>JAQQAC010014596.1:1510119-1555284 GCA_029783875.1 Phataginus tricuspis | reverse complement strand
GTGTGAGGGTGAGTGTGTGAGTGAGTGTGTGAGGGTGAGTGTGTGAGTGAGTGTGTGTTGGGAGGGCAGGAGGAAGGCAGTTTGAAAAACTCACCCATTCAGATAGTCTCTTAGATAACTTTTCTAAAAGTAAGTACATAAAACTGTTTTAGATTTAGGGCTCACTAGCTGGAAACTTTGAATTCAGCACTGATATAAAGAAATTCAACATTATCTTCAGTTTCCAAAAATCTCCCTGTATCTGTTTTCTCATTCATTAATAACTGTGCCTCTATATTCTTTCTTAAATATTCATTGAGTACATTCAAGGTATGCAGAAAGATGCTGAGGTTAGACAGGCATTGTGGGGGATACAATATGTTGAACAGGTCCTTTTATTCTGGGAGTTTAGAAGGGAGATGGGAGAAAATGCCCCTCCACCCTTTTTCCTTGCAGTGGTTAATGTGGAAGAGGTTGCTAGTTGTTCTCCAAATGCCCATTCTTATCTTGTCAGTGGGATATGTAGAGGGTGATGCCTTTCAAAGGAAGGATGTGTCCTCCCCATCCCCCTCCTGGTGGGGCCCAGACGCACATGGTCTCCAGAGGGCGCAGCAGAGCAATAAGAGGAAAGGAGCCTGGGTCCTGCTCTGTGGGGCTGTCGTACCAGCCCAGGGTGCATGTGCTCAGTGATTCTTGCAATGGAAATAAACTTGTATCTTGTCTAAGTCATTGTTTGGGACTCTGCTTTGGCAGTAGAGACTGTCACTAATTACCAGGGGAGCGGCCGGGCCTCAGTGAGCACCCACTGTCCTGAGATGAGCAGGACCAGAGTCTCAGGCTTTACAGAGGAGGCGCATGCCTCTCCGTTGTTTCTGCTGTTAGAATTTGCAGAAGTGGAGGAGAAAGTAGAGGTCCCACCAAATGGCTCAGAGCATGATGACTGTTTGGGGACGGCCAGGAGGTTAGGCCAGCCGGCTGGAATGGGAGCACAGAGGGAAGCCTGGGCACACACAGTATGGACAGGGTTGGGGAAACCTGAAATTCTCAGGGCAGGATTTTGAAACTTACCCTAGAAGCAACAGGAAACCGTGAGGCTTTGGAAGCAAGCAGGAAAGAAACTCTGGGGCTGGCAACTTTTCTAGTAGAAGGAGACCAGCTAGATACTGGTCCAGGGGCTTTCTGACTGTTCTGCAGAAGCCTCGGGGAACTTTCTGGGGCCCCAGGAAGGGCTGGTTGGAGAAGGGGAGGGGCAAAAATCCTTGCATCCCCTCCTAATTCAATTAAGGAACCCCATTTTGTCTATTTAATGTACATTCAGGGCTTCTGTGCAAGATTTCGCTTGAAAAAAGGAGTCTGTGGATTCAGCATTTTGGAGGCACTGGGCTGTGGGTGGTCCAGGATGCAGAAAACCCAGCCTGGAGTCTGTGTCCTGCGGAGGAGGCCTAGCACACAGATGCGCTGTGTTTCCCAGCTTAGGGGCTCAGAATCACCGCTGTGAGCACATCAGGTCCCCCTGCTAAGTAGCTGAGACATTTTAAGCATCACTTTTGTCATCTACGTGTCACATGGCAATCAGAGGAGTCCTTCCTCCCCAGGCATGGTGAGGTGTGATTTAATACACACAGAACACGGAAAACAACCCCTAGCGCCTATCAAATGCTCCAAAACGTTGGCTACTATTACTGTGATTGTTATTATTATTACTATTGTTATTTTATGAGGATGAGACATTTAGCCAATGTGGACAAGTGGGGAAGGAAAGACAGACAGCTGGTTGATAGTGGCAGTTGGAAATGCGTAGCTTTCACTGAAAATTCTCAGTGTTCTCGGGAAGGAAGGCATGTTGGTGCCGCTTTGGAGAGCCGTTGCTGTCCTGAAGACTGAGCGCGACGGAGCACAGCTCGGCAGAGTCCAGTGCGCACTCAGCATTCAACAAAATCCATCCGGAAGTTTCTATGACTTGATGTTGGGAGGAAAGTGACTTCATGGAGGTAGATTTCTTAAGCGGAATCTACACTTTCTGTTTATTTTTCTCCCAGAGGTCTTGGGGGGTTGCCTTTCCAATCTGCCTCAACTACTTTTTTTCCCAGGGTTCTCTCTCCTGCTTGGACAGAAGAGCAACGAGATAAGACACATCTGTCTCCCCTCCAAAATAAATCCCATAATCCTTTTGCCCTTGTTGCTGTTTCAAGATTTCTTATCTTGTAACTGTTGGGAATAGACGGGGATCAACAAAAATAATAAACGATGAGAGCATTACGGGTTTCCAAGAAATCTACAAAAATTCTGGTAGGGATTTCTGCCCTCCATTTATGTGCAATAAAGACTTCTTCCCTAACTTCCTTCTTAGATGTTTCCCTGGATTTCATCTAATTCTTTTCTTGGAAATGGACCTGCCCAATATGTGTAGGTGGGGCTTTAGATCAAACACGTGGACTTAACCTCAAGAGCTATAGGAAAATGTATCCCAAACACTCCATTATGAACAAGAAGATGAAAAAAGGGAGAGAGCATCTTTTGGGGAGCAGGCTGTATAAGGATAACATGAGACAGAGAAAGTGGAATCACCCATTCGTTTCCTGTATGTCCCTCCCTCCCTTCCTCCTGTCCATCCTTCCTTTCTCTCTCTTGCTCTCTCTGATTTCGCTCTGTCTTTCTGCCATTCTCACTAGCGGTCAGAGGTTTCTGAGGGTAGATAGACATTCCCACCTGAGAGTCAGCCCGCTTGCCCCTTCCTCTGGCTTCATCATGGACGTCTCAGTGAGCTCATACCTGCTGGAGACAACGTCTGCGTGTCGTGGGTATACGTCACTTGTGGCCCCCCTGCTTCGCCAGCGCCCCAGGATGAAGCTCCTCTGGTCCAAGGTGCTGGCCCATCCCCTCAGCAGTGGTCTTTCCAACATAGTCTCCAGCCTTCTCGTGTTTCTTGGGGAGAGTTCATACCAGAAGACGCCCTGGAAGCTTTATTCAAGGCCCTGCGGGTGTCAGTGGTGAGAGCAACCTCACTGCCCGTGCTGACAACAGGGAGGGGGAGGCTAGGGAGAGGCTAGACCGTGTACCGACAGATGACCACTGGAATAGCCATTTCTATCTAAAACACTAAACCGGCATATTTAGCAGTTGAAGTCTGAAGCATGCTATGAAAATAAGGCTTCATTCCCAAGGGACGAAGAGTTGCTTCTCTGCACCCAACGATGTTAGGTGGCCCGCCAGTTTGTATAACCTTGAGGTGGTGAGTCAAGATTTCAGTGTGGCTTAAACTTTAAAGCTATAATAAGCAGTGTGCTCAGGACTTAATATAGCTCAGGTACTAATGTCTGTGCTTGCCTCCCCGCAGATGGGTTTGTTGGGAAAGCCACCTTTATTGAAGTGATTCCTATCAACAACTTAATAATTAGAGACCTGCTCTAAGCAGAAGAGGAACCAATTCACTGCAGCCAGTAGATGTCTTTGTATCTTAGTCCCTTCATATCCGAGCTTAATTTTTTTGCAGAGGAAACCACATTAAACGCCTACTACGGTGCTGTCCTCTCTCTGAGGTCGCCTGCACTTAAGAGTATGTAACTAACTTTTCCCAACCTCTCAGGGCGCTCCTCTCTCTGAGGTCGCCCACACTTTCTAAGTGTGTAACCTTTTAATCTTAAACTCTTTCTCTCCAACCTCTCAGGGCACTCCTCTCTCTCTGAGGTGGTCGCCTGCATTTCTTTCTTAAGTAACTTTAAATAAAACTTTTACTCTGCTTCAAAAAAACAAAACAAAACCACCTACTATAATTGTGTTGAAGGCTCTCGAGGGAGAGGCTGTGCGTGGCGGTAGAGACAAGGCTCTTGAGTCGTGGCGGACTCACTGCCGGGACTTCTTGCCTTAGAGACATTTATTTCTCGGCTGACTCTGTCTTCAGAAGTCTTGCCAGGGTGACATGAACTTGACTCACTCTAGGTCTGTTGTTTTAATGTAATTTTCCCCCTGCTGTTTGGGAGTGTGGATGGTCTGGGCTCTGCTAGGCATGTGGCTTGAAGACCATGTCATTGCTCTTATTTGTGGCTTTTCATGAAAACCGAGATGCATCTCAGAGCGCCACCCCCGCATGCAGTCCTCCGAAGCAGGAGGGTCAAGGAACCTGGCCAGGAAAGCCGCCCACAGGGAAATGTTCACATCCTCTGAGAGGGCTGGGCCAGCGAGGCCATTCAGCCAACGCCTAACACCTAGCAAGCACTTTCTGTACACCGGAGTTCTGCGAACTGTTAGCCTGAGGGCGTTAGAAGGGGGTAGCAGAGTTCTTCTAAGTGTTAGGTGATGGATACAAGGCAGATTCAAAGAGAAAGCCAGGCAGACGCTGATTCCCCAGCCAGGAAACTCTGAAGAAGACCACAGCTGTCTTGGTAACTAAAGATCAATTTTCTGTTTTTGGAAATCTTTGAAACGCACCAGCGGAGCCATCCTTGCTGGTGGCATTCCAAGCTGAGGAAAAAGTGTATTTTCTCCCTTCCTCAGCCTCAACTTGGAATTGGTGAGTGCTGTATATATGTACCATTTCAGCGCAGTGTATAGGCCCCTGCCACCGGGCAGGGGCTGTGTGCCTGGGTCTGCCCTCCGGGCGCTCCTCTGGGACTCTCACAGGTCTGTGGTTGTGCCTTCGATCCGCTGAAGGTCCCTGCCAGACCAGCTACCTGAGAAAACCTGGACAAGTACATAAAGGAGCAAACGACCTGCCTGTGTTACCTGAGGCAGACGACGCTGAGTGTAGACCTTGAACATTCCTGGGCTTTCTCAAAAGCTATGTCGAGAATGAACTCACACATGTGCGCATGCACGCAGTACATGCATGCACACACACACATACGTGAGCACATGCATGCACAGACATGGACACACACTCACGCACACACATGCACGTTCCCCTCTCTGACCTCTGGCTCTATTTTTTATTTGGAAAAGGAGCAGTGTTTTTATTTGGGGGAAAACTATGATAAAGACCAAAATGTTTAATGTCTTATGATAAAATTGAACGATCACTTACTGAGCGCTTCCTCTTGGGGCTTGAGATGCATTGCTGAATACATGGACCTTTCTCTCCAGCTCCCAAGGCTCGCTCGCAGTGCCTGACAACCCTTCCCCACACACGGACCTAGGGAGTTGCCCGCCCAGCAATCCGAGCTTCTCCTTCGTCAAGAGCTGCATTTCCTAGCAGACGGGGCTTCCAGAGAGAACCGGGCCGAGCGCTGCAGCGGGCAGGGACTGAGGGGTGACACCCAGCTCATCTCCCAGAGCCGGGCACACAGGACCCATGAGCAGAAGCCTTAGCTTTTAAAAGTTGAAGGAAGTTGCTCCTCTCTGAGTGAGTCTGGGTATTGCAGGCATTTGGGGAAAGAGCAAGAAAACACTGTTATTTAAACTAACATCCATTTCTGGAGAAAAATTAACTCCTGCATGAAGCCCTGCAGACAAAAAGAGCAACAGCGTTTTCCTGTGGGGCAGAAGGGAGCCTGATTCTGCTGCAGCACGATTAACATTTGCACGGATCACGAACACGTTTCCTTCAGGGCGGCCACTTGGCTGCGGCAGCTGGGGCCTTACGCCTGCCTTTGTTAGGAGACGCAAAGGAAGCCGAGAGCACAGAGCCCACCCGTGTCCCCTCTGCCTCTGCGCACCCACTCTCTGTCCCTGCACATGCACACAGAGCCCTTTCGGTGTTCAGAGGCGCCGAGGAAGCCTGGAGCCTTCAGCACCTGGTGTCTTCAGGGCCAGAAATTTCACCAGTCGCCGTCTAGCCGGGCTGTCAACAATGTCATCATTTGACCATTTTTGGAAAAGCGAATGGACTGTCCCTGAGGGTCGCATTCAGTGACCAAGAGCGTGCTGCATGCATCAGTTTGCATGCACACATAAGTGTGCACACACACACGCGGGCCAGAGCCTCCGGCTGACACTCGCTACTGTCCCAAAACCCTCGTCAGCTGCACTTTCTCCCCAACAGAAGTGGTCACTCTGATGGGAACAGCAAAATTAATCTCTGAAGTGATTTCCTTAGAAATCAGCTTGAAGGGTTTACTGGAACTTTTTAAAGATGAAAAGTTTGTTTTCCCTTAAGGGTTTGCTCCAAAAAAAGCAGCTCTCACCATATGTTTTCCTGGAGGGAGGAAGGAGGGGACCGAATGTCCAAGCTGAATGCTGACTAAATATTGCAGTCCCAGATTCCCCGGGGGCCAGTCGCCCTGGTCCAGGAAAGGCCTTCACCAGCTCATCCAGTTGAAGGCTATCTGGGAAAGTCCTGGGTAGACGGGGGTCCTCAGGTGCATGAGAGCAGCTCAGACTTTGATCAGGGAGCACGGTTTCCCCTCGGGACTGGTGAAGAGGGGCTCCGTGTATAACAAGTTTTTAAGATTTTCTGAGCCAGAGTTTTATACATTTTAAAGAAAGGTGATGGTCACCTTCAAAGCCTTACCTGAATGTGGCTGTGGTCTGGACCACTGGAACGGATGCTGATCTGGGAGCCATAGACCATAGAACCAGGACTCAGAGTTACCATCAGAGTATCATCCTCCAGGTAGTATTACCATTGGACTTATTGGGATCGGCCCCTGCCTGCCTTTCTCTCAAGGTTTTCTAGGGAATAAAGTTTTACGGGTCCTACTGGTCATTCCCCAGAGGGATTATCATCAATCAGTTTATTCAGTCCACAAATATTTGAGTGCTAGCTGTACTTATTGAGTGCTGGCTCTGTGCCTGGCCATTTTCTGAGCTCCAGGGATACAACCATTAATAAAAGACCCCAATCCCTGCCTTCATGGCACTTAGATTCTAACTGGGGGATGGTAGAGTTAGTTGGGAAAACATAAGGATAAAAAAAGAAACAAGACAAATCAAACACACAGAACAAAACTTGGATGGGGAAGTGTTATGAGCAATGTACTGTAATGGACATTTGCATGAGGCTTCATAATCTCCTTGGGCCAGGACATATATATTATGTGAGCTTCACAAGAAAAAATGACCTGGTGTGTGAAGGAAATTCCCCAGGGTCACATAATCAAAAATGGCTTTTCTGGAATTAGACTACAGGTCACTGGGGGTTGGCGGGTCCTTCCCTTCTAACTTAAGAAGTGACTCCAACCCTGTGCCTTTTCTTACTCAGTGGAGACTGGACCACACCACTCATTTTCCTTCCCCTGTAGGCTGGGATTCTGCTGGAGAGCTGGTGAGACCGCCTGCTTTTCAGTTTGAATATCAGGGCCATTCCATAACAGCCTCTTTAGTTGCAAGGGCCAGCACGGGCTGGACAGAAATAACCACGCAAGGATGGCGTCTGAGTATTGCCACCGAGGAAGCCGGGTCCCCAGTGGGGAAGGTCCAGCTGGAGAGAAAAAAACACATGACTGCTCTTTCCAACACGTTCGAGTGGGAACAGGGATACAGCCTGGGCTGTAGATGTGGGAGACGCAGCTCTGACCCCATGATGTGGCGGGGACACGGAGCATGTGGGAGACGCAGCTCTGACCCCATGATGTGGTGGGGACACGGAGCCGAAAACCCGAGGAGGTCTGGAGGAGAGCAAGTGACTGACGGCTTCCTTTTGGGATCCGCTGTGATGGCTGCACTGGAAACCTCGTGCCACTTTGACTCCCCTACAGCCTCACCTGCTCTCCGCTGCCATAGAACAGGGTGAAAAGATCACCACATGTAGCCTTGTCACCAAAACAATGAATTTCAATAGCTTTCTTAGATCTCGAGTTGGAGAGAACTACAGGCTTTCCATTTTCAAGGGGAATCATGAGGAAACATGAGTTCTTGGGGCTGATAGTAGCGCCCCACATGGTACGGGGAGGGAAGAGGAGGGGGTTCAGGAGTCAGGCCGAATCCGGGGTGAATTCCAGCCCATGCACTTACTAATCTCGAAGCTCAGGCCCTTTTCCTCAACCTCAGTTCCTATATTCACAGCACAGAGATGCGGCCACTTGGCAAGATTGTTTCAGAGGATGAACGTGATAACATGACACCCATGAGACATGACAGCTACTCAGTAGGTATCAGAGATCAGCCACATTGTATGTGAGTTTCAAGTTTGCAAATTCCACTATCCATGCTTGGCAGGGAAAGAGTGGGGGAAGAGGCAAAGTTAAAATGTGGGTGGCTCCAGCTTGTTTTAATATCTTGTTCAAACAAGGCAGCTTGAAGATCTCTTGAGGTTATTCACTCTTTTCTCAGTGAACATTTGGGGGGTAAGCATCTGCTGTTCTCTACGGTCTCGGGCCCCTCTGGCCTCATGGTGGAAACATCTCAGCAGGCTGCGTGCCCGAGGGTTTAAAGCCGCGTCCGCTGCATGCTTCACGTGTCCTCACTGCAAACACACGGTCATCGGGGCTCTACTAAGGAAACAGCTGTCGGTGGTCGTTTTGATGCTCTGCAGTTTTTGGTGTTTGTTCTTAAACCACAGATATGTGAAACAAAAAGAGATACAATGTCCCCCTATCATATCAGTGAAGACCTTTGGAAACATGATGCTACCCGAGGTCTGCCAAGGCACGCGTGGCTGATGGTGTTAATGGTTTTTTTTTTCTGGAAGATGCACCAGTAGGTATAAGAAAGCATAAAAATGTTTAGACTTTTTGATGCCAAAATTCCACTTCTAGAAAATTTTTTGAAGAGGAAAATTAAATAGGACCTCACAGTTTTCTAATGAAGAAAGTTCTTTGCAAAGTAATCCGTAAGACCAACATATTGCAAGTGACTTCAGAGCTCAGCCACATAGAACTGGCCAACTGACTCCCTTGTTCAGCTGACCAGCCCCTATCAGGGCGCCCGTTGTGGCCCTGGTCCCCAGCCTGCTTCAGGAAGCTTCTCCTCGGACGTGTGCTCTGAGTGTGCGGTCTGATATTTCACCAAAGCCACATATTGTGCTACTTTTGTAAGTTTCACGCCACACAGCAGAATATAATTCAGGAGAAAAGCCCTTAAATAATGTTCCCCGGAGGGAACTTTGTACCCAACTCAGTGAACACAGTTTTCACTAGCACAACGCCTTGACAAGCTTTTTGTTCAAAATTTTAATTTCCCTAGATCCCAAACCATAAGAAATTATCTTC
Source organism: Phataginus tricuspis (assembly GCA_029783875.1). NCBI lineage: Eukaryota > Metazoa > Chordata > Mammalia > Pholidota > Manidae > Phataginus > Phataginus tricuspis. The sequence continues at coordinate 1,546,222 of JAQQAC010014596.1, read as the reverse complement.
TAAAAGAATTTATGTGAAGTCTGTTGTTTTGAAATTTAGCCAGTGAAAATATATGCTTTTGGTTCCTTGTCTACCTGTAGCATTTTCTTTTCTCTGTTAATTTTTATTCTTTACTATTCCCAGATTAATAATTCTTAGGAGTCCGTGTAGGGTGTCGGGCATGATCTTGGATTTGTCTTCCTCTGTAAGAAATTTTGGGGTGACAAATATGAAATCCTGCCTTGAATTCATCCTCATAAATTCCTAAGTAGGAACTTTCCTTGAAAGTCTCATGGCCTATGTGAAATTAAATAATCAAAAATTAAGTATTGTTCTGTAAGTTTGCTTTGTTTAATGTTTAATGTTAGTAATCTTTTCATGCCAAATAATTCTCTAAATATTAGAATTATAGCATAATCTAATGATTATCTTTTCCTTATATTGCTGAATTTTTATAAGTGATTATTGGTTCTAAAAATAAACAATTGTTCTTCCCAAAATTGGTTAGCTAAAAAGCTCTCTTAATATTTACCACTTATGGTATTATCCATTTATTTCCCTGTTTAATCACTGGAAATTTGTAAATAGTTGCTTTCGTATATGAAATTTATATTTTTCACAATCTGTATTGTTCATTCCATCATTTTACTCTTGATTGGTCATTATTAATTTATATATTGACTGACAGAATTTCAACATATAAAACACAAAAGGAGACTTTACTCCATGTCACATTCAGAACGTGTACCTAGATCTTAAAGCAAACAAGAAGACGCTAGAAGTCAAGCCCGACGGCACCGTTCTTGGTTCATGTCACCCCGTTATTCTAGCGATTAGATATGGCGAGAATCTAAGTGCTCGCCAGCTGCTGGCCACACCCAGGTCTGGGGGGCCAGAAACAAGGCCCAGGTCATGGTTTAGCTCTGTGGCCTTCCCAAGGCCGAGGCCCAAGCTGAATAATAGATTTTGGCAAAAATGCAAGGTGGAGCCCAAATGCAGGAGCTTTTTTCATTTTAATGGAAACTATTGTATATGTGTATATTTATATGTACGTACCCATGTATATCCATTAAAGTAATATTTTAAAGGTCATGTAAGGCTATGGAACTATGCCTACATTACGTTCATTAAATAACAGCAGGGCTGCAGAACTGTTAGCGAATCATCTTAGGTTGAAAATCAACTAGCGTCTCTTTATGTCGGCTCTTGTAGATGCATCAGGGAAGCACGGAAGCCACCTCCCTTCTTCTTCTTGAGGTGAGGCCCTACGCAGGGATGTTTTATGTTTAAAAGTCTTTTAAAACCTGGATCTCTGTTGAAAGGGGTTCAGTGTTTGAAGGAGAAGCTGGAAGGGACTTACTTCTGTGCCTCCAGGTGGAGAGGGGCAGGTGTCCAGCTGAGAGGCTGGCTGGCAGGCAGCCCGAGGCTTTGTGAGAGGCTGGCACCTTGCTCCCGGGCAAGATCCCGGGCGGGTGGCTGCCTGGGTGGCTGGGGGTCAGGATGGGGTGTCACCAGGCTGTGGCTCTGGACTGACAGCAAGGGTCTTCAGGGAGCAGCAGGTGGAGAGCAGGGAGGCCGGCTCTGAGGGCGTCCTGGTAAAGAGCTGCTGCCCAGTCCTGCAGTGGCTTTACCCGGCAGTGCCTTGTGACCATGGTGGCCACCTGCAGCCAGGACTGGGCCTGCCACCTCTCAGAAAGCACCACGGCCCGGGTCCCATTTAACAGCCAGTGTAAGGCGCAGGATGGGCCCTGAAGTCACCAGCTGTGGCCTTTTCACAAGGCTCAGCCTGACCGAGATTTGACTTAGAAAGAAATGTGACGCAGAGCTCCAGTACCATGGAACTGTGAGCCCCCGATGCTTGGACGTGCGCGCGCAGAAACAGCACCACGCAGATATATACAACCGTCATCACACTGGTTTCTCTGCGGAGGGGGTCAGAGGAGTTCCTAATTAAAAAAATTTTCCTACTCTGATTTCTTTTCCAAAATCTCTAGAAAAAAACGTGTATTCATGTTACAATCAAGAAAAGTAATAATCCAGCGGATGACTTAAAAACAAAGTCTGTAGTGTCCAGGGATTCAGAATGGTGAGAATGGTGTCTCTCTGTCTATCCCATCTCTCTGTCTCAGCATAAAACAATGGCTGCTATTTTCCTGAGAGATTTTTAGGAGCCAGACACTGTGCTAAGCATTTCATATTAATTAACTAATCTTCACAGCAGCAAGACCATGACCCCCTTTCAAAGATGAGGAAAAATTATAAAGCATTGCTGAAAAAAATAAAATAGGCTCTGAAGAAATGGAGAGATAGTCAGAGACCCTACAGTGTAAGGGCTGGCAGACTCTTGGGTAAGGACCCAGGTAGTGACTATTCCAGGCGATATGGGCCATAAGGTCCCTGGGGCGACTGTGCTCCCTGCTGCTGTGGTGCAGAAGCCGCTGAACACGGCATGCAGACAAATGAGTGTGGCTGTGTTCCAAGTGTTATTTAGGAAAACTGGTCATGAGCTGGACTTGGCTCCCAAGCCATAACTCGCTGAACTCCGTTGTGGAGGAAGACAACATCATAAACACACAACTTCCTAAATTAATACCTAATTTAATGCCATTCTAATCAGGAATTTGGGATGATGGTTTTTAACTTCTAGGAGGGGAGGCCTTTTTAAGTAAGCCGGGAAACCCAAATGTCTGAGAGAAAAAGTCTGACAAATCTGACTAAATAAAAATTAAGTATTTTTGCATGGCCAGAGACAATGCAAAAAATATTGACAGAGAGATGATAGCACTGGAGAAAACATTTGAAAGGCAATGTGATAGAGTATCAATCTCTCTAATATTGAGAACCTTTTACAAATTATTAAGCAAAAAAGAAAAAGTAGGCAGTTCACTGAAGGTGAAATAAAAATGACTATCAAACATCTGAAAATATGGCCAGTATCACCAGCAGTAGAGGGAATGTTATGAATCAGTAAGGAGATCCAGGGGTTCGCTAGTCGGGTTGGCATAAAATAAAAATAGTGATACAAGCCAGAGGCAGGGAGGCGTGAGGGCTTGTCCCTCGTGTCTTCTGAACTGGCAACCACTTTGGGGAAACAGTCTGGTGGTGCCTATTAAAAGGAAGAGTGGTGAATTTAAAGTGATAAATTATTGCAAAATTAAGGAAAAGAAAACAACTTCATATCAAAACCTAAGAGTTACGGTCAGACCAGTTCACTGAGGAGAATGTATAGGCTTCGAATGATGTTATTATTTTTCAAAAGAATGTCATGCTCCTCTTCCGTTTTATTGATTCACAGTTAAGATTGCTTGTCTCTTTGTGAGTCCAGAGGATTCTGCTTCCCGGCTGGGGGTCAAAGGGAGATTTCCTCTCCCACCTGGGGACAATTCTTTTGAGTTTTCCTTCATGTGTCTCTCATTCTGGACATGCTCTGTTCTTACACAGCTATGCTGGTGGGGTTGGCCCATGACGTTACCTGTTTGTGCGTATTTACTAGGACATGCCCAAGAGTTAATGGCCAATCACTTTGGTCTCATGAATAGCAATCATTTATGCAAATAACTCAGACCTACTGTGACATATCAAGATGTTTTGTCAAACTGGGGGACCTATAAAAGTCCAAGCTGAAAGTTAGTACCCAAAGGGCTAGGCGTGAGGGTGGGATTGGGAAGGCAAAATGACTTCTTAAGGTCCCTAAAGCCCTTTGCTCCAATAATCATGTAACTTCGAGGCATGATGTATTATGATAAAGAAAGGGAGCTGGTATCCTTCCAAATCAGGAAACTTCTAAATCAGGATAGTGACAACCTTCTTGTGAACCGAGGCTAGAAGCTGCAAAAAAAATACGTATGTTGAGTTTTGTATTATGTCTTCCCTTGTCTTTGAAACGAACACGTCTGTTGGTCCCTTAGCCCATACATATACGCACAGCCAAAAGGCGCCTATGAATCCTGCTAAATAATTTCCCACAGCCAACTGTATGTGCTCTAGGGCCAGAGCCCAACAGGATCCCAGTGTGAACCGTACAGAACCGAGTGAGAAGTAAGAACAGAGTTTTCCCCATGTGGCTCTGTCTCTAGAAATGTCACCAGGTGGGGGCAAAGGTTATGGCTGCAATGTTTGGAAGCTGATGTGGACACGCAAACCATGGTCCATCTGCTCAGCGAGCGTCAGCAGGAAAGGCTTCCCGTATACGGCCTTGTCTCCCCTGTCATCATGTCAGTGCTGCACGTCCTCCCTCAGAACTGGGGTAAGAAAACACCAGACCTTGTGGAGGATATTTTAATTTCATTTCTTAAGACTATTTATTCCAGTACCCTCAACATGAAAAGTTAGGGGTCCAGTTCCTTCCTGGCGTGTGATGAGGACAAGGCTTTGCTTAGATGCTCCAGTCCCCCGTCATTCCTGCTCCTTCCGCCCCCACCTCCAACACCGTCGGGGGCTCCAGCCCACGCCTGGCCTGGACACCCCTCAAGCTTCTGGGTCAGCAGCATCCCGGGAAGATGCCAAGGTGTGGCTCACACACAGAATCACTTTCTTTGGCTTGAATTTGGGGGGGAAGCTATCATCTTTGAAGCATCAACATAGGAGCTTCGCGTGGGTCACCCATGTCCCAGGACTGCTGGCTTCGATGTGGAGGCTCTGGTGGCAGGGGGTCTCAGATTCCGTCAGAAACCTAAGACCTGTGAACACACTGACGGCAGTCGGCTGCGGGCTGTGAGAAACTGGCAAGCGAACAACAAATGCAGGGAGAGAAAGGGCAGACCAGATGGACTCATGCTCCTCCCGGCCGCGGTGAGGCCGCATCCCCGGGTCTCCAGCCATACGGCGCGCTAGCCGCCAGCCGCCAGAGGCTGGGAGGTGCTTGGCGGCAGAGCACGGAAACATAAATGCGAGGCATTTTGTTTCCTTGTGTGTGCTTTTTTCCCTTTAAATATTTACTTTCTGTGTTTTGCCAGGACACAGTTTCCATCCCACATGCATAACAGGCTATTTTTGCAAATGGGGGTTGGTGCAGGCAGGGGACCGCTTGGCTCAGGAGACTGGCAACAGGGCTGTGATTCTGCCAGGTCCAGCCTGCTGGCCTTCCTCCCCAGGGCGACGGCGAGCAGACACCTGGCCCCATCTTTATGTCTGGGTGTGGTGGCTCCTGGGAAAAGGGCTCCCCCTTTGTAGGAGCCCGGACCCCCACTCCCAGGGCTCGGCGTGACCCAGAGAGGGGAGGCCAGCTGGCTGGCAGAAAGCGCATGCCTTTGCTGCCTGGTGGCCTGTGGTCTCTGCCTGTCACATCTGAGCCGCGGTGGGCAAGGGAGGGGATGGGTGAGCTGGGGCCTGGAACCCAGTCTCTGGCATGGAGGCTGCTGATGGAGCATCTTTACACACACTTTCCACCCCACAAGAGAGGCAGGCTGGCGTAGAAGGGTGGTGAAGGGGGTGTGTGGGTGAAGGGAGAGCAGCTGGAAGAGAGGATGGGGGTGGCGAATTCCCAAGTGAAATAGAAATGTACCATACAAAAATAAATAAATTAGCCCTGGGCTTTGAGCCATGTTTGAACCAAAATAATGTAAGCAATCAAATGCTTACTGTCTCTAGTTCACTCAGGCTTCCAAACACATTACTTCACAGAAAATGGAAGGGGTTGTAATAAAGGGGGGGTGGATAGACGTTGCACAATGACGGCCATGTGGTTAGGAGGTGGGCTCTGAGGTGGCGAGTACAAATGTCCTGAACTGAAAATACACAGGCATTTTTTCATTGGTTATGAGGGACGAGGGCTGGAAGAAACAGCCTGGCATTCGCCGGAGGTCCCTGGAGGGATTCCGTGTGTTCTGCAGGCGAGCAGATGAGTAGGTGGGGAGGTGCCCTGCTGAACACTCAGCCCAGGGGAGCTGGGGAGAGCAGGCGCTCCCCCACCGACGGGCAGAGAGAGCCCCGGCAAGTGGGCCTCCTGCTGCCAAGAGGGAGACCAGTTTACATCTGCAAAGCGCTTGTAAGTTCATAATCCTCCGCCGATACCACCGAGAAACACCGATTTGTGGTCCCCGTTGTCCAGTGCAGGGCTTCTCAAGCTGGGGTGTGCACACGCCTCGGGACAGACGTTCGCCCCGTGCAGAGGCCTGGTCCACTAAGGCTCGGTAGGACCCGAGACCTTGCACTTCTAACAGCTCGCGGCGAGGCTGCTGCCGCCAGGGACCACATGCTGAGAGATACACTGTCCTCGGTGAGCTCGAGGACAAGAGCCTGTATTCAGCCTGGACTCTAAGTCCAGGTTTCCCCTGGATACCATGGCGCTCCCTCCTCCTGCGCTCTCCCCGCCAGGCATGGTGCCATATCAGCTGAGCCTGGACTGGTCCTCAGAATCCTTCCTGACACAATCCTTTTGGCCGCCACCAGCCACCAACGAGCGCTGACACACAGACGGACCCACCTGTCATCTTTAAGTTGGTGCAGCAGGCACTGGTTTAAAACTCAGAGAACCCGGACGGATGTGTGACAGGGCCAGGAACTATGTATGGGGACTCCAGACGAGGTGCTGACCTCACCTTCAGGGACCTTGCCTGTCCAGTGAGAGGGCTGGATTAGGTTGATGGGATGATTCTAAGAAGCACATTGTATTTGTTTGCAGGAAGGCTTGCAGATGACAGCCTTCTCGCCATGTCAGCTCTGGAGGCTGGAAGTCCGAGGTCAAGGTGTGGGGGCAGGTAAGGCTCCTCTAGAGGCCTCTGCTCTGTCGGCAGATGGCTCCCTCCCTGCTCTGTTCTCACATGCCATTTATCTGTGCACAAGCACGTCTGGTATCTCCTTTCAGAAAGGGCACTAATCCCATCACGAGAGCCCCACCCTCATGACCTCATCTAGACCTAATTGTCTTCCACAGGCTGCATCTCCAAACACCATCACACTGGGGTGCAGAGCTTTAGCACATGAATCTGGAGGGACACAATTCAGTCCGCAGCACATACGGATAGTTTGTTTTAAAACACAGCTCTCTGGGTTCTTCCTTCAGAAGGTCTTATTCAGTCTGTCTGGTGTGAGATCCCACATGATTCTCAGCCTCACAGCTTGAGAAGCTCTGGGTGAGTCCTCCAGCTTCTGGGCAGTGAGCTGTGGGGTCCTTGTGAGTCCCAACAGTTACTTGCTCCTCTCTGAAAAAGTGCTTCGTCCACTTCAAATAACCACCGACATCCGCAGAGAACCCGGCTGACCGTAGGCGGATCTCGAGCCCAGCAGCCCTCCTAGAGCAGGGCACACAGTAGGCACACAATCAATGTTTATTGAGGGTCTTGCTCAGGACCCCTTCTAACTTCAAAGATCTTTGAAATGTGCAAATTGTCTTGGAAGAGCCCAGAAGGGGTTATCTGACAGTGTAAAGGGAAAAGGCAGCAGGCTGCCTTTGTGTTTCCCCTCCAGGAGGCCAAAACTACAGTGACCACATTTACATTTCCCTCTCCAGGCAGCAGAAAGTGAAACAACCTGATCCAGACAATGAATAAACAGAGGCCCAGAGAACAGATCGCCCATCGAGACGGCTGGTCAGCTGCTTCTTTCTCTAGTTCCCTGATGACAACAAGGCCAACAGTGACAGCAGAGGAAGGGCGGTCACTGGGGCTTCCTTAGGACAGTGCAGCCCAAGGCAAAGCGGGGACCCTTCTCGCCATTCTTCAGTCCAGGAGGCATAATGAGGAAGGGAAGGGGATGCGGAAGGGGTTTCTCTGTTAGAAGTGGGGCTGAGAGGAAGGAGATGTAATGCAAAGTAGTTGAACTGATATACAGCCATTGATAACCATTCCTGAAAAAGCACAATGAGATATTACCACACACCTAGTAGAGCAGGTGTGTCCTACTAGTGACAAAATAAAGAACGATGACGATACCCAGTGCTGGTGGTGATGATGCAGAGAAACCGGCTTTCTCTCAGATATTCTTGGGGGCTGTCAAATGATATAGCCATGCTGGAAAATTGTTGAGCGGTTTCTTATAAAACTAAACATACTGTATGGTCTAGCCATCATACCCCTGGGCATTTATCCCAGAGAAATTAAAATTTATGTCCACACAAAAACCTCTACTGGAATGTTCATATTAGCTTTATTTGTAATTACCAAAAATTATAAACAACCCAAATGTCCTTCAGTGGATCAATGGTTATATGTTCTGGAACATTCATACCATGGAATTCCACCAAGCAATAAAAAAAGCACTATTGCTACATGCAACAACTGAGATGGATTGCAAGGGTATAATGCTGAGTGGGAAAAGGTTTGATACTTTATGACTATAACATTTTTGAAATGACGAAATCACAGAGATGGAGATGAGATTAGGGGTCGCCAGAGGTTAGGGAGTGGAAGAAGAGGGAGGGGGATGGACTGGCTATAAAGAGGTGTTGTAAAGGATACTTATGGTAGCAGAAATGTTACTAAAAGAACATGGAAACACACACACACAAGTGCATGTAAAACTGATGACACACACGGGACTTTGGTATTACTTTTGCAACCTCCTGTGAACCTATGCTTATTAAAAAAAATTCCTGAAAAGGCAAATAAATAATTAAAGAAATGTGTTTTCTCACAATGGAAGTTCATTATAATTATTGGGGAAAGGGATTTCTTTCTCTTTTGGAGTAGAGCACACCCTTTGGTTTCTTCAACACAAATGTTATTATTTGTCACCTTAAAAGACAAACATTGTATAGAATAGAGAGCCCCAACAATAAACTTTTCCATATGTGGTCAAATGATTTTCAACAAGGGTACCAAGACCATCTGATGGGGAAAGGATAGTCTTTTGAACAAACAGTGCTGGGAAAACTGGACATCCACATACAAAAGAATGGAGTTGGACCCTTACCTTACACCATTGCAAAAATTAGCTAAAAAATGGATCAAAGGCCTAAATATAAGAGCTAAAACTATAAAGCTCTTAGAAGAAAACTTGGGGGAAAAGTTCATGACATTGCACTGGCAATGTTTTTGGATATGATGCCAAAGTCAGAGGCAATAAAAGAAAAACAGATAAATTGGACTTTGTTGAAAGTGCGTCAAAGGATGCCATCAGCAGAGTGAAAAGGCAACCCACAGAAAGGGATAAAGTATTTTCAGATCATATATTTGATCAGGGATTAATATCTAGAACCTGTAAAGAACTTCTACAAGTCAACAACAAAAAACACAGAATCCAGTTTTTAAAAATGGGCAAAGGGCTTGAATAGACATTTCTCTAAAGAAGATATACAACTGGCCAAAAAGCACATGGAAAGATGCCAGCATCACCTATCATTAGGGAAATGCAAATGGAAACCTCAGTGAGATACCACTTCACACCTATTAACATGGTTACTAAGAAAAAAAAACTGAAATAAAAACCCCAAAACCAAGTGCTGATGAGGATGTGGAGAAACTGGAAGCTTGTGTGCCACCACAGAGAATGTAGAGTCATGCAGTCACTATGGAAAATGGGATGGTGGTTCCTCAAAAAATTAAACGTAGAATTACCACATGATCCAGCAATTCTACTTCTGGGTATATATCCAAAAGAAGTGAGAGTAATGACCTGAACAGATATTTGTACACCCATGTTCATAGTGACATTATCACAATAGCCAAAAGATGGAAATGACCCAAGTGTCTGTGGATGAATAAATGGACAAACAAAATGTGGTGTATGCAAATAGTGAAATACTGCCTAGCCTTAAAAAGGAATGAAATTCTGACAACATGGGTGAACCTTGAAGACATTATGCTAATAAGCTGGACACAAAGGACAAATATTGTATGATTCCACTTATATAGGTATTTAGGGTCGTCAAACTCATAAAGCGGAACTTTGGTGGTGGGGGAGGGTGGTGGGAATGAGAATTATTGTTTAATGGGGACAGAGTTTCAGATCAGGGTTGATGACAAATTCGGGAGCTGGATGATGGGGACAATTACACAACAACGAGAATGCACTTAATGTCCCTGAACTGTCCTCTTAAAAATGGCTAAAACTGTAATTTTTATGTCATGCCTATGTTAGCACAATTTTTAAAAAAGGCGTTGCTAGAGATAAGTCGGCTCACACGCACACAAAAGGCAGACTTTGACAAATTCTCCCCCTCATTCACTATATTTCTTTCAATCCCTAAGAAGAGTCTGTTTTAACACAGGTAAGGTAAAATGATAAACATATTTGTGGAAAACTGAGATGGTGCCATAATTAGAGAAGTCAGACTTTCAGCTTGGCATCTGCGGTCCCCGGCGTTTTGCCCTGAAGTCACTATTCCTGTCATATTTACTCTGCTCCTTTAAAGGACTCAGCCCGACAAGGCTATTGTGGTTCTCAATGCTACCTACTCTTCCCTGACGTCTGCCATTTGTCCTTCTGAGAATGATCTCTGTCCTTTCTTTTTCTTCCCCACCTGTCCAAATACTACCCACTCAAATCCACCTGTGCTGACGAGGTCCTCAGACATTTCTCCTCACCCTCTACTCACCTATTACACTTCTTGTCTAGACCCAGTTTTTGACACCTGCATTTGGTAGTGAGACTTACAAGCGCAAATTTCATATTCCTCCAACTAGCGTGTAAGAACCTCAAGGCACAACCCAAACCATTAATCTTGTTTCACCACCAAATAATTTGGTGCTGTGATTTTTCACGGAGTGGGTACTTAGTAACAATTCTGGAGCAGATTGAAATTAAGTTTTTGTCTATTTCCCTATCCCATTCTGAAATGTTTGGAAACAATTTTTTTTTTTAATGAAGAAACATAATGAACATAGACTTAGTCTGTGAAAGATGGAGACATCTAAACATTCAGGTATAGAAAGGCTTCCTGAATTCTAAGCATAGTGCATTAGACTCTGGGATAAGGGATGTAGGTCTTTATGAAATCGCAGATTCCTAGAAGTATGGGGAACCTCAGCCACCGTCTACCACTAACGTCTGTATCTAACAGAACAGGAAGCCAGACTCCTGGAAGGTTAGAGTCACCCTAAGAACATAAAGAACATATGGATGGTGCAGAGTTGAGACTACAACCCATGTCTTCTAAGTTTCTACTTTTCCTTTTTACTTACTGCAGCTGCCTAATGGAATTCTTTCTTTTATGTGTGAGATATGTGGTAGGTAGAAGGGCTAAAGGTGAAGTATAAATTTCCCCCTGTGGATGAAGCATATTAAATAAGGGTAACAATAACCTTGCATGTCCAGATCGGCAGGTCTGGGGTGTGATCATTTCCTGCTTATGTGCACCGTTTGCGGCGCAGAAACCCACGAGGAGCCCCCGAGAGAGCACGCGGCGCTGGGCACTCAGCTGACCCTAGCGAGGGGTTGGCCACCAGTGCTTGCATCTGGCAGGGACTTGCTGGCAGGCAGAGAGAGGAGAGGGCTTTGGAGGGAACGCGCTGAAGGCTCCAGGCGGGCCAGACCTGAGGCTGTGGCCCCAGGAAGCCGGAGGCGGGACAGCCAGCAGGGGGTCTCCGGATGCCCGCTGGAGAGGCTCTCATTGCTCTGAAGCTGGAAACAGGGACAAAAATTAGGGAAACGGCTGTTTGGCTTCTGGACGGGTGACTGGAGGTGGTCTGACTCCCACAAGCCTTACAGAGGCAGGCGGCCTCCTGGACGGGTCACCGCAGGGGCTGGGTTGGTTTTCTGACTGTGGGTCAGACTGCCACTGGTACCCGTGGACCGGCCATGGCTGCCTGTGTATTCAGTCTCTCAGTGGGCACACTGAGGGAAATCGACGCTCCTGGGTCTCTGAACAGGCGCCAGGCTCCTTTTCCGGACGTAAATGAAGAGGCAGGCTTCGCTCTTACGGGGGAACAGTGCTACCTGTGAGCCTTTCTGAAACACCACTCCTCTTTCCTGAGTTCCCTGCCGGCCCAGGCGCACTAACCCCGGGCCTGCACGGATCCATGGTGTCCTACAGGCGGGAGTCCTTGCTCCCCAGGCGCCCCCGAGCTCGGCCTCACCTCGGCGCACCCTCCCCTGTGCCGCCTGTCCCGCAGTGCCTTCTGCTCCCCTCCTGCAAATCCTGCCCAGGTTCATGTTTCAATCCAGAAGCCGCCTGCTCCCTGAACCTTTCCTTACGACTGCAGTGTGTGGGCATGTCGCTCCTTTGCGAATCCGAGAGGCAGACCCGGGCCCCATGCTCAGGCTGCTGGTGGCTGAGGGTCAGTGACTCACCTGGGGAAGCTGATGCAGGACGCTGGGTGCCCCTCAGAGATTCCAGGTTGGTAGATCGAGGCAGGTTGGACAAGTCCTATCTGGGCTGGCAGGGAACAGGGGAAGAGTGCTTTGGTTAAAAAGTAAACACGTGCAAGGGCCCAGAGGGGGCAGAACACGCCTGTGAGTGCGTGTGTGTGCATATCACATGTTAGGGAAAGATTGTGAAAGGCTTCAAAATGGACCAAAAAGAGAACTGGTGTCTTCAGTGGAAAACTCGGCATTGTCTGGCGCACTCTTCCAGGTTATTTGATTCTATGTGGTCTCTTCACCTCCCGCTGTCTTTGGGCTTTTCAGAATTCTGCGAATTCCAGGTAACTGATAGCAGTGCACACACGTTTCCCAGGGAGGCCCCATGATTTCCCTCCCGTGCTGGGGAAGAAGTCGCTTTTGCATCCGGCGAGCAAATTCATTTCAGCTTCCTTGGCAGCCTCTGTATGTGTCTGTTCTCTGGGTTCTCCTTTCCATCAGTTCTAAACATCTTCTGTTCCTCTCATTAATTAATAAGTTAAATGGAATCATTGGCTGTGTTCATTTCTATTTCTATGAGAGCCATGGTTTTACATTTTAATAATTCTCTTATACAATCAAACGCATACCCGGGTCCTGCCTGGCTCGGCCGTCTTACTCTGCATAAATGGCCCAGCTTGGCCTGAGGGTAGGTCAGGGTCCTCCATATGGGGGTATTCAATGAAGACCAAACTGGGCAACTGGAACTTTATTGGGTAATTTGTTTTTAAAATGGCCACTCAAAATGCTGGTGTCACCCTTTGGTAAGTGTTCATCCCTCCCAGACGCCACGGAGCAGGAATGAGTAGGCGGAATTGCTCTGGGAAGCGTCTCTGGGCCTTTCCTCCAGAAACCTCAAGGCCCCACACGCGGGCTTGGGTGAGTGTCGCCCGAGCCGACCTGCCAGGCCGGTGCCCCAGGCGCTGTGGTTGCTCGCGTGCAGTCACGAGATACCTGGGCCCTTTCAGGTAGGAGGCCTGGGAGATCCTGCCTCCGGAGCCCCCCGGACTGCCCCCACCTGGCTCTCACACGGCCGGGCAGCGGGACGCTTGGCACTCCCGAAGCCTGGAGCACTCCCGCGCCCCCTCTCCCGGCTCCGGCTCCCTCATTCCCTGCCCGCCACAAGGCATGAGGTGGGTGCTTCCTGTACCGCTGGCCTTCCCGCCTCCCAGGGACAGAGGCTGTGTCCCTCCCCGAGCTCCAGGTGGCCTCCCTGTCCGCCCTCCTCCGCGAGCAGCAGCAGGCATCCTGTTCAGTCAGGTGGTGAGACCCCACCACCCTCAATGCCGATCGAGCCCGCGTCCCCTGCCCCCCGTGTCCCACCGCCCTGGCCTGCCTTCAGCGAGCGTCTGGGCTGGCTTAGCGAGGATGCCCCACCCTTGATGTCTTTTCTCTGACCTGTCCGTCCTTGACCCCTCGCTCTGCCCCTAGGCTGTAGACCCCCAGCTGTCTCAGCTGGACTCAGTGGCACCCATCTTGTCCCCACTGCATGGTCACGATGCCTGTCACCATAGTCCCGAATCAAGTCTTCCTTTCTGGTTTAACAAGTGTCAGAATAACTTTTTTCTTCAACACCCCTGGGGTCTGAGCTCAGAGGGATGACCTGCCTCAGGCATCCTGACCCCTGAGCACAGCTGAGGCGCTGACTTGGGCTGCCTTCTGAGACCCAACGAGGCCAACCACCTCTCATCTTTCAGGGCGTCCTGGAGTGTGTTGGCAAGGGGGCCCCTCTATCCGCAATTCTGGAAGAGAATCACCGATTTCCCTTCTGCCCTGGGAAGCCTCCCACTGTGCAGACCCCCGTTTCAATTGCTCGGGTGTCCTGGAGCCAAAGACCACATGAGATCCTTGGACCACCAGGCGTGGAGAGCGCTGGGCGAGCAGAACCATGCACGCCATCTTTCCATGTGCATGTCCTTGTGTGGAAGGGCCTGGTGATGTAATCCACCTCACGCCACTCCATGGGGAGAAGCCTGATCCTTTAGAAGGACAGGGTTCTACACACTTGGAACATCTTGGAAAAAATGTGCTCAGCCTTGTGGAACCCAAACAGAAGTGAAGGCCCCAAACGTGCGAGGACACAGGGGGGCATGTGGCAATGTGCCTACGCGGCTGAAACAGCAAACCGCTTTCCTGAAGGGCGGAGAATGGTTTCCTATGCTGGAAGGAATTTACGACCTCAGTTGCCCTGCTTTCTTTTTTCTTTCTTCAGCTTCCCCCTCCTCATGCAATAAAGGCGATCCGTTTGCCAGGAGGGTGAAGTCCTTCTCTGGGAAAGGGACTGCGCTTCAAGGAACACATAAAAGTAAGTCGTAAAACAAAACAACACAGCTCAGCCCCTACCCTGCAGTCTTCTCTGACAGGCAGGACTTTTCTCTGGCCAAGCCCAGCGGCCTGATGTCCAAGCTACCACGTGCAGGGTGATAAGGGGCTTGTCAGTGGGGTCAGCCTAATTAGCCAGCCTAATGTCTGGTTTCCTGGGGAGAGCTTTTGTGAAGTAATTGCCTGCCTTGGGGTCAAAATGCAGTAATTACAGGTCTTTTTTTTACTAAATTAGATAAACAGCCTTTGAATTCCTCCAGCGAGGAGGCCAATCCCACGGAGAGGCGTCCCTTCGTGCCCCAGCACACAGTGGTTATTTTGACAGGTGATTTCAGTACCATGTAGCTATTTATTTATTCTGGGCTTGGGACATAAACACAAACATCCTGGCCTACAATTCTGCATGTTAAAGAACTATCAGACCCTGTCAGAACTGAAGGGGGGGGGGCACTGCACAGCAGAGGGTCCACCTCACAAGCTGACATTGGAGAATACGGTTGGCGGATATTTTGAGCTAAAGCAGAAATTCCACCACAGTTTTAAAGTTAACAGAACAGCAGAATCATCCATGTACACCAGCTCCCTTTCTCCTAGTTGTTTGCTTATTTTCTCTGTAAAAATTAGCAACAGAGCCATCTGGGAAGATGACGGGAAAGGAGGAAACATCACTTCCATCTCCGGAGGTGGACAAGGGAGGCATGGAGACTATTCATTCCCAGCACAACATGAACGTATTTTTACCCACCCTCAGTTTACCCAGGCTGAGGTGAACATGGCTGAACCCACAGAGGCTGAAAGAACTGGTGTGCAGGCCTGGAGATGGGAAATGGAGAGGTGTCAGTCAATGCAACGAGCGCTATTTCAAGGATACCTCCTGGGGTTACACCCCAACCTGATGCAGCCGGCGGGGTAACCCTTGCAACCCTAAACCCTACATGCTGCCCACGGAGGGGCCGCATCCATGTCACTGGGACGCTGCTTGAAATGCAGAGTCTCAGGCCTCATTTCAGCCCTTCTGGGTCATAATCTGCATTTTAGCTTGATCCCCAGGGGGTTGCTTTGCTGGCTCAAGACGGAGAGACCCTCATTTAGGTTACTCTGCGAGAGGGCTTCTTCCAGGTGGGAGCGGCTCATTTCGAGCAAAGACATTAAGAAGGCCACAGTGTGGGGACAGAAGGTGAGTAGGTAAGCACCAGGGGGCAGCCTACAACATTCTGGTCTCTTCAGAAGAAAAATGATTTGTAGACAATTATAACCCACTTTCTTAATGTCCAAGCTGAGTTGGCTGCACATGGGGATTCCGGCCCACCCCTCTCCTCCCTCCCTGCTCTGCCTAGGACTGTGACACCGGGAGGGGAAGGGTGCGGGCTCACTCCATCTCTGGGTCTATCAGAGCAGCTGACACTGTAGCTCAGTTATTATGTGAGCATGTGGCTGGGGCATGTCTGCTATCACTTCTCCTGCTCCCCTCCCAGGGCCAGCCCTGTCATCCAGAGGTCTGGTAACTAGTGACACAGGTAAGCCCCTCACATCACTGCAAATCTTAAGGACTAGAAAACTGCTTGCTGGCGTGAGGTCCAGAAGGACGTCTGGGCAGTTCAAAAAATCCCACACCAAATGCACCCAATGGTGTGTGGGAGCTCTGCTGAGCTTGCCTATAGGATACTCCTGATATTTTTCTAGCATTTGGAGTTCTAAAGTCTCTGTCTTAAGGCACTGTCAGTGAAGATAGGGGCTGCCTCACGACTCAGAGCATAGATGTTTAAGTCACTCTATTGTACAGCTTGCAGCTATACACTGAAAACAAAATCCTTCCAGCAGCCAGCAATCCCTAATGAGAGAAGGGAATTAGACACTGCACTATTTCCATTATTTTAACTGCATTTGAGAACTTGAAAAGCAAAATGCTTTGAAAACATTCTGCAAATAATTTACTCCAAATCATCTCCTACCAAGAAAATTCTAGCTGATGACATGTATTCTATTCCTGAAATCCAAGTTTCTTGAAACCACCCTACAGTAACTGCACTCTTAATTCTGTGCAGAATGCATGAGTCATCTACCGAAGACCCCCTGCACAGCCTGGAATAGAAGTGCTTCTAAACATTGGCTGCTGGACACAGGCAAGGCACATTACTAGCAAGATAAAGAATATTCTTCATTCAACAAGTATTTACTGAGTAATGTCTAATGACTAGATGAAATGTGCTGTGGGAGTATGGGTCCTCTTGCAGAGAGCACCGCCCGCCCGTGGGCCGCAGATGCTTACCTGCGCCCTACTGTCAGTGCCCAGCACAGTGCCGCAAGGCCGGTCCTGCTGCGGCCCCCACGACGGTGAGGTGTGGAGGGGTGAGCGGAGGACCCGCGGTCATGAGAAAAGCAGTAGGAGCTGCACAAAGCCCCCGTCTAGCGGATTCTGTAGGCCGCCGTCTGCACGCCTCTACTCACCTGGGACGCCTGCCGAGCCAGCCCCTGTGGGGCCCCGGCCCTTCAGTCACATGTCACAGCCTGTGGCCAGGCCTCTCTGGGAGCAGAGGGCCGGCCGAGGCCAGCTTGGCTGCCTGCCCATGGGGCCCTGGGTCGGCCAGTTGTTGCTGCTCCTCCATTTCCTTGCTCGCTTTCTCCCTTCCCCTCACTATGCTTGGGTTCATCCACAGACTTTACCAAGACCTGCAGTTTGATGGTATTATGTGTTGACTTGGAACATGACCCCAGGAGGAGGGCGGCTCTGCCGCCTCTGGAGCATTCTGGGACAGGTGGCCCCCTCGTCCGCACCCTCCTCTGTCTCAGGAGGACCCTGAGAGGCCTGCCTGGTCTCCCTGTGTCCAGCCCTGCCCCTCCGGCCAGCCTCCATCCTGAGGCCTGCGTGATCTTCCTGAGAACAAACCCAGTCCTCCTGTCGCCCTGCTCACAGTCCTCAGGACAAGGTGGGCTGTGACCCGAGCCCCTCCCTTCCTCCCTCTGCCCCTCAGCTCCAGGTAGTCGCACAGACCTCCAGTCACCGGGGGGACGTTTTCAGGTCATCCCAGTGGTCTGAGCCATCGAGGGTCACAGTGAGGCTCCCCCAAACACCCTTCCTGGAGGGGACCCTGCCGCCTTGGCCTGGGCCGTGTGGAGGCAGCAAGGCTGGGCGCTGCAGTCTCCGGTGGCCACTGCCCTGCCCACGTCCCTTCCCAGCTATTCCCAAGCGCCCAAGAGAGCTGCCGGTTCACTGGCTCCCAGGAAGGCTGGGAGGACACGCGCGGTAGCCGTGCCCCTGACCTGGGTGGGAGGCACGAGAGGTGTCCTGGGCAGGCAGTTAGGGAGGGCTGTCAGCCGCCCCGGTGGTCGGGGTGGGGGCGGGACTGCAGGAGGCCTCCCGCATGTGCAGGCTGCTCCCTGGGTGGCCCGGCCGCACAGCCTGCTGTTTTCTGTGGAGTTAAAAGAAAGCTGCGGGAGGAGAGACCTTGCTGCTCTGGGCCTCGACCACGGCTTTCGCCACACATGGCGAAAGTACACAGACGATTAGCGATCAAGGGAAGGACCTCCCTGCTAGGGAAAATGACACAGGGGTTACTTCTCTGTAAACAGCCCCAGAAAAGGCACCGGTTCCTTTTACAGGCTGTCTTCACTTGCTTTGAGAAGCTGCAAATGCACCTACCGAGTGCAGCTCAGCTCACGGGGTGGGGAGGGGAGGCACACGTTTGCACAAACTCGCTCACAGACCGACAGTCTCCAAAGAGAGGGAACCCCAGTGCCATCAGGGCTTCTCAGCAGTCTGCACCCTGAGACTGGATCCGGAAACAGAAACCGGGTTTGCCCAGGGGCAGCTGCGGCCCCCCAGCCGGGGCTGAAACCCTCCCACCTCGGCGCTGTCCCAGCCCCTTCATTTTTACAGGTCTCTCGGAAGAAAGACATAGAGCATGTGCACATCGTCTCTGTAATTTATTCCGAATTTCAGTAGCATGGGTAGTCTGTCAGGCCCTCCGGAGGAAGGTGGGACAGAGAGTTAAGGGATTCTAAGAGCCTCAAATCCGACCTGTATCCGTGAAACCAGAGCCCTTGAGGTCTTTGCAGCAGAGCGATTACAAGCTGCCTCTCTACCTGGGAAGCCTGAAAGCAACATTCTTTGGGGACAAAGACTTCTGGCTGGACTACTGGTTGTAAAACTTGTGAGTGCAGAAGGCTGCGCAGTGGCTCTCGGGCAGCCAAGGACACTCCCGGCCTCGGCCCCTGGCAGGACCCGGCGGCCTGGGCGCTCCAGGGCTAACGGGGAGAGGGGGAGAGCGGGCGTGTCCTGAGCACCAGCCCAGGTAGCACACGCCCACACTTTCAGCCCTCAAATCCCGCAAGGACCCAGCCCCACCCTCATCCCGTTTTGCAGAGGGACAGGCTGAGGCTGAGGAGCGACATGCAGCTGGAAGGTGGCGGGGCCGGATGTGGTCGTGAGGGCTGAAGGGCGGAGTCTCTCAAGTGCTGCTAAGTCTCACCTCCAGGGTCCTTCGGTGACTTTTGGACCCACGCCCCTCTGAATGTGCTGCCCTTCTGTGCCACTTCTCTCCTTCCTGGGTGGAGAAGCCCCCACTGGGCCACCTCCTTGCCCAAGGCCTCTGGGAAAAAGCTTCCTCTCCCAGCAGCTCTGGAGAGCAGGGAGCAGGGCCAGGCAGGAAATGCAGATGTGTGACAAGGGCCATGTGCTGGACACTGTGACACATGGAGGTCCCACAGCCAGCTGCAGCCACCTCAGGGACACAGCCCAGGGTTGCCAGATCCCTAGTTTTCAAGAAAAGCCAGAAATCTGAAATTTTCATGTAAAAGTTTCTGCTTTTGAAGATGCTAGGTCAGCATAGCAAAGCAGACTTTGGATTCAGCAGTGTTCGACCCCTGCTCTCCAGAGGAGTCTGGACAGCCAGCCTCAGCTGTTCCCTCATCCTTGCAGCAGTGGCTGGTCCACCACCTGTCACGGAGGGGCTGCCCTGCTCATAGATAGGGTCTCAAAGGAGGAGCGACTAAGCAAACTCCAGAACTCATGTGGAGGCGCTTGTGTGAACTTGTATGTAGAACAAATTGCAAGAGAAAAAGTACTCCATACAGAAGCTGAAGTTGCTTACCTTTTGGAATAGCTTCAGAGCAGAGATGGCCAAGACGCTGCTGATGTAAGCTGCACTGATGTTTCCCCAGCCTCTGATGAAATGAGGGGGTCCTCTGAGGCTGAGTTTCCATTTCCTATTCAAATATCACACTGTCTGATGGGATAAATACAAAGGGACCAGATGTGACATTTGCTGATTACACGGGAGACTGCCTGCAAGGGGCAGGGACTGGACTGTGATTAGCAACATTCTGGGCCTTTCTAGTTTGGGTTCTAACTGCAGAGCCCGTCTTGAAGGAAACATGCTCTGTGTACATATGCTTCATGGCTAATGTCAAACTGATAACGAAATTAGTTCTGCAGGCCTGAATCTGAATATTCTCTTGTCTTTGGTTCATATCATTAAAGGGAGCGGTGTCCCCTGTGGGATACAAGGAGCTGAGCGCTAGCAGGGGTCCCTCTGCCCTTAATCCTCATATCCCCTTGTCACAGAGACTGAAATTACTCTGGTACATGCTACCTTTTCTTGGCTTAACACATTGTGCGTCTGCACTGAGCTTAAGTGGTTCTATGCTAACCAGGAAGGGTGGTGTAATTAGTGCATATAACACAGCCTACTCTGTACGTCTGCCCTGTTTCCGGTGCTCTTCACAACCCTTCTTATAAAGCATCTAGTAATAGGCATTGTTGACCCGTATTTCAGAGGAGGAAAGAGCCTCCAAGAGTCAGACCGCACTACACGTATAAGCTGTATTTACCATGTAGCCGGTAGGTGGTGGAGGCAAGATGCCGGAGTATCATACAGGATACTTTTGGCTACGATAACAGAAAACTCCAATTTGAAATGACTTAATGAGGAAATTTATTATTTAACATAATGGTGAGTCCAGGGTCCCATGGCTCTAGGGCTGGTTAATTTCACAGCTCTATACCATCAGGAACCCAAATTCTTTCTGTTTGCCAGCTCTGCAGAGCAGCCGCAGTCTCGGTCATCGGTCATTGTCCCAGGCTGGCCGTGTGCCACACGCACCCAGCATGCCCAGAGCAAGGGCGGCCGTGACAGCCACACTGGTGCTCAGTCCCTTTTCTCTTCTTTCTTTTTTTTTTTCAGTAAGGTATCATTGATATACAATCACATGAGCAACATTGTGGTTACTAGACTCCCCCCATTATCAAGTCCCCACCACATACCCCATTACAGTCACTGTCCATCAGCGAGGTGAGATGCTATAGAATCACTACTTGTCTTCTCTGTGCTACACTGCCTTCCCCGTGCACCCCACCCGCTACATTACGTCTGCTAATCGTAATGCCCCTTTTTCCCCCTTATCCCTCCCTTCCCACTCCCCCGCCCCAAGTCCCTTTCCCTTTGGTAACTGTTAGTCCATTCTTGGGTTCTGTGAGTCTGCTGCTGTTTTGTTCCTTCAGTTTTTTCTTGGTTCTTATACTCCACAGATGAGTGAAATCATTTGATACTTGTCTTTCTCCGTCTGGCTTATTTCACTGAGCATAATACCCTCTAGCTCCATATGTGTTGTTGCAAATGGTAGGATTTGTTTCCTTCTTATGACTGAATAATATTCCATTGTGTATATGTACCACCTCTTCTTTATCCATTCATCTACTGATGGCTCAGTTCCTTTTCTTACACTTGATATTTTTTTAAATTCCCAGAGACCCCGTTCAAATGTAGACTCTGGTCCAGCAGGTCCAGGGGGAAGTCTGATGCTGCATTTCTATTTTTCATCATTTGACTTGCTTTGTTGTGATATCCACTTATTGGGGTGGTTTGGACCCAAACCTGCAATATCTCTGAAGTATGTCGGGCAATGCTTCTTTTTAAATTTTTTTATCAAGGGCTTTCCTGCTAACTCCTGAGGAGCTGGGGGTCCAGTTGAGTGTGTTGAATATACCAGACACTGTGTTAGCGGCTTTGGCTGTGAGATATCTTTGGGTCAAAATATAAATTCTGAGCTCCAGACTATAATCTCACCTCTAATAATTCAGCATTTGGTAGTATCTAGGTTACTGAACTCTTTATAATGAAAATAAGGAGGCAAATGACCCTTTCAGAGGGTAACTCAGCTTTAACAGACATTAAAGAACCTGTACTGTCTTTCTTTGATTACATAAGCGTTATGCATGAAAAAAGTCTGCACGGTCAGAAATAAAGCAGGAAGTAAAGTCCGTCACATCGGGGTGATGTTAGTAATGTGTTGGCTTAAGAGACACTGGAGGCCTTCAGCCAACAGGCCACCTCGGGACGCTGGGACTGTCCCCAAGCAGTGGGCGCTGCTCAGCCGGGCCACACTGGCTGCTCCCCCAGAGTGAGGTCTTCCCTCAGGTGTGAAGATGGAGCTTTGCTCCCAGGGTTTTGAACAGAACTGCTAAGTATACAAAAACACCTTTTCTAAAGAGCAGTGCAGTATAGATCATTTTTCTGAAGCCTAAAACCTGCTACAGATGAGCAAGTATGTAGTACATACATTTTTGGGCAAATAGAACTTTTCTCTAAATGTGAAAGCCACACACCTCCCACAAACACATTACAGGCAATGTTCATTTTTGTCCATACAAGTATGTCGTTTAAAATGTGAAACCGTTTCACAACAACACAGCCCACAGCAGCTGCCCACCCCTCGCCCGCCGGTCAGCATGCCTCCGGCACCCTGTGGTTCTTTCTGCTGACGTTTATTTCCGTGTTGCAAAATAATACGCTTATATGGCTTTTAAAAATTTTTACATTTTAGATAGTGTCTAGTCTATTTGGACCGCCATAGTGAAGGACCATAGGCTGGGTGGCTTACGGACAACAGAAATCTGTTTCCCATAGTCTGGAGGCAGGAAGTCTGAGGTCAGGGTGCTGCTGGCAGGGCTGGGCTCGCGGCGGGTCCTCTTGGGGGGTCCTCTTGGGGGCCATGCACTCCTCACAAGGCGAGCAGCAAGGAGAGGAAGCGGCTCTCTAGTCTCTTGTGAGGGCGCTAATCCCATTTATTGGACTCTCCCCTCATGACCTCTCGGACCCTAATTACCTCCCAAAGGTCCCACCTCTTAATATCACATGTGGGGTAGGGTTTCAGCATATGAATCTGGGGGGAAGCAAATAGTCCGTAAAGATACCTTCTACTAACTTCTGACTATGGCATATAGACGGTGCCTCCTTTCATACACTTTCCAAATACATTCCCTCCAAATACACTCTCCTTCCCTACATTCTCCTAATAGTTATCTTTATAGATTAATTTTGGTTGAACCAAAATTCTGTTTTCGCAATACCATGATTAGATAAACAATGGAGCTATGTAGTGTAGTATGATTATTTTCTTTCACGGTCACTGTTCTGTTTCCCTGGGAGTTAATAACTGCTTCAGTTTTTACTGCCTAGCTATCCATCCTCAAGTTCTGTGCCGGAGTACACATTTCTCAAAACATTCTGATGCACACTAGTCCACGTGATTCATATTTGTCTTGGTGATTATCCTTCTAGAGATTTCTGTTCCAATCGATCAGGTATTTTACTGCCTCCTCCTTTTCCCATGGTTTCTTTTCCAGGGCTTTCCTCGTTCTGCTGCCGGCAAGGACGGTGCTTCCCGAGGCCAGCTGTAGGGTCACTGTCACCAACCTACGGAGTCTCAGCCGTCACCCTATCTTGGATGTCCTGCTTCCTGGACCTCGTATCGTCCCCCTTCTTGGTGTAGTTCCTCGTTTTGGGGAATCGCACCCTTCAATAGCTTCCTGTTTTTGGGTTGTATTTTTGAGCCCGGCATGTCTGAAAATGAAAATGCACTTAACTTCCCCATTTCGACTGATGGTTTGGGGGTCCCAGCTGGAAATCACCTGGAAGGCGTCACTCATCTAGCTTCCAGCCTTGCTCCTGAAATGTCCACACCGTTCTGATTCCTGACCTTCTGTGGGTGCTGTTTTCCTCCCTCGGGCATCGGGGAATCTTCTCACTTTACGCAGTATTCTGAAATTTGAAGGCAGTCTGCTTTCACGGATTTTGTTGCTGTTTGTTTCATTTGTTGTGCTAAGGGGTTGGTGAAACTTTGATTATGGGAAATTCTTTTATTTTATTTCTCCAATAACTTTCTTCATTCAGAGTGAATAAATTCTAGCTCTGAAATTTGGCAGACTAATCTTCTAATTTTCTCTCTTGTTTTCCAATCACTGATTGTATGTCCTCCATTAAAAAATATATTTCTTTGACTCTATCTTCCAACTTTTATAATGACGTTGTGAAAATGCATGCAATTTTTTTTAAACATGTTTCACTTTTATGGCAGCTTGACCTTGTTTTGTGGATGTAATATCACCTTTCATCTTTTGATATGACCTCTGCAGTCCCGCCTATTCTTCTGTTGGTTTTTTCCTCCGTCTTTTTTCACAAAGACTGTCCTCAAATATTTGCTAATCCTTGGGTTCTTATATATTTAAGAACGAGTGGCTATCACGATAGCAAAGGCACCTGCATGTGGGGGTGGTTCCCAGAGCGTAACTGGCTACTCGGCTGAGAAACCCTCGATGTCATTATCTGAAGTCACGGCTCCGGGTTACTCACTTTCTCCAGAGACAGACTTTCCGCTTCCCTGCGGTGGGATGGGGGAGGGGAAGGTGTGAGCCTGACTTCAGAGCTCAGACCCAAGTGAGGAAAGGGCTTGACTTTGACCTCAGCCACTGTTTACAGGTGGGCTGGGTTCCTGAGCCTGGACTCGTTTGTCATCTCTAAAGAGTGACTTCCCTTCTAGATGAGGGAGGGGTGGTCCCGCTCTGCGCCGGGTGGTCCAGGGGACTCATGACTTTTACAGATTTCCATTGAATCCTGCTCACAGCCCAAGGGACCCTCCTCTGGAGAAACACCTGAGGCTTCTATTTCCCGAGATTCCTGGGGTGTGAGTGTGGAGCAGACCCCCGCCCCCCACCGGGGCTCTGCGTGCGGAGCACCCCCAGCCCCTCCGGCCAGCCGTCCTTTCCTCTGCTCTGTTCAATGGCCAGATCTGATGTCCACGCTCAGACGTGGGGCTGGCCTCTCACTGCTCCCCCTTTCATCTTCCCCTGCCTTTTTCTCTCTCTTCTGTCACTTTAACGGGGCTTTGGGAGGGAGTGAAGAGGGCGTGTGTGTGCAGTCCATCATGCTTATGCACATTTCCGTAAAGCCATAATACCTGAGGTCATTGACTGCTCACCTGTGTCTCTCACCTGCGTTTAGGACACTTCCTCGTCGGCTGCCCACCGCATTTCCCAGGCAATGGCCCTGCCTGTTGCTTGGAGTGGAGGGGTGGGGGGCGCGTGGGATGCCCATAAGACGCCCCACTCGCAGTGTGGGATCTGAGTTGGGGGTGGACACTAACTCTGAGCATGCCAGGCTTTTGTAAAGGGACCAAAGCGTAGCCT
Source organism: Phataginus tricuspis (assembly GCA_029783875.1). Lineage (NCBI taxonomy): Eukaryota > Metazoa > Chordata > Mammalia > Pholidota > Manidae > Phataginus > Phataginus tricuspis. Next base: position 1,521,243 of record JAQQAC010014596.1, on the reverse strand, counting down.
AGGCCTTGGTCAAGGCTCCCAAGTTGAGAACGATGCTGTACAACATGCCGGTGCCCGTCTGCAGGAACAGCCATCCCCCTTTTAGCAGTTCCTCAATCTGTAGTGGAAGAAAAGCAGATCGGTGAGGGCGAAGGGTCTTGAGCGCCCCGCCCTCAGTACTCGTGTACTAGGTAAGAGCTGCCCGGCGTGGTGGAGATGTGCTGAGGGGCCTTCTGTCCAAGCCTGGGTCTCAGCCAGATAATTCTGACCAGTTGTGTGGGTTCTTCCCCAGGCAGCCTCCCGAGATGGCACCGGTGAAGACAGTGAACAAAGACACAGCGGCCCCTGGCTCTGGTGGAGTCTGAGTGCTGGGGGTGGGGTCCTGGGGGGCCCGAGGACTCCTGCGGAGAGGCCAGCTGGGGACGGCGCTCGCTCTGAGTACAGTGTTTTATTCCGTGGGGAAAATAAGTGCAGGAGCCTGTGAATAATGCCGTCAGGCTTCACGTTGGGGCCATTCGATGGCCCCTCTTTCTCATGCTCTGAACACAGTCAAAGGCGCTTGGAACTTGGCCCACATCGATCCTATCACGTGCGACCATGGAATCCGGCCCACCCGAATCAGTGAATCCCTAACAAGACACAGTGGGCTGTGGGGACTTGTCTGCATTGTGACGTTCCAGCTGGGTAAATACTCTTTGTATAAACACACACACACCCATGTGTAAACCGTTTCTTTCCCGGTGGAGAGCATCTTTGTAAAACCGCCCTCCTGTCCCCACGTGGAGCCGGGAAAGGCGGCCCTCCCTAGGTACTGAGGGTCCTGACGTGGGCAGGAGACGCAGTGGCTGACCCAGCACAGACGTCTGTGGTTAGGGCCCGGCGGGGGGACGGGGACGGCGGGGGTGGGGGTAGGAGCTGGGCTGGGGAGGGCGCTGTGAGGGCCGGAGAAGCCCCGGTCCTCGCCGGCAGAGTGACTGTGTCTGGAAACGGTCTTTGCGGGAGTAACTGTGTCACACATCGGGACAGACTGTCCTGGCTTAGGGCGGGCCCAGCTCCCGGGACCGCTGGGCCTCTGTGAGAGAAAGAGGGGGACGCAGAGGGAGGAAGGCGACGTGACGATGGACACAGAGGTCGGAGCGATGCTGTCACAGAGCGTCACCAAACTGGAGGAGACACGATGCTGCTCTCCTGGAACCTGCGGACGGAGCGTGGCCCTGCCGCCGCCTGGAGCTCAGACGTCTGGCTTCCAGAACTGAGAGGATGAATTTCTGTTGCTTTAAGCCACCAGGTTTGTGGCTGTTTGTTACAGCAGCCTAGGACACGAACTCAGTGGAATGATCTGGAAAGGAAGAAGAGGCCGGGAGAGAGGAGGACGGAGAAGGCAGGACAAGGGCAGCGGGGACGCTGAGGCAGGGAGGCCGAGGGCTGGTGCATCAGCGCCTCTCCGTCAGTCTGCTCGGGCAATTGTAAAAAAGCACTGTAAACTGGACGGCTTAGATGACAGAAATTAATTTTCGCATATTTCTGGAGGCTGGAATCAAAGTTCAAGGGGCCAGCAGAGTTGGTGTCCGGTGAGGCCTCTCATCCTGGCTGGACGGCTGCCGTCTCGCTGTGCGCTCGCGTGCCCGGAGAGCAAGAGAAAGCTCTCTGTTGTCTCCTCTCTCAAGGGCACTGATCGCCAGGAGGGCCCCGCCTTCGGGACCTGATCCGACCTGATTGTCTTCCAAGTTCCTCCTCACCAGGGGCAGGGCTTCCACATCTGAGTTTTGGGGAGACACGATTCAACCCATAGCTCTCCCCCCGTGCACAGAGCTCCCAGCACAGGCCTGGCGATTTCGTAGCTGGAATTGGACAGAATCTGCTGCACGAAACAGGCAGAGACACCACTGACTGCAGGATAATTTGACCTGGAGGAGAGACGTGTATGGAGGGTGAAGAGGAGCACGCTGGCCTTGGGTCTGACTGGGCTCTAGATAAAGCCTAACCCAACATTTTGGATGATGGTGAAGGCAGGGGGGGCGGCCATTCATCAGATCTGAGGAATTCGGGCACTTTCCTGCAGGGACGGCTCCCTGATGCTCACTCTCTGGTTACAGGCTGACTGTGCCCCCCTCCCCGTCCCCTGCAGTGTTATGCTCAAGCCCTAACCCTCAGGTTCCTCACCATGTGACTGTGCTTAGAGACACAACATTTGAAAAGGTAATTAAGGTTAAGCGTGGTCACTAGGGCGGCCCTGATGGATGTCCTCACGAGGAGAGGAGGTCAGGACACACATGCGCAGGGGGACGACCCTGTGGAGACACAGGGAGATGATCATCTACAAGCCAAAGGGGGAGGCCTCAGAGGAAGCCACCCTGCAGACACCTTGACCTTGAGCGTCCAGCCTCCAGAACTGTGAGGAATTAACTTTCTGTGGTTCAGGCTGCCTGGTCTGCAGTACTTTATGCAAAAGGATTCAGTGCTGCTGTGACCCACCCTCTCCAGCACCTTCTCCAGTTTTATCCATTGTGGGCACGTATGCCATGTCCTGCCGCCCAGCACTGGGCAGCCTGTCTTTCTGGAGGACATGCCAGCATCTATGGGAGGCTGGGCCTTGTCGCCCTCTGTGTGCACATGAATCTTCTAGCCATTCATCTTCCAGAAGTGGGGCAGGTGGTGTGATTAGGTCAGCCAGACATTCCCGTTTAGTCGTGGGGCTCTTGAGGGAGTGACATAAAGAACTCACAGAGGCGACAGTAGAGACGAGAGACCAGAGCTGTGGCAATGAGGGCCGTGATGTCCACTGGACGCTGCTGGTGGTGTCCCCAGCAATAAGGTCTGTGGGGTGACTTTCCTATAGTCTTGTCTGGTATCCCTTTTCTGCTTTTGCCATTCCCAGCATGTGATCCTCCAGGCTTCCCTTTCATATCATATATTGCCTTCCAATAATTTTTATCCTTAAATCCCTTCCTATAAATTTTTTATGTGCAAAGTTAGAATTGGTTTCTGTTGTTTGCCATCAAGTGTTCTCACTGGTACATCAATGTTTATGTCCCCACTTGTACTCAGTTTCCTTGTGTCTTGTTAACTCAGGGCCTCTCTCAGCTGGCAATCGATTGGAATGCTAGCTAACATTATTTCATACTAAAGGGAGAAAGATTTTCATAAAGAAATTGTTTTCCCAAAGGCATGTTTACACTTTGAAAAGGGCAAAGAAATAGGTGATCTTAAGAAGCTGGAATTTTATTTAACTGTCCACAGAAGAGTTGGCCTTTAAGGCTACAGGTATATGCAGTGCAGGCGTCCGTACCTCTGGGACCCTGTTGTTCAAGGCACTGTGTAGTCTGAGACGGCTGAGACCAGGTCGTTTGCGTAGGAACCTCCCACGCTGGCCCTTCTGCTGCAGCTAGGGAGCATGGCTCTCTCAGGCTTGCGTCTGTTCAGATTTCACTAGTTTAACCAGAACATTCTGAATTTCTTAGGTGAAAGCCCACCAGATGCCTAATTGGCTGACACTGGCAGGTAAGGTGGCCTTTGGCCCAACAAAATGGGAGAGAAGACAAAGGCGTGTTTGTCCAAATGTTCATGAGGCACACAAGACAAGAGGTTCTAGGCGGGTCTGGTGGGGCAGGGCGGGGCCCAGGGGGAGCTTGGGCCAAAATGCAAATTCCAGGTCGATTCTTTCAGCCTGTCCGCTGTTCCTAGCTCCCCACCGCCAGCACCGAGCTGTTTTCGCTGGACCTTAATCAGCTCTTGACGGCACTGAGCTTAGAGAAGGAAAAGGAATGAAGGGCAGAAGGCGAGGGCAGGGCAGGGACAGGGAAGTGGCCAGGAAAGGAGCATTCTCCACTGAGCTGTAGCTTTTAGAGGCATGTATGGTGAGGACACATATGAAGCAAAGAAACAGGCCTGGCAAGTGGCATGATTCTCACCATCAGGCTCTTCGCTTATGGAAATCCTTGGTGATCCCCTTAGGCTGTGAGATGTGCCCAGGGCACTGCCTGGAAGGAGAGATGGGTGATCGTGCCGCCCTGAAGGGTCAGGATGCTGGGTTTCTGCTCGAAGGGGAAGGGCCTCGTGGGCAGCAGGCACAGTGAGACCAGGCCCCCCAAACATGGTGCTTAGCCAGAGCCCAGGGAGATGCAAACCCTGTGAAGACAGATTGTAACAGGGTTTCTTCTTAGGGCTGTGAGCCATGACCCCACAATTATGTGGCTGTCGCACCCAAGGGACCCCTAAGGGATGGGGCGCTGCAGCTGATGAGGTGGGAGAGGAAGGACGGGACGGGGAGAACCATGGGGGTGATCTCGAGGGAAGCCAGACGAGAAGACGCTTCCCTCCAGCCCATCCGCAAATGGTACCAACAGACACTTGAAGATACACAGACACACAGCCCCTCTGCACCACCTGATCAGTGACACACACACAGACGCACAGCTCCTCTACGCCCCACATCAGAGCTGTTAGGCTTCTAGAGCATCTCACTGCTGGGCTGCCTTGCTCCCTGGACTTCAGTTTTCCTCCCTGGGGCAGCCTCCTCTCTTCTCTTTTCCCTTTGTTCTCACCTTTCTTTTACAGCCCAGCAGCTTTAGCAGGGCGGGTGATCCACGGCCTTTGCGGGTATAGGAGTACATGCGGTCACTTCCAACTATGGTCTATAGAGGTCCTTGCCTCGTGTACAGGGCTGGGGACTCTGCTCATGCAGACAACATCTCTGATCCTTTCCCATTACCCTCAACCCTCCCATAATGTATAAGCTCCACAGTTTATTTGTACTTGTAAAACCCTTTGTTTTTTCCTTTCTTTTTGCTTTATACAGTGCACAGTTCTGTTATAATAGAGCCTGATTTTCTAGTCGGCTTTTATGTGTGCTTTTGATTCAAACACAAAAAGCTCCATTTCAACACAGACCCCCAGCCAGTATTGCGCCAGTAATCCACAGCTCTCAAACACGTTTCTTGTCCCCCTGCTTATGTCCCCAGCATATCCCTTCCGCCAACCTTATTATGGAGCTTGAGAAAGAACCACTGTGCTCTGCAGACAGTGAACATTTTTGAGTATAAATTATTTTGAGCGTAAATAAGTTTGCAGGTAGAGTATTAGCTTGGGTGGTGGCCATGCCTCTGGGAGGCCATGCAGGCAGGACCTGGACTCATCTGTGGGCTGATTCTGCTTGGAGCGTTTTCTGTGCTCTAAGCAAGATTCGCCACTTAGAGCCGACGTGCTGTGGGAGAGAGACTTGGGGAGGAAAGCCCGCCTGAGGTCACTCTTCTCCAGGTACACCTTGCTGTTCCTTATCTCTGACATGGACTCATTTTGGCTTCTCCCCTTTGGCATCTATTGAGTTCCTCATTCTAACTGATGGGGCCACCCTATCTGTCCACACCACTAATTCTCCTAATTTTACATGAGAGAGAAATGAACTTTTATCTGGTTTCAGCTGCCATATTTTGGGGCCTCTTTTGTTACTTGGTTTGACCTTTATTCTAATTGTCAAGTGTATCTATACATGAATAATGCTTGGGGTCAAGAAGATAACCACCAGGAAAGCCATTTCCCCAGCTCAGTTTCAGGGCTTCTGTCACTAAAGAAACCCGGGGAGAATGGATATTAGGAAATGTGATGCTTCGTATAAACAACCCCACGCCCCACTGAGTGACTTAAGCAGGGGGCTCAGAAACTCCCGGGACTGCTTCCCTGGCTGGCCAGAGGGGCTCAGTGGTGCTTCAGTGCGGGAGCTCGCTGCTCGCTGTGCCCCGGGAACCCGGCGGGACTCAGGCAGAGGCCAGGTGCCTCCTCGATGCAGGCTGAGTGCAGGCTCACGCCTCTGTGCGTCCCGGCCACTGCAGCCAACGGCCCCTGGGCCCCTGACCATCCGTCCCCTCGATGCCCAGAGTGTGGGATATTGCTCTCCTCTGTACACCAGCAGCCCTCCCCTTAATTCTCCATACATGGCAGAGACTCATAAGCATTTACTGCAGTTTGAGAACAGTGAGATGGAAATACAAGGAGAAGAGTTTACATTGAACATACAGGCCCAGAACCTTCTAAGTTTCTTTACCAGGCTATTCTCTCCTCTCATTGGAGGTGCTCTGTGCTTCTCACTTCAAACTCTGGACAAAATGTCCCAACACATGGGGAAGGAGGAAATACTTGCTCTCATCTCGAATATCACTCATCTCCCTCTCTATATCTCATCTCTAGAGCCCCCATTCCTTGTCTAGAACATTCTGCTTCCCAGGGTGGGGGTGACATCTGCTCCCTGTGGAGTCCCCCAGAGGGTGTGCTATTAATCCCTGGTCCCAGTAAGAACTGCATGATTGTTAGCCAGAACATTCACCAAAGTCTGGACTAGTAGCTACCGCTGCCCTCAGCCCAGCCATGCAGGCCTACGAGGTGAGTCCTGCTTCTAATCAGAACCTGCTCATCAACTCTTCAACCCAATTCTTCAACCTCAACCATAATCATCAAGAAAAGTGCCTTCCCTTCTTTCCACAGGCCTCAGATTTGGTCCACAAAGCTTGGCTGGCAAACCAGACCCCATGTTGTTTCCTGCATTTCTGCATCTCTCTCAATGCAGGCTCTTTATCAGTTATGCGTTTGACCAAAGTCAAGCCTCTCGCAGTCTGGCACGCGCTGTCCCAAGGTGGGGTGGGGGGTCAGGAGGTGCGAGGTAACACGAGCCACATCTCAGACCTGTTTCAGAACTTCACGTTCAGGAGGGCCTCAGCAGCTCTGTCTGTAGGATGATGATTTCTCTGACTACGGGACCAGTGTGCAGATAGGACGGCATTTAGGGGGGGATATGTGTCCTCATATAACCCAGAATGCCATCTCGAGACTGTTTCTGTCTCCTACGGTAATAATGTCCTAACCTGATTCATTAAAAATTGCAAAGGTGCAAATACCTCTGAGAATTCCAGAAACAGAAAGATAGGTTCTGACCGAGGAGAAGGTAGCCCTGAGCTGCGCCTGACTTCCTAGGGGTTCTGTCCTTGTCTTCATGGCACTAGTCAGTCAGAAATATTAAAGTCAGGGATATGAATATTCACAAGGAGGCCTGCTGCTTACGGCAGACCACCACGACATCTTCATACACCTGAAGTGCCAGAGTCCCAGGTCACTGGAATCCCCAGTGCTGGGTGCGTGTGAAAGGGGAGCCCCACGTGGGAAAAGCACAACGTGCTGACGGAGGCCGTGGCTGGGGAGGAAGGGAGGGAGCGGCCGGCCTCTTTCAGCCCCTGGCTGGCCCCTTGCGGGTGGCCAGTGCCAGTTCCTGTCAATCATGAGAGCTTTCTCAACAAGGGTAGGGATTCTAAACAACCTTCCAAACTCAGTGGAATCATTTAAATTCAGGGTTGTCCCTCTCCTCTCTGGGGCTGATGCTAAGCTCTGGGAGTTCCCATGGGTACCTGGAGGGCAGCGGTTTGAAGAAGCCTCTGCATCTCAATCTTAGTCTGTTTTGGTCCCGCACTGACATAGAATTCCACCCATGTGGTCCTCGGGTGGTTCTGCAGACAGGCAAGGGGGCGCCAGCCAACCCCTGGGTCCAGCATCTCCTTGTCCTGAACGCACATCTCTCTGTGTGTCTGCCTCAGCCCTCACTCAGCCGCCTTCCTGAGCTCAGGAAATGCTCAGATGCTTCCATGTGGGGCAAACGGTGGGGCTTTTGCTGGCTTTTTAATGCCTAGATCCCATATGTCACATGAGCATCTCTACATCACTGTGCTGGGGCAGAGACCTCCCTGTGGGGAATCAGGGGCAGGTGAGCTCCACCCAGGCCCCTCCGCAAGCGAAGGGGGATGAAGAGAGATGCCAGGGCTTCTCCTTCTCCAGGACTAAGCTGGCGAGCGGGAGGGCAAGGAGAGGCCCCCACACACGGGCGAGCCCCCCATTCCCCGCGTGCCGGCATCCCCCTCCCCAGGGCAGACTGTATTCACCCGGTCTCCTTGGAGTAGAGCATGTGTCTTTTATCTACGTCTTTTTCCAGACACAAATTTCTGCCTTCACACTTTGGGAGAGGGTGGCCTTTTGACATTCAACCCTCCACTCCTTCTCTTCTCTCGAAATTCTTAACTTTCACAAATTAGCATCTGGGCCTTCAAGGCCACTGAGTCTGAGCTTCAAGAGCCCACTGACCACTGAAAATCCAAGAATTTGATTCTTTGGCGTCTGACTGGCTCTGTCCACACAGCCATGAGTAAGAGCACTAACCACAGACGGACAGGGTCACTTCTGTGCGAGGAGATCACTCAGTATCTCGGGCATCATGCCAGCACTGCGGCCTGCAGGGGTCCTGCACATTCAGGGGCTTCTGAACATTCTGATGTCAGCCATTCTCTGCCCCAGAAAGCACACTCTTCTCATGCTGTGACCATATTGAAAAGTCCAATTTCTTCTCTATCTCACATCAGCCTCTGAGGCAGAGGTTGTGTTTTGAGATGGCTGACGAGACATGCTTCGTTCTGCTTGGAGATGTAATAGATGTGTTTCCAGCAAGAAAAGGAAGGAGAAGGATGGGGAGGGGAGAGGAAGAGGAAGGAGGAGGGAGTGAAGAAGAAAATGAAGGTACTTGCTGTGCAGAGAAGGCTCACCATGCAATGGATGGAATCATGCAATGGAACAGGGTGTTGTGGGGAGGTAAGTGTGTCCCCGGGAGGAATGGTGTCCGGGCCGTGCTGATGGCTGGGGATGTGGGCCGTGGCCTCGAGGGGCTGGCTGTCACCGCTCAGTGGAGGGTGTGGTTGCACAGCATCCGTATGTCAATCCCGGGGAGACACAGCCTCCCCTGCACCCATGTGCTCACCTCCAGGCTTCTCAGGGAGCCCACCTCTGCTCCCCAGAATCCTCGTTCCCAAGAGCTCAGCCAGGCTGTTCTAGAATCACGGTGAACAGCCAGTGGGGTGGCAGGTGGGGCAGCTTGGCTCTGGGGACACTGAACAGTGCCGTCCCCCTGCCCATTGGTTTGCACGTAGGAGGGGACACTTTCAGCTGTCACAATGCGGGCCCCAGTTGAGAAATGCCCTAGATATCAGGGCAGAGGGCACAGGGTGGTGGTGTGCCAAGCTTCTTCCCACGCAGAGTGCCAGCTAGACCAAGGCAGCAGGGTGTGGGTGGAGCCTCGGCCCATGGCATTGTGTGCCCACCACCTGCAGCATCCTGGGCGGAGAAGAAATGACAGTGGCCCCCCACAGCCAAGCAGAGGACGGCGTCCCCGCAAATGGCCTCACACTTTCAAAATCACCAGAAGCTCCCTCAAATCCTGCTTTGAACGGATTTTCTGCAGTAGACAGCCAGGCCACCTCCACTGGAGGGAGGGAGACACTCAGGGGCAATGAGGGCACCGGCAGGGGACGAATGATCTGCTGTGTCTGTCCCCGTGGTTGTCTCTCTGGTATGTCATGGAATCATTTCTTCCCACGAGGCGGGCCTCCCTGGGCACACCCCCAGGGTGTCACAGCATGAGCGGGTGGGCGCCCAGGCCTCTGGAGCCTGTTTCCTTGTCTGTGGGAGGGGACCTCAGCTATCACCCACTCCCAGGCGAGGGGCACCGAGTGTGTGGACGCAGGAGGAGCGCCTGCAAGGGACATGCTGCCCGGGATGCTCCACAGCCGTGACCTGACTTGGGTCTCTGGCAAACCCAAAGCCCCAAAGCCACAGAGCCGTGGGCAGCAGGCAGCGGGGACCTTATTTACGACTTCACAGAGACCAAGAGGGGGTGGTTGTCACATGCCATGAAACGAAACCCCTGTAGCTGCTCCGTCCTCTCCCCAGGGCTTCCCTAAGGCCTTCATTGGACATGGTGTCCTCCATTCCTGTTTGCCTGTGTTGAATATGACATTCTCTATGAGGAAAGTTTTCATTTGTGATAATAATGGGAAGTCTTAGCCACACCATTTAAAATGAGGCACGAGCTGCTTAAAGGCAATTGGCGCTCCATCAAACTAACCTCCCCCGAGAGCCACGCCCGGAAATCCTGCCTCTACATGCCCGAGAAATTCTCCCACAGATCATGGGGCTCGTGTACCCCAACCATGTGGCTCATGGCAGCGTGGCCTCTTGAGTGGGAGACAAGCTGTGAGGGCTGCTGGTCACGGGCAGCAGACCAGGTGTGCAGACGGCCAGGTGAGTGAAATGCAGAAACAGAACACCTGGAGGCTCACTGCTCAAAGTGAGGTGGGGAGAGGGTGGGCCAGCCGGGGGGTCTCCTGGTAGCTGGTGTAAGCGCAGGTTCTGCCGGCCAGCCAGGCCTCCTGGGTCTGAACCTGCATGCTAGCCAGGTGCCCAGATGAACCCACGCAGGCAGTAGACAACCTGCTCCTCCTACGGCCACAGAAACAGAGCTCACATCTGCACCTCACATGCTGGCCTTGGGGAAGGGCTGAGGAAAAGGAAAGTGGAGAGAAGGGTTCCCAAGTGAAGTAAATTGGACAGACAGGAAGTGTTTCCTCCAGCGGGTGGGGTGGAGCCCCGTGCAAACAAGACGGACAAGATGGACAAGTTTCTCGTCCTCCTGCCGGTCCCCAGGGCCCAAAGGGAACGTGTGACCTGAGACGAGCCTGGGCTGCGGTCCAGCTCGTGTGGCCCTTTTAATGCACCCCTTCCCTGAAGCTGCCTGTCCCCCCAGACTCGTAACGAGACTCCACCCTGTGCCTTTGCTGCTGCTGCCCAAGTCCAGGTGCGGGGATGGGCGCACCAAGCACCCGACCTTTGCATGATGTGCACATCAGGACAGAAGCCTTTTCACCTAAACTGGTTCCCAGTCAACCCCAAATTCCAGCGATTGTGAAAGAAGGCAAACTAGATCAGTATTCAGTGGAAAATGACCTTGCAACCTGAGTCAGCGCTCTGCTATTTGCTTGCAGTCTGTCGCTTTATGTAGTAACTTCGAAGCACTGGGTGGTTGAGAAGGAACTATTTGTAACAGAAGCATGGTTTTCAAAAGGAAATGTGGGAAAGGGAGGTGGAAGTGGGGAGACGGGGTAGACCCAGACCCCTTCATGGTGTCTGGGATGCCCACACCGATCTCCTCACTGGCCTGGGAAAGTCCACCACAGGAAGCTGGCATTTCGGCATTCTTATTTTGTGCCGTGGTGTATGTGTGTGAGTGAGTGAGTGAGTGTGTGTGTGTGTGTGTGTGTGTGTGTGTGTGTGTGTGTGTGTGTG
>JAQQAC010014596.1:1492754-1507013 GCA_029783875.1 Phataginus tricuspis | reverse complement strand
GCCGCGAGGAAGCACTCCCGCAGCAGACCTTGGCTGTGGCAGCTGGGAGAGAGAGTGTTTGCAAACTCGCATCCTGGGGGCACCCCACACACCAAGTGGCGCCCAACATCCAGGCCGTGCACCTGCTGCCTGTGGTGGGAGCTTCAAGGGGACAGGAGGTCGGGGACAGCATGCTCTTCCTGGGGCCGCAGGGCCCCTGGGATGGCTCCCAGCCCACCAGCCCTGCACAGAGCTCCTGTGCACACAGGCCTGGGGGGTGCGGCACTTGCTCAAGGGTGTTCGTTAAGTGCCCAAAGGAACCAGGGGCTCTTCCAGGCTCTGGGGACACCATCATGGCCCTGGAGATGTGCGTAGGTTCCCCTTGAGGCCTTGGGAGGTTGGGGTTATAGGTCAGGGGTTGCCTGGCCTGCCAGGTGGTAAGGGGTGCATTGCTGCCCTGTGACCTCAGCAAGCTGGAGGGCTCCAGGGTGTAGCTGTCATGTTTTCCAAACATAAAAGAGAGGGCCTAAACTAAAAAGAAACATTTTTTTTTTTTGCCTCCACTTCTGGTGAAAGAGGCAGCCTAGGAGATGCAATCCGGGCGACGAAAATGTGTTGCTTCCCATGTTTTGATGGTTTATGAAGACGGTTGTTCAGGATGTTAGAGATGAGGAGCCTGGAGCCATAAAATCCACATGGTAAGAATGTTAGAAACATGGAAACATGAAGCAATGAGGATTGTGATTCTGAGGCCAGAATCCTTATTTGTAAGATTTACACAGTATATTTGCTGTTGAAGGGAAAAACTGTGTTTATTTTGTGTATGAGCATTAGTACGAGTAATTACTAACTAATAGCAGCTCACACTTATTTAGCTCTTACTCTGTGCCAGATGTTATAATAACTTCATATATATCACCTCATTCAACCATTACAGAAACTGCCTCAGTTGGGAACTCTTATCACTCCCCTAGTTCAACATTATCCCCCAATTTCCCACCTCACAACTAACTGGCTGAACCTAAAATCAGACTCAGGAAGACTGCCTCACTCTATGCTTAACTTACAGAAACAGGCTGTGTATGGGGTCTGGAGAAGGTAATGGCAGGGTTGAGCTTGGAGTCTGCAAAGCCTGCCCTGAGTCCCCTGTACCTGCTCAGTAGCAGGTGACGTGGGCCACAGTCACAGTCACGGAGCGTTAGCTGACTGGTGGGTGGACAAAGTGAGGGCTGCAAGCCTGAGCAGCTGGGTGCAGCACCCCAGGGAGACAGGGACCTGTGAGCAAAGGACAGGTCCAGGTGATGGCAGAGCCTGCCACGTGACGAGATGGGTGAGCCTGGTGACTTCGGGCTCCTCCAGAAGGATGCACTCAGGAGAGCTCTCCAGGTGGGAAGACAGAGGCCCCCTAGGCAGGTGCAGATGGACTGGGGGAGGCAGGGGTGTGCGGTGGGGGTTGGATGACCACAGTCGTGTGTGGGGCCCAGGACAGTGGGAACGTGGTGGTTCCCAGCGGTGAGGCCGAGACCAAGGGCACACTGGACAAGGCCATGGACGCCACACCCGGGGCCAGGGAGGAGCCGGCTGGCTGTGGGTCTCAGTGGCAGTGTCACGATTCCACATGTGACTGCCGTTAACTCTGGGGAGAGAAGGAAGGGTGGAGAGAGACGCAAGGGCTGGGAGGGCAGCGGCAGGCACCTCCCGAGTTCTTTCCAACCTGCCCCACATCAAACCATATCCAGCAAAATTTTGATGAAGCGTAATCAGTGATTGGACGTCAACACCAGACTGGAGCTTCCTTTTGGTTGTATTAAAAAAAAAAAAAGGTGATTGCCTTTCAGCGAAAGGACACATGGCTAGAGAAATGCTTAATCTAGTTAAAGAGCAAAGGGTTTTCCAGCACTTCACCAGCTTCTGGGGGGAGGGACGAAGCCCAGAAGGACTTTTCCTGTTTATTGACCCAGTTTGTCCAGGGTCCCTAGCAGTACTGTCATCCGCGAACACGTCCTGCCTGGTTTGGAGACTACAAGACCACATGGCTGTATCTTGTAATACATATTGTACAACACAGTCATTTCCCTAAATCTTTGTCTGGGTCCTTTGGCATGCCTTTCCCACCTATCCCCTTTTACCCAACTTAATGCAATTTAATCTCCAGCCAATTCCACTTTAGCACAATAAAAGTGAAAGGCGCTTGGTGACCAGCCATCGGCGGTTCTGGTGACGCCTCATCTGGAGAAAAGTGTAGACGATAAAGCTTTGATCGGCTTTTGGCGCGTGTGTGCCTCGGGGCTGGCACCGCGCTGGACGCCTCTGTGCTTGTGGGCATGGCCTTGCTGTTCTGGGCCTTCGGGGCAGAGCCAGTCACAGCTGAGGGCCTCTGGCTGGCAGCCTGCAGCCGACGCACCTGAAGGGCCACCTCTTGGCCCACCCTGGAGTTTAGCTTTTTCCCTCCATTCCTGCAGGGGGACCACCTATTCTGGTCAGAGAAATGGCTTGTCACCTATCGCACTGGCTTCCTTTTATGATTGATTAGTCTGAGTCTGTCAGCACTGCTTCAAAGCCACTGCGCATGTATTCTTCACACCCTTCTATGCTGCGATCTATAAGTACTTTGGGTTTCCAAAGAAAAAAAATGGAGAGAAAAGAAGAAAGAAAGGAAGGAAGGGAGGGAGGAAGGGAAAGAGGGAAGAAGGGAGGAAGAGAAAAAGAAATAAGAGAAGGAAAAAAAAAGACCCCCCCAGTACTTTTATGAGCTGCTGAAATGCATCAGGGCACATATACTTTGAACTGCACAGAAGATAAGTATGCCAGTAATTGGAATAACTCGCATGGGTCCCTATTCAGCTCTCTTTAATAACCTCTGTATTGATTTATCCCCACGATTTACTGATGACCGGCACTGGCCGTCCCCCAGGCCTGGGCCCCCTGGGGTGTGGAGGGGGAAGGGCAATATGCGCGGCCCGCCGCCTGACCCAAGGCACCCCATCAATCAGGGCCTGCGTCGTTGAGCCAGATGGCAGCTGTTGTCAGAGGGGCTCAACAGGAGTCAAGGCCTGTGATCCTTCCTGTCGCTAACAGGCCTGATTCTGTATGGCTGTCAGCATCCTCGGAACGGCTGAGGGAGGCATGCAGGGGGCAGGGGGGCGCGGGCCCGGGGGCTCGCCATCTCTGCTTTCTTCTCCCAAGGAGCCGAGCCACAAAGGGCTTCCTCTCCTCACCAGCCACAGGGCTTGGGCTCACACTCTATTTCTGAAGAAGTTTCTTAGAGTGGCAAAGCTGAATGTAACTGAACACCTTCTGGGAAGGAATGGTGGTCAGCGCCCCTTTGCCACTGGCTCACAGACCCTTAGCATCGCCCTTTTCCTTGGAGCAGCACCTAACACTCTGTGGGCCTCTCAGAACAGTCTTGTTTTCCCAGATGCCTTTCATGTAGAAATCAAAGTGGCTGCTTAAAGCTACTTGGGGGCCAATATTTACATGTTCTGCTTTTTCAGAGCGTGTGGACAGAAAACCCAGAAGACTGGAGGAGGAGACAAGATATAAGGGTAAGGGATGAAAGGCAAAGAGCTTGCCAGATGAAAGAAAGCAACTCCGGTCAGTTTGAGGCACCTGATTAGGGGGTATTAGCTGCAGAGACCTGGTCATTATGGTGGCGTTGGACCACAGTGGGTGCACTGGCCTGAACACCAATGTGGAGCAAACAGTTTATTAACAGTCCTTGTGTGGTCCAGCTGCCTGCCTCCAGCAGACGCTACCTCCCAGCAAGAACAGAGCCGGCCACCGGGCAGGGCTACACGGCCAGCCTCAAACAGAGCCCACGGAAACCAGAAGAGATAGTAATAGAATCCCAGATGCAGCCAAGTGGTTTATAGAGTAGGAAAGCTGACTATTTATTTATGTAGGATGCAAAGCTTTCCTCAGACCGCAGGAACTCTAAGCTTACAGATAAAGCAGACATACCAAAGAAATCACATGCAGAAACTTCAGGGGACATCCGCGTTCTGAGAAGCATTTGGTCCAGTGAGTCGCTCGCTGTGACAGGGTCTGCCGCCCTGGGGTCTAGCCTGCAGCCGACATGCACGTCCCCAGTTCCGAGCCTGACGGCAGATGGGCGAGTGACCATCCCCTTCCCATCTGGGATCATCTGTAAGCCGGCGATCTCACAGCCACACCTCTCGTGACCCCCAGAAGCCATGCCACTCAAAGAACAAAATTACTGGAACAGCCTCAAGGATAGGTCACCAGTACCGGGCATGGTCATGACAGGCTGGCTGGGGAAAGGCCCTTCGGGTGTTTCCCAGGAAGGGCAGGCACTCTGCCTCCTGCAGGCCAGTCTGGGAAGACCTCAGGTTGTGAGGGGGGTGGGCCACAGGTCAGACAGGTTAGTCCTGATATGGCAGGTGGGGGGCAGGTGCCGGGTCCCTCAAGGTTCAGTGCTGGGAGCCTGCCTTCACCCTTCCCTACTTCTGGCCCACCCAAGCAGAGGCACTGCAGGGCATAGACAGAGGCAGGAAAGGGTTGCTCCCCCCTGACCCAGCTGCTCTGACCCAGACTCTGCTGGGATCCCTCCCACCTCCAGCGGAGTCTCTCAGGAAGGCTTTCCCAGGCGTGGCCCACATGCTAAGGTTGGGCTGCGTGGGGACAGCGAGCTCTGTAAGTGCCGTCCTGCCATGTGGGAGGGGCTTACACCACAGAGACCAGCAGGGAGACCGAGGTGAGAGTCCTGGGAACCTGCCCAGACAGAAGGCCTACTGTGGGGAGCAGGGTAATGATCCCCAAAGATAGCCAGGTCTTAATCTTTGGAACCTGTGCATATGGGGTCTGGCAGGCTGATGTCAGCCATTAAATCACAGTGGTGGGCCCAGCGTGATCACACGTGTCCTTAACGAGGGAAAGAGGGAGGCAGGGGGTCAGAGAAGGAGATGAGACCATGGAGGCAGGTGTGGGAAGGACGCGACTGCCGGCCCGAAAGGGCCAGGAGCCCAGACGTGCAGCAGCCTCTAGAAGCTGGACAAGCAAGAAACAGATTGTCCCTCAGAGGGGGTCAGGCCTGCTCACACCTTGAGTTCAGTCTCCTGAGACCCGTTTGGCCTTCTGATGTCCAAAACTATAGGATAATAAACTCACATTGTTTTAAGCCTCTAGGTTTGCAAACTCTGACAGCAGCAATGGGAAACAGGCACACCCACCATTCATGACATGGTCTTCCATGTGTTGACCTCACTTTTAAAAAAGCTCACACAAGCTCTCAGGCCCCCCGGTGATCTGGCTTCAGTGGTGCTGTGGACAAGTCAGGTGAAAAGTGAAGAACCGAGGTATGAGAGTGAAGAGCTTGTGTGAGGATAGATTCAGCAGCTTCCACAGCAGCGGGAGCGAGCAGGCTGTAGGTGTGGGGGTCAAGGTCGAGACCAGCAGGGACAGACAGGGGCAGAGTCCAGAGACTGAAGGTGGAGGCCACCGCCATGCTGGAGGTAATTGTGCTGGTACAAGCATTTTGTAAAGGGCTCCCTGGTCGTCTCTGTCTTGCAGGTTTGGGCCAGCGTCTCAGAAAGAAATGCTGAAAGTTTTTCTAATTGATAAATTTGATTTAAGGAAACACACAGGTGTGCACACAATTTGGTCCTTTTTAATTTCATTTCACTCTTGATGCATTGAGCTTGGCTTTGTGAGAGGTGGTGTATGGCAAGGCAGTATCTCCTAGTGGTCTGAGTACGGCTGTGGAGTCAGAGAACTGGGTGTGAATGAACAGCCTGTCTTCACATTAGTGAATGACCCTGGGAAGTTCACAACTGTCCCTGAATCTCCATTTCCTCTGTGCATAAGGGGATAATCCTTGTCCTTACTTCACAGCATCATTAAAAGTACTGAATGACAGGGATGCCTCCTGGGCCCTTATCACAGTGCTCAGCACATGGGCCTATAGTCAGGGCACTACGAATGTGAGCTAGTTATTTTAATAATCGATATTTGGTGGAACTAAATATGCACTTTAAATAATTACTCATTTAACTAACGGGGGGGGAGGGGCCTGCGGCGCGGTCCGGACTGCCCGAGGAATGCTTTTCTCCCGCCGCTCCTGGCTGCGTCCTTCCCGCCTCCTCTTCTCCACATTCCCTGGTTAGGTTGCTGCCTGCTGGAATCGTGTAATTCCAATAGGACGTGAAGCAAATGGCCTGCCTTAGAGGCCGGAGCTGCGACTGAACACCACGTTCACACTCAACAGCTGGCGGTGCCCAGAGGGGCCAAGGCCGGGATGGGAAAGACAAGATCGCTGCTGAATTTTTATTTTTTTTGCTGTTGTACCTTGAGTTTAAAACCAAGTTTTACTTTCATAAAACCAAACAAAATTGACTTCCTTCTGTGTTGTGGCGTGATTAGGCTGCCCTGGGGCTTAAAGGAAAACAAGAGTGCGATGTAGTTAGAGCTCCTGTGTTGACTCCGGGCTGGGGAGGCTGCAGATTTTCACCACGCGACCATGACCTTCCAGTCGTGGCTTGTGAGCGCCGGTGTGCGCTGTCACTACAAACACTGTTGCTACTGGATTACGTTGTGTGGTAGCCTGGGTTTTGTTAATATTTTCAAACCCTTATCTCAGCTATCACATGTTTTAAATACCGGGAAGAGTTTCCTGGGGAAGCCAAGGCTGTGTGGCCCGCATGAGCTGCATTACGCGGCTACCCTTCCTTCCCTGGCAGTTACGTGGCAGATCCAAGAGCCGGCGACTCCGGTCTCAGAAATGACCAGACGGAGCAGCTCCGTGCAAGCAGGGGCCTGCTGGGAGGTGGGGTGGGGAGGGGGTGCGGCGAAGCTGATTTAACGATTAAGCCACGGAGACCAGGGAGGGGCCAAAGGAATAGAAACCACAGAGAAAAATAAACGCGCAGCAGAAGACATAGGGCCAAAGCTGAAGCCCTTCTTGTACGCCCCAGACACCCTATTCAGGACATCATTCATTCACGCACGCACTCAATCATGCCACCCCCATCTTATTACCACTTTGGGGAGAGATTAGGGATAACGGAACATCAGAGATAAAAGAAAGCACAGCGTGAATGAGATGAATGAGGGGGACGTGCGGGAGGTAAACTAAGGCAGGGGGCTTACAGAGAAGTCAGGCGAAGGAAGGTCGTTCAATACACTCAAATCCCTGAGGGGCGTCTTTCATGCTTCTTGGGTCTGGTTGTTAGCCTAAGTGCGTTTCTCATGCTGGTTAAAAAAAAGTAGGATACAACCAACCACTTTAATTTCATAACAACCTCAATTTTCCTTAATTTCATTCAATTTCCTCACTTGAATGGAAATAATGGAGGGATTAGGAAATGAGAGGAGTGGTGAGCTCTGTGGTGTGAAAATGAAAATAATTACCCAGGGTGGGAATCAAATGGGAAATTCCCCCTTGGCTGGACCAGGGAAAGGAGAAAAGAGGAGAGAAGCTGCAGGAAAAGGCTGCACAGAGCAGAGGTCATGGAGACGAAGGAGCCTTGTCTCCGCCTCCAAGACCCTGAGCAAGTCTCACCAGAAGGTTCCATTTTCACCAAAATGATTTACCAATTTCTCTCTAGGCATGAGAAAAT
The DNA here is from genome assembly GCA_029783875.1 of Phataginus tricuspis. Lineage (NCBI taxonomy): Eukaryota > Metazoa > Chordata > Mammalia > Pholidota > Manidae > Phataginus > Phataginus tricuspis. The sequence goes on along the minus strand of JAQQAC010014596.1, from coordinate 1,499,460 downwards.
ATTTAGGCACCTTTGAATGAAGAGATTTAATTTGAAAATTAAAAAAGAAAAAGCTCTTAAATGAAAAGCAGGGAAGGATGCTATGAGAGCAGAGCCGTGTGATATAATCTGGAATTTTCATTTCTTTGTCTATAAAATGAAGGTGCTAATCAGCACCTCCCAGGTCTTCCTGAGTGTTGAGTGGGACTGTGTGGGGTGTTGAGCATCTGTTGGCTTCTACAGTCACTTAGAGGCAGGTCGAAAGGGACAGAAGCCCAGTTTACTCATGAGAGAACAAAGGGGGACTGCCTCCTGGCCCGTGTGCCCAGAAGCAGGCACGTGGGGGAGCACGAACGCCGTGGGGACCCCCGATCCCTCTGTCTGTAGGATTCATGCTCCCCACAAACCTGCCTCGGGGGCCACCAGCAGCCCCAGGCTCCCGTGCGGGCAGTTTCTCGGGCAGAGGGGGACGTGGGGCTGGCCCGCTCTGGCCCCCAGTCGCACGAGGCCCAAGAAGGCCTTTGATGGCCCTTCCATCGCGTCCTGGCCCCGTGCTCCTCGGCGCGCCAGCGACCTGATGCACCACGGACGCTCTACTCTGGGTCAGGTGCTCGCCTTTCAAAACAGGGCCCGGGATCCTTGTGGGCCACGTAGTCGTCTCAGTTGTGTCTATGATTTTCAGCAAATTGAAGTGACTGATGGCGGTACCAGTCATAAAGTGTGGAGAGGGAAGCGCAGGAGAAGAAACGACCAACCTTTGCCTCAGCTTTCCCGCTCTATCTGCAGTTTAGCGACGTGGCTCCTGCCCCAGCTTTGCACCTCGATCCCTAGTCAGCTTAAATGAGTGGAAGCTCCGCGTTATCCTTGGTAAGAACGCCCACCCTCGGCAGCTCGGCCAGCACACTCAAGGTGCCTGCCCTTTGGGTCTCCCTTCCTCTTCCCTCCTCCTCCTGCTGGAAGGAATAGATGCCAAGCCCCACGGCGGCAGGTGGCATGCCTTGTTCTCTTCTGTGCGCCCTGCTTCACGGTCTCGCTAGGCGTTCACTGAAGAGTTTTAATAATTGAGCGACCGAGCAGCTGCGCGAGTGAGGAAGCCCGCCAAGCACCAGCCCTACTGCAAAATGAAACTCATGTGTCAAAATGTTTTCTGTGAAATAATTGTAAATTTTGCCTCAGAAAATGTGCCTCCCAGGTCAGTTAAACATGTTCGTCAGATGCCTAAGTGGCCCAGATCTGTGAGTTTGGGGTAGTTCCTCAAGAAACAGAAGATATGGCCTCTGAGAAGGTTCAAGTATATTTCTAAAGTAAGCTGTTTTAATATTTCTCAGTGAGAGATGAACCTGTACCCCTGTACTTCAACTCTGAGCTCTTTTCGCTAATCCTACCTGTGGAATCTAGTCGGAAAAGGCAGCACAGAGATGCAAAGAACACATTCACAGAAGAGTCACCAACAGGCGGACGTCAGGCGGCCCCTTGGGCAGCTAAGTCTTGGGGCAGCACGCGATGGACCGAGGCACTTCATGTGCGGTCAGTCCTGAAATGTTCTCGGGACGAGGCGAGGCTGGACTCTTGCTTTAAAGGAGTTAGAAGCATGTGTTAAAGTTAGCAGTGGGGACAGGAAACTGGAAAAAGGCATTATCTAGTCACAAACATGAATTTTAAAGTGAGGCGGTTGGTCTCTTTCTGTCCTCAGGAAAATGTTATTACCTCGGAGGTCAGGGAGGGGACATGGGGTGGGATGTGAGAGCTCCCGCGGCAGCTGTTCCAGGGGTCCCTCTCCTCTCTCTGGACTGTTTCCAGAAGCAGGGTCCCTCTGAGAGGCCGGCGCCGGGAGGGGACACGAGAAGCCAGGGCCGGACCAGCAGAGTGTGAACACCTGAACAAAGCCGGCCGGCTGTGGGAACTTGAGATCCCTCAGCAGTAGGTGTGACTGCTGGGTGGCCAGGGAGAGGCGGGAGGGTAGCCGGCAGAATCGGCAGAACACATGTGAAGCTGATTCCGAGGGTCCACCTGGACTTACTGAGGTGACTAGGATGGTGAGAAGAAACCCAAGAGAGCAGGGGCGCTGACTCTCAGGATGGCCTAGGCTGGCTTCCACGACAAGCAATTCCCATGTCTCTGTGCTGCGAACAGTCAGCTCCTTGCTGACATTCCTGGGCCACCGCATGCCAACATCATAGCCGCCTGGGGACCCAGGCTGTCGGGAGCCCCAGCCTGACGTATGTCTCCACCATGGACAAGACGGAACAGAGGGAACGTGGGGAGTGACTTGCCCTGGTTCTTGACCCTCCGGCCCAGAAACGACACATGTCTCTGCCCCTCACACATGGCCAGAATGAGTTGCCTGGTTGGGCCTAATGTCAAAGTTTCTGACCATCTCCTTTTAGTGTAATTTCCTAATAAACACACTTCAACTTCTCAAGCTTAACACTCTATGTTTTTTCTTTAAAGTTAACCCTTGTCTGAATTTACTTTCATCTCTGTGAGCAAAGAAGCGATAACAAATGAACAAGGCCCCGACTGTGTCCTGTGATGAGCCGTCTTTCACGCCAGATGAACGGCCATCACAATAGACTATTCTTGGGGGGGGCAGGGGCGCCGGGGTGCGAGGCTGGCTGGCTTGCCGAGGGAAACTCCCTGAACAGAAGCACCTTGGCGTGGCGTCATGCAGGAACGGGTCGGAAGCCAGGAGCAGAGCCCGGGGGAGGGCCCGGCCACAGGGAGCACCAGAGAGGGCAGACCATCCCCTCCCGGGTGAGTGGGAACATCGATGTATGTGCATCTCCGTCAGGCTCTCTGTTCCAGCGGTAAGGAGCAGGGAGGATCTGTCCCTCGTCCATTTATCTGCTCCAGGGTTAAGGAAATAACCCGCCCTTTAGGGACTGAAAGGTAAGACCCAGTGGAGTGGTTGGAGAGGCCGCAGGCAACAGTTGCTTGAAGGAGAGGCTGACTCTTGATCTGCAAAGACCCGTATGTGACTTATCCATCCATCTGCCAAAAGCTTCCCAAATACTTCTACGGGCCCGATACGGCCACGGGACTGGGGATGCGGCGACAAACAAGGCAGATGTGGCGTGTGCGGTGAGGCTCCGCCCAGGTGCTCCTTCAGGAATGAGACACAGCCCTGGGCAGTCGGCCCCCCGGGCAGGCCTGAGCTCTGGAGAGCCCCCGCCTCAAGGTCACATCCCCGTCAGAGGGCAGCCAGGCCAGTGACTCATCAGGGAGGGGCGGTATCCCAGCAGGGGGGCACGGGAAGGGCTCCGAGGTGGGGAACGCCTCGGGATGTGGGAACCCGCACCGCGGCTACAGTGGCAAGAGCGAGGGGAAGTCACCATGGGTCAGGAGATGGGTGGGGACAGGCCATGGAGGCCACTGTTGGCCACGACAAGCCCTTTGGATTTTACGGGTAATGAGAGATGGGGGCCACTCGTCTATACAGGGGCTTTCTGTGCTTTTCAAAAAGGCATTCTTCTTTCAAGTAAAAATAAAAAGGTTAATGACTAGTTGAGTGCATGATCTGAACAACTGTTGGCACTGTCCCTTCAGGGACGTGGGAGGCTGCTGTGGCCGCCAGGACATGGAGGTGGGCGCCAGAGCAGGGGAGCATCAGCCCTGGGGCATAATCAGCAGCGTGCGGCCTAGGTTTGCCTGAACGGTGATTCCAAATTGCATTTGACATCAGCGGCCAGACATATGTGACCTATTAGGAATCAGGCAAAGCTGCTGCTGTGAGGACGCACCCCTTGGCTTGGCCAGGCTCACCCATGCTCGCCTGTCACACCCCGTGCCCACCGCCCCCTGCAACTGCACACATTCTGGGCTCTTTGCCGAGCTGCAGAGGGTTGCGTTTCTTCGGATGGTTATCTCCATCTCTCTAAGACAGACGCTGTATGTCCTGCATCAGACGGGACCCGTGTTCAGCTGCCAGCACAGACATCCAGCAAAAGCTGCTCAGACTAGATAAGGATTTGTTTATTTCTCATATAAGAGAAACCAGACATAGGGAGCGGAAAGATGGAAGGAATTTGGGTCCCCAGTGATTAAAGAGCTACCATAGAAACCTTACACTCTCCACATCTGACAAGAAAGGAAACTAGAGAAAGGAGAAGGGGAAAGCCCTATATGGTTTTTGACCTTTTATGGAGTTTTCCCATCAACTTAGGCTCAGATCTCACTGGCTCTAGTGTGTTTGCATCTCCTCTCCACCTCAGTGATGACATAGAAAGAACATTATTTGTAATTAATAATCAAAGTTTCTATTTTTATGACTGGGTAAATACTGTTTACTCCGGCTCCAAGAAATGAACCTTTTCTTTCTCAGAAAGAGCAAGTCTGATCATGTTTTTGGGTTTTTTCCTAGAGTTTTGACTAGCCTATCTTTTTTGTACAATCTGCCATTTTCATAGCTGCAGCTCCCCCAGCTCCCACTCTGTCCTGGAGTCTCTATCATATAAGGCATTCTTTTGCCTTCCTCACAAAGCCCTTCCTCCTGGGGCCTCCTGTCCTTTAGACTCACCCTCTACTGGCTGATCTGAGTCCGCTGTACAACTGTCATCCTTGGATTTGCTGTTACTGCTCTTGTGGACTGGACGCATTATTTCCTGGGTTCCACACCTTTTTCTTCCTTCATTTGCTCCTACGTTTTGCTGGAACTTTCCTGATCGATTACTCCTAGATTAGCAGGCAAAGAAGCTGGACTGGGCACAAGACAGACATGAATGAAACATCATCCCCGATCTGAAGGGTTTCACAGCCTAGTGATGGAGACAGACAGGTGCACAGCTAAGTAATAATACCTCAGGGCATTTAATGTTCTGGTGGCTAAAGCGTGAGCAGTGCAATGAGCAGGACCAATGAAATCCAATTGTGGAGTCAAGGAAAGCTTTGTAGTAAAGGGGACCCAGGTTTTGAAAGAAGACTGCTTAGTAGAGAAGCAGAAGGAACTCCCAGGCAGAGGACACATGTGCAAAGGCATAGAGACATGACAGACAAGGCCAGCTGGAGAATGGCATAGTCCTTGATACTGAAGCATAAGACACATAGGGTGAGTCAACTGGCAGGTAAAGTAGGTTATGGCCAGAGGATGCAGGACCTGGTTTGCTTTCCAAGTCCAAACAACCTATGTATAAACTTCTGAGTATATCTTAATTGCAAGTTGTGGGTGGCCTAAGCAAATCTATACATGTAGGCAGGGCATGGAAACACCCAAATATTTCTGTACAAGAAATAAAGATTCCCTAGTTTTGCTTGTTGGCTTTTCAGTCCTAATTCAGCCAGGAGATGAAACCCTTCCACTGGGTTTATGCATCCCTTACTAACAGATTGCTCGAGATCTCTCAAGGGGCAAAGAGTTTTATTAGGATGTAAAAAATCATTGGTTTAGTTAATACAGTATGTGAAATCTTTGGTGTTCCCATGGCACAATGGAATGTTAGGATCCCAGACAATCTAAGATCTCTCCAGCACACAAAATTTCCCCTGCCTTAAAATACTAACATACATTTTACCTAGATGTGTACTTTGCTTTCCCTTCCAAAGATGGAGGTGGCCTAAGTCACCGAGGGTAAAGGCCTGCCTTTCTGCCTTTGCAGACGATCAGCTTTATTCTATATTTGCAAATTTCTGAGTGCTTCAAAGGGGACTAGGCAGACATAACCTCACCTCATAGACTCCTTCTGGCTCCATATCACAAGTCCCCTGGGTATTTTTACCACATTATTGGTTGAAAAACATTTAAAATATCTTTCCTCCATAAAGGCATGTGTATATAGTTTCCCGTTTCCCTGCAATACCCACATTATAGGTAGGAAGTGGCCAACCAGACAACTATTTTATGGACAGGCTCATACCAGGAGAAAAAACACCTTCACACCCCTTAAAGGTGGAACCAAGAATAAGGTACTTCATGGAACTCTCTTTCAAAGTCATTTCTGTTCTTATAGATCTGGGCATTTCTGTGATGTCATCATAATAGCTCTTTGGAAGGAAACTAGTCAATTAAATTGGTTGGGGGATTGTGGAAAGATGTGTGTGTAGGGGGCAGGAAATACTAATATTTTGAAATCTACTCCAAAACCTAAAACCTAATTCACAAGTTTTGTTATGAACATTTGACAATATTGGGTTCATTCACTTATTTCTCTGAGTGATACTGAATGCACCTGATGGGATGCTGGCCGCTGGCTGGACAATGAGGAGGGGAACGAGAGGGCCCTTCCTTCAAGGGGGTCAGCAGGCCACTGGCCAGTGAGGTGGAATCCTTTCCACCACCTGGTATCATCGGTGCTCTGGAGGTGGGGAGGTAGAGTCTCTGCACCCCCACTGGCCTGCTCACACTTTCAGGTTTAATTTCCACCCCTAAAGGACATCCTCTGTCCAACTCAACAAGTTCCACTTTCATAAAATGTCTTAGATTGTTTAGTAAAGGATTTCTGGTTATTGTTCAACTGCAAATGATTTTCTCTGGGTTCAACCTACTTACTGTGGCTTTCCTTGCCTTAAAAATGCCAGGATTGCCACTAAGGACTCTGGTTGCTTCTGGAAAGAAGTGTCACTGTCCCAGGCTCTCATTCCAAAATTCTAACCCAATTCAATTTCTTCCAGAATCATTTCCAGGTGTGTGTGCATGTAAGAAACATGTGCGAACATAGTATGTGCATATGCATGCATATGTACTCATATAGGTGTGTATCATACATTATACACACACGTATACATAAATGCACTT
>JAQQAC010014596.1:1456901-1482754 GCA_029783875.1 Phataginus tricuspis | reverse complement strand
TCCGCCTCACCGGCTGCCAAGTTCTCACAGGTGTAGCTGTACGCTGTGCACTTTCCTGTGTATTCTGGTCTCTCTTTTAGGGATAGTTGTATTTGCTGTATTTTCGTGAATAAATATAATGTTGGGAGGAATTTTTCTGCTAGTCCGTTCAAGACGCCATATTCCCGGAAGTCTCTGTTTTCTTCATACTAGAAAAAAATGTATTGTTGGCAAATACATTAAAACATTAATTGCTTTATGGCTCTAGATTTCACAACTCAGTGAATACAAAGAATTTAGTAATGATCGAAAGAGGAGTGTCCCCTGATTGGCTCATTCAAGCTTAGGAGGGAGGGATATTACACACTTCTGGTTATAAGGCCATTTGGTGTTAACTTGACCCAAATCAGAAAACACCTGTGTGGGGAGAAGCCTGTCCTGGCAGCTGGATCCCTCCAGGTTTATCAGTCTTACGGAAATAGTTGTTGCAAACACACACTCCACTCTGTGCCCCAATCCAATGCCCTGCGTCCTGGGGGCAGGTTGGGGTGTCCCGTTGGGCAGCAGTTCTCAACATATCACATGTTAGAGGCACCTGAGGAGCTTCCTGCTAGGGTGCTGGCTGCAGAGTCCTCCCTGGCTGAGGTGGGGGAGGCTGGGCACCGGGCTCTTGAAAGGTGATTCGGCGGTCCAGCCCCGCCTGGGAAGCTGTGTGGGGTCTTCGGCCTAGAGCTACTCGATATTTGGGGGCGGGAACTGCCAAGGTGGCCTCTCTCCCTTGCTCTCTCTTTGCGGCATGGAAGGCCATCCAGGGAAGCAGGATGGGCAGCATGGGGTGCCGTGCGGAGGCCATGCCATGTAGTCCTTCAGGGAGCCCCGCGGTCCCGGGCACACCAGGCCTGGAGCCCCCATGGACCATTGTAATCATGTCAGACAAGCTGCCAGCAGTGAAAGGAGGGCAGCCTGCCTTTTCTGGGTCCCTGTGCCAAAGCAGGGGGTCCCCGCGCCATGCGGTGAGGGCAGGATTGCTTGTGGGTGCAGGAAACAGAAGGGCACGACTGTTTTAGCAGATTCGTTTATAAGGAAAATATCAGAAGCAAGAGGCACGCAGGGGAATATTATTATTGGAAAGAGCATTTTGCTAAAGAATTTTTATACATGGAAACTGCTTCAAAGTTCAAGCCATATTTAAAAACACAGCCACATGGGTGGCTGGAAGTGGGGAGCCGACAGCTGTGTTCAAATGTCTTCCTGAAGGGATGAGCACTGGGCCTCGCTCAGCTGTCTCTCCGGAGGCCCGAGGCAGCTCTGTGTGGGTCCTGCTTGTGTTTGGAGGGGCCCTGAGCCCCTTCTGAGGCCTCGATGCTCCGGGCACGGATGATGTGGCCGCTGGATGGGCCAGGAGTGGACGTGTACTGTGGTGCACAGCCCACGGTCCAGCGCAGGCCATCCTCCGTGGAATTTCTGGAAACTGCTATGGTTTGACACAACCTTCTTTGGCTCGATGCAACTTCGCTTTTCTAGAAGAACCCATTTCTATGTTAAACGAGGTCTCCGCCCACCACTAGGTACCACTCCACGAGGGCGGGCAGTCAGCTTTCTGTCCAGAGCAGTGGCTGGCGTAGGGCACACACTCCCCTCACCCTGCCGAACGAATGAGAACATAAATGTCTCTCCTATGAACTCCCAGGAAGCACTTCCAGAGTAGACAAAAGATCCTTAATACACACTTTTCTCCCAAATTAATCATTTCAGTTCCCAGGAAACAACGACTTTCTGACTATATATTCTGATATCATAGAAATGTAATTAATGTAATAACATATTTTCCTCCTATTCATAAATCAACACATTGTGAGCACATACTATAGAATCAGCCATTTTTCAAGGAGCTTTGTGTATATTAACCCATTTTTATCTTCACAACTATATAGGGACAGCCACACCCATTTCACAGACTTGGAAATGGAGGCAGCACAGAATTTAGTAACTGACTTAGGGACACTCATTAGTGGTGGAGTTGGGGCCCCAGTCCAGGCGGTCAGATTCTGGACTTTCTTCCCCCAGCTCTGCCCTGCGTGGTGTCTAGGGGTCCTCCAGCCTCCTGCTCTGCACCCCACCAGGATGGCCCTGGCCTGCTCATCGACATGGTTTATGTCCTCAGGTGACCCTGCCCTTGGCCATGGTTCACTGGTCCAGGAACGGACCATGACTCATTGGTTTATGAGTTCTTTCCCAGTGTTTCTGAATTTGAAACTAGCAAGGAGTAAGGGTCTATCTCTCCCCAATAATTATAAAACCCAGGAGCTGTTGGAGGCCATGTCTGCCGTCACAAGGAGAAAGCTGTCTGCAGCCAGAGAGGAAGGAAGCCAGGCGGCCAGAGAAGTGGGCAGCACAGAGCAGGAGTCCTGGAGCATCGAGCCTCTGTTTCCTGATGTCCTGAGGCCCACCACATTCCTGGATGGGTCCATGATCTCTGTGACGTCTCCCCTTTGGGCGGAGGCTAGCCTGTGTGGGGTTCCTGTTACTTACAGCCTAGACGGTTCTAGCCAGCAGAGACAGGAGCTCCAGCTTCTAGGCTCTATACCAAAGATTCCAGGGCCCTTTTGACTTTATAAACAAAGGGGGCCTTTGTTTAGGGAGGGGTGTAGGCTCCTTCACGGCCTTTCCCACAAGACAGGAATGGAGGGCTTCACCCCCATGTCACTACTCCAGATGTTTTCAAAGATGCTGTGGCCATTTATTCCCACGGTCTCTTGCAAAGCGACTTCCATCAGGTTGTGGAACCTTTCCTTCTTAAATTTGGGCATGACACATGACTTGCTTTGTCTGCTTGCCATCTTGGGGTGATTCCTGAGGCCCCCACATAAGGAAGCCAGTCCAGCATCCTGGAGGATGAGAGACCACGTGGAAGAGAACTGAAGTGACCGGCTAAGAGCCAGGCACATCTGCCAGACTCGAGTGTGAGCTGCTCATGGACTTTCTGGCCCCACTAGGTCTCTGGCCGCGCGCAGCCATGCAAACAAGCCCATGTGAGCCCGCAGAGAAATCAGCTTTCAGAACCACGAGGAATAATGGATCATTGTCATTTGAAGGCACTAAGTGTTGGAGTGGCTGCTTTCACAGCAACAGATAAGGAGACAGCCAGTTTCCATGTTTAATTTTTCAAGTTTTCTAGTTAGCACTCAGAATGCAAACAGACTCAGCTGGCAGTGAGCAGGGAGCCTCTGAAGGGCATGTCCCGGGGTGCCTGGGTTTTGTGGAAGGATGTGGGGGTAGGAAAAGAATAATAGGGGACAGTCTCCCTGTAGCTATTCTGTGGCCTACGGAATGGCACATGTAAAGGTGAGGAGTTCTGCTCGCTGCCAGCCTGTGTTAAATCTGAGCACCTCGGCGGCAAGTGTCATAACGGGGGCGGAAGGAGGAACAGTGTGATGGCCCCTGCCTGGGGGGTGGGTGTCAGCTGGCCAGTGCAGTCACCCTGTGTGGATTCACCCGGGGTGTCATCCAAGAGCCGGTCTGGTGAAGCCCCCTTGCTGGAAAGGCATGTTCTGGGCGCATCCTGGGTACATGCGCACGTGCAGCCCCAGGGTCACGAGGTTCTGCATCCTCTCCCCCAGACCTGGGGCACCCTCGCCTCCGGGGAAACTGATCAGATCTGATGACTGGAGCAGCCAAGGCTTGGGATATGCTAAGATTCCAAATCTGGAGTCTTGACTCAGCCAGAATGTTTAGAAATTTAATGAGCTTTATACTGTTTTTCTGCCTGTACTGGTTCTTCAGCCAAGAGCCTTTCCAGCGCATTGCTGTTTCTCCTGACAGCTGTGGCTAGAAAGCCATGGGCGTGCAGAGCCGCCGGGTCTCACGATGTCATCGAGTAAAGTGCTTCATTGTCCATGAGGCTGGGGTGCACTGGGTGACTAGGAACAGACATGGTGGGCTGTGAGCTGGGCGCTGGCTCCCAGGAGACCTCTGTGCGCTCAGGGCAGACAGAACCACCTTCACTGTGACTAAATTCTCAGGGTTGCAGAAAGACCTCCTTTAGAGGTCCAGCCAGATCTCCCAGTTTTCCTGGGTCCCACCAAAAAGAACTTAAGCCACAGATGAGATTCAAAAGCATCTGAGGAGCTTGGGAGGAAGGGATTGAGGTGCTGGGGCAGGAGCTGCAGAGAAACTCCCAAAGGGAAAGTCCCAGTGAGAGGACGGTGTTCAGTCACTGCAGGCTGAACTTTGGGGGTGATGTGGGGAGGAGCAGGGGTCCAGGTGGGAGAACCCCCAGTCATCCCCCAGGGTACAGCAAAACTGAAAGAACCCCAGCTTTGGGACCAAGTAATAGTGGTGCAGGAGGGACGTTTTCATGCCTGCTGGGGGACGGCAGGGACAGGGCAGACTCTCCTGGGCTGCGGCCCTCAGAGATGGAGGGCAGGTGGCCCGGGTGTGGAGGGCAGTGCGGCTGGGGGCTGCGAGGAGAAATCCAGCCGTGGTCCCGCGGCTGCCCGGGGGAGCTCCAGCAGCAGCTGCAGCAGGCCTTAGTGCGGGCCGGGCCTGAGCGCCTGCAGCTCACCAGAGCGTGGGTGGAGAGCGTGTCACACGGAGCAGGGGGATTAGGGGATCACTCATTTCCACGTGTGGTTTCTATGTGTATGGATGCACACACATGCACTTTGTAAGAGAGGGCTGATGTCTCATCCCAGAGCAAGCGGGAGTTCCAGCCAAATTGTTCCAACGACTCTCCCTGGGACCAGGGACTTCTGGGTAATTTCCAGATGAAGATATTAGGGCTCAGAGAGGTGAAGCGACCTGTCAACAAGGGACAGTGCTGTAGAGCCTACAGGCCAAATCTGGCCCAGAGCTGTTTTTGTAGATAAAGCTGTATTGGACCCAAGCCACGTCCATTGGTTGTGACAGTGTTGATAGGATGAAAAGAGCGGCATGTGTTTCCGTCACGAGCTTTGTTCCACAGGGGAGGCATTCCCATGGAGGGCAGAATTAGGATAAAGGTGAGACCCAATAATGACCCTAAACAGATGTCATCAAAACACAGGTGCCTTGGAGCAAAGGACTTTAGTTTCTATGCTGCGCGCAATGCCTTGGACGGAGTCAGCACAAAAGCCGTGGGCCCAGGGGGCTCCCCAGGCCGCATCCTGTAAGCTGAGATGTTTTGCTAACAACCTGCGGCAACCTGAGCTTCAGGGGAGGCAGCTTTCCCTGCCGTGGGAGGGGAAATGCCATGCCTAGGAAACCGAAGAGACTGTTGAAACGCGACTAGAGGCACGATTCAATCTCTGGCAACACTGGCTGCATGCAGAGCTTTGTAAAACCCCAACCACCAGAGGCAGCTTTACCTTAATGCATCACGAGCGTGGAGAGTGGGCCGAGAGCGATTTAGAGGCAGGAGAGAGAGGAGGACAGAAAAGTCTTCAGGACATTCTCCTTTGGAGAAAATGCATGTTCACCTGGTGCCCAAATCTTGGCTTCTAAATACCATTCCCTGCTGAGGGAAGCCCAGAGGGGCGGATTCCAGGACTGAGGTAGGAAAGGTAGGAGACGAGTCTGCAGTAGATGTCTGTGCTGATGAGTGATGATGGGAACATGTAAAAAAACACTTGCTAAGAGTAGGGAGCCAAAAGACAGAAAAGAAAAAAAGAAAAAAGAGAAGGAAGAAGAGACAGAGAAGTCTGCTCGAAAGGGCCCCCATGGGCCAAGTCGAGGATGCTATGACCACCAAAATAGGCAGTGATTGTAACTGATTCTAACCTCTTAAATGAAATGTAAACTTTGAATCCATATTGGTATGAATAAACAAATGTGGAGAAGGGAATGTGTCTTCCTACAGTCTAATGCCAACTAATAAATGTATAATTAGTTTGATGTAGAATCTATAATTAGTTAGATGTAGGAAAAAACCCTTTGCAACCATCATGGAAATAATTAATTTAGGCAAGAATCATCATTAGATGGCGAAGTTAGTGGGGGAAAGCGTGACGGCGAGCGGGATGTCTAGAGTCTTCAAGTATCTCCTTGCATGTGGCTTGTCCACCTCAAACGGACAATGAGTGAGTTGATAGTGAAGGACTTGGGGACCATCCCTCTAACTAAGGATGGATGTTGACAAAATGACAAATGAAACAGGGTGACGCCGTGCACCTCCTGATATAATGCGTAAGGACACACCAGCATTCTTGCGACTCCTGCTGTATTAGTTTCCTATGGTAACTGTAAAAAGTTATCACAAACCTGGTAAAACAGAAATGTATCCTCTCACAGCTCTGGAGGCCGGCAGTGTGAAATCGGCGCCAGTGAGCCAGGATTAACTGGTCAGTAGGCCCTGCCCGCTCCAGGGGCACTGGGGCACAGCCTGACCCCTGCCTTCCCTTATCTAGTAGCCGACAGTGTTCCTCAGCTTGTGGCCACGTGACTCAGTCTCTGTCCCTGTCGCCACATCACCTCCCCTCCTGGCGTGTGAATTCTCCCTCCGACTTCCTCTTAGGAGGATTCACGTGGCTGCACTGGGGCCCAGCTGGACAGGCCAGGTAATCGCCCATCTACAATGCTTAACGTCATCACATCCGCAGACTCCTTTGCCTTTAAAGGGAACATTTTCAGGTCCCAGGGATTAAGGCCTGATGTCTTTGGGGGTCATCACTCAACACCTGCTGAAAATACAAGCCATATCTCTTCACCGGGACACATCAGACCAACACTGAGGGCGTTCTGCAGAATGGCCTGCGCTCCTCAGGAAGGTGGGTGTTAGGAAAGACAGAGTGGAGACCAGTGTGAGGCTGAAGGTGACTGAGGAGGCGCGGCAGATGGGGGCCCTGTGTGAGCCTGGTCAGGGCCTGAGTGCTGAGACCTGATGCTCTATGAAATAAGGTAATGTATCAGTGCTAAATTCCTGGATTTTATGGTATATAAGAGAATGTTCCTATTCTCAGAAAATGCATGCTATGGCATTTAAGGGTACAGAGACTTCACTTAAGGGTAAAAGGGTATCTCCAGCCAGTTCTGGAAAATTGATTATCTTCTATCATCTATCTATCTATCTATCTATCTATCTATCTATCTATCTATCTATCTATCCATCATCTACCTACCTACCTACCTACCTATATAGAGAGAGGGAAAATGTGTCAAAATGCTGACAATTGGTGAATCTGATGGTTATATGGGAGTTTTTGTTCTATTCCTGCAAATTTTCTCTAGGTTTCCTGTAAGGCTTAATTTACGAAGGCTATTTGTGCTTTATTATTCCTCATCGACCTGGGTGCAATGCTCATGTCATTGGAAAATTTGGACCTCGGACGCAGTTCCGCTGGGTTGCAGGAGCATAACTCACAAACAGCAGGGCCTATTTCACATTTTTTTGGTAATGTGTTGCTGTGAAAGGCCAGTCTGCTCAAGGCAGCCTGCAGGTGGAGGTTTTTTTTTAAGTTTTCATCTTTTTTATTTTTGGAACCCTTTACTGAGGTACACTCACATATTCACAATTCACGCATTTAAAATGTACAATCGAATGGTTTTTAGCAGAGCTGCGCGGCCGTCACCACACTAATTTTGGTGACGTCACCGCTTTCATCACCAGAAAAGAAAGCCCTTACGTCTCATCGATCACCTTCCCATTCTCCTCACCCCCCAGTACAAGGTAACCTCCAATCCACTTTGCGTCTCTCCAGCTGGGCCAGTTCTGTGCCCGCAGGGCCTCTCGTGCTGGCTTCTTTCACTCGGCGTGCTGTTGGCAGGGCGCGTCCACGCCGCAGCAGGTTGGCACTTCCCTCCTATTATACAGATGGCCAAGATGGCCAGGTTATTTCTTCACAGCAGGCTTGGGGCCCCTTAGCTCAAAAGCCTGCTGGTGCCTCACTCAAAATTTCACACATTCGGTTGCTTTAAAAATAGCCCAAACGAAGATTTCTAGTCAATTAGGGCCTGAGTGCTTTGCACACCCTGGGACTACACCTAGCACCTGCTGGCCATTGATAAGATAAGGGCTAAGGCTGAAATGTGCTGTGGCCCTGCAGCGCTCTCTGACCCAAAGACGCCGCACTGAGCTGCTCAGGACCACCGCCTAGACACACTCACCCCTTCCCGGGCCACCTCCCCTGGGATCCGCCTCTGCCCTCCTTCCTCTCAGTACGGTGGCCCCCTCGCCAGAGCCTCTGCATGATCTCCTGCTGTGAGGAGCTTCCCCTGACATGCAGTGTCCCAAGGGCCCAGGAAAGCCTCTTGTGGCCATTTCTTCTCCCTGGGTCACCCCCCGAATCTCTCATAACCCCCACAATTCCTTTTTATTGCTGAGTAACTAGATGCACCATATTTTGTTATCCATTCATCCCCTGATAGTCATTTGACCTGTCTTGCCTATTATTTTTGCTTCAAGTTTTGTTTGAACATTTGTTTCGTCTCTCTTGGGCACACCCCAAGGTGTACAGGGGCTGGGACATATGGCAACTCTGTGTTTAACCCCTTGAGGAGCTGCCAGACTGTTTTCCACAGTGGCTGCACCAATTTACGTTCCCATCAGCAGTGTAGGAGGGTTCCTATTTTTCCACATCCTCGCCAGCACTTGTTATGATCTGACTTTGTGATTCTAGGCATCCTGATGGGTGTGAAGTGCTATTTCTTTGTGATTTTGAGCATCTTTCACATGCTGGTGGCCATCTGTGTGTTCTCCTTGGAGGACTGTCTCTGCAGACCCTTGGCTCACTGGGTTATTTGGAGATTACTGAGTTGTAAGAAATCTTTACACATTCTTACACATTCTAGATATGAGTTCCTTATCAGATACACTATTTTCAAAAATCTTCTCCCATTCGGTGGGTTGTCCTTTTACTTTCTTGATGGTGTCTTTGGAAGCACAAATCCAGTTTATGTATTTTTTTCTTTTGTTGCTTATACTTTTGGTGTTATATCTAAGATAGAATCATTGTCAAGCCCAGGATCATGAAGATTTACTCCTGTGTTTTCTTCTAGGAGTTTTAAAGTTTTGGCTCTTACAGTTAAAGT
This sequence comes from Phataginus tricuspis, assembly GCA_029783875.1. Lineage (NCBI taxonomy): Eukaryota > Metazoa > Chordata > Mammalia > Pholidota > Manidae > Phataginus > Phataginus tricuspis. The sequence continues at coordinate 1,473,772 of JAQQAC010014596.1, read as the reverse complement.
CTTTGATCCATTTTGAGCTTTTTCTTTAGCATAGATTCCTTTGTATGTGGCTATTCACTTGCCTCAGCACCATTTGTTGAAAAGCCAGTTTTCCCGTTGAATTGTTTTGGCACCCTTGTCCAAACCAACTGGGCACAGACACACATGGGTTTGTTTGTGGACTCGGCATTCTGTCCCACCAGCCTATAAGTTTATCCTTATGTCAGGACCACAGTGTCTGGATGCTTGGGAATGGGGCCCAATACTGACATGCTCAGGTCCTGTCTCCGGCTCCTGAGGGGTGTGGCGCTTTGAAGGGTGCTGCTGCCCTGGGCATGAGGACCCAGCTGTGTCTCTGTTCAAGTCCTTTGTTTCTCCTCCTTTGTAGCCTTCCTGTGGTCTATCTTGGCCACTCTGCCACTCAGAAGCACTCGTCTCAGACCAGGGGCCATGGCTCATGGCGACTTGAGGCAATAAGAGACCTGGTGGAGGGCAATGGTCAGACTCAGTCCCCAGGAGAGGGCTTCCCCCACGCTCCCTGACCCCACTGACACAGGCTGTTGGGAGCCAACCATACTTCACTTTCCTAGTTCTGGTTTGAGAATACAGATGTTGAACCCAAGGTATGAAACAGCTAATGAGGCACAGAAAAGGTATTCCAGAAGTAGGGAAATAATCCCTGGAAGGAGAGGAACATGGGCCCAATTCCTTGATATCTGGGCCTTTAGCTATCACATGTTCTCCAGCCTTCCATCTCCCTGAGTCAAAAACAGATGCTGAGACGTGAATCCATTCCTCACCAGCAGTACCATGGCTTTAAAAACCCTCCTCAACCTGAATAATTTCCAAAAAGGGAGATTTTATAGACTTGCTAGGAACATAATAGGATGTGGAACTGGAGAGGCAGCTGGAAAGAGGGAGAGATCACTGCTTTAGGAAAGAAACATGGAGTAGAAGGGACCTCCCAAGTGAATGTGTTTCATGCAGAAGGGGGACCACTGGAGAGCTCAGATCAGACAGACCAGGGGGTCCCTTCAGGTGCTTTGCAGGGAACTGAGGTCTTATCCAATCTGGGCATGTCCTTAGTGGGAGCATCGCCAGCAACGTGTGAGGCAGAGAAGTGCCAGTTAATGTCTGTCCACTGGAGCCCACTGGACTGGCATGGGTCGCACGGATACCTAGGAGGGCCTCTTGGTTTCCTGGAAGAGAAAACAGCCTCACCATTTTGTGCACAGGAAGTGAAACATAAAGAGGGCAGAGAACACAGCCAGATTTAAGTTGTACCACCAGAACTCCAGAGTCTATGCCTGCACGGCCCGTGGAACCAGAGGGCGCAGGAGGAGAGATGAACATGGCGTGGGGGGCAGGCCTGCCTTAGAACAGCTGGCTGTTGCCTATCTGTGGGGCTCACCTTGGGCCCCTGAGTCTTCTCTGCTCCAATGCAGGGGTGGGTCTTTTTTTCTTGCCTATTATAGTGCAGATTTTTAATAAACACAAGATAGCCAAGGGGTGGACTGCGGACTGTAAGAGGCCCCCCGTTGTGAAAGGCGAAGAGAACATAGTATGACGATGCCCTAGAGCTGCCCTGTGGGAACTCTGGGGCTGTGTTCAGTTTCCAAGGTGTTATAAGCAGAGGTTATTTTTCATACCTTAACAAACTTTCTTACATGACAAGTACATATTATAAAAATGCAAATAAGCAAAAGGATATTAATAATTTTCTGGAATGCCACCTGATAACAACTGGTAATATTTTCACTTCTACCCTTCATGACTTAAAAACACTCTGAGACCCACGCACACATATTTGATTTCTTCCAAAATCAAGTCTCTCTGTACAATGGTCTTTTGTAGGCTTTTCCCCACTCAGCTACGTAGGAGGAGTATTTTCACAGCATTTTTTTCACAGCATTCACATCCTGTGATCGCTCGGTATCGCATCCCACGGCGCACAGTATGTCAGCGCTACAATCACAACCAGAACGACGCATTTTCCCTCTCTTGAGCACAGCCACCGGGGCTCCGTGGCCAGCACTCCTTCCATGCCATCTGACCTGCCCTGCGGGAACTGGGCCTATGAAACGGAGGACCAGGAAAACCAGTTGACCCTGTGCCAGGCAAACAGAATTCTATTTACCAATTCCTTCTGTCTGATGGTTCCTTTATGCTTCAATGAAATTGATGGCTTCCCTGAAAGAGACACTACATTCCCTGAGTGAGTAATGCAGTTAAGGTGATCTGTAAGATAGACAATCTCTGTGCAGTCGTCATAATAACAAGTCTTGTTATAAATTAAGTTCTAGACATTGGGTCTGCAGTGGGACCCTGTAGAAGCTTTACGATCACACAAAGCAACAGCTTGCCGCACCGTAGCCACGAATGTGCTCCTGAAAATCTGGGACAAACTAAAGGTTTAATTAATCGAATCAAACATTCCCACAGGAAGTTGGAAACACCTCTTTCTGATGGTGTTCAGTTTTCCCCGCTCTTTAGCTTTAATCCTCCCCTCTCCCCCCTCCAAAGAGGTTAAGTTTGGGCACATGTTTACACCTTCCAGGGAATCTGCCTGGTCTACACGCAGGGCATCGTGTTCGCCTCGCTGCCCCCTCCCCACCCACCGCTGCCTGGGCAGACTGGTGGACTGCGACCTTCCAGCTTCTGGGGGGATTAGGCCGATGGGAGCCCAATAGATCGGAGTCGGGGAGGAGGTCAGGGCACTCACTGCTCTGACTTCTGCCCTGCAAAGCCACTTCTCCCGAAGGCATCTGCCTCACAGCTCCCCACGACCTCTCCCTCCCTCATGCGTTGTCTGGTGGTGGGGACAGGGCACTGCCCAGCCCACACCTCATAAGAGCCCCTTCTTAAGGGAGTCTTCCTCGGATTTTCCTCCTCTGAGCATGCCTTTGCTCTTCCGTTGGGAGCCTGCTGATAGAGCCCAGAGAGTCGAGGGATCTGGAGAGCGGTGTGCCCTTCCTTCATTCGGGCGCTAAGGCCTTGCTGTCTCTCACCCGGGCTCTGTGAGTTAAAGGTGAGGGCGCACAAGCGAGGGGAGGGCACAGGGTCAAGCATCGAGGGTCTGGGTGCTGAACGGAAGTGGGGAAACCATTCCTGGGAGAAGCACCCAGTGGTCAGTGTAAGTCGTGGTGTCTCCCAGCTGGGTTCCAATGCACAGCGCTTACTGTGGCAGCCCGGCTCAGAGGCGCGTGGGTGGCAACGTGGGGCTGCTTCTAACCAGTGGAAACAAAGGTGATGAGATGCTGTCTCCATGATTGCATCTCATGTGGTTCTAACTTCCTTGCTAACAGCCCCCCTCCCCGGCAGGGCTTGGTGACGCACAACCCACGCTGTGGGTGATCGTTCAAGAGGTCCATGAACCAAGGGACCATGCTGGTCCTTGGCCGGCGGTTAGTGGAGAGCTGAGGCTCTAACCCCAACAGCGCTCAGGCATGGCCGCCCGCCAGCACCCCAAGGGCTTGGGAGTCTCCCCCAGCAGTCCCCAGAGGAAACCCTGGCCCCGGTTGGCACCTTAACTGCAATCTCGTAAGACGCTGCGCAGATCGCTCAGCTGAGCTCTGCCTGGTTCCTGAGATAATAAATGTGCTGGGTTTTAAGTTATTAAGTTTGTGGTAATTTGTTAGGCAACAAAAGATAATTAATATACTTACTAATATAGCTACTATATATTGAAGTCACTAAACCAATTCATGTCTTAGTTTCCTATTTATAAAACTGGAATTGAGGTAATAATCCCACACTTCTTTGCAGGGGTGAAGTGAGAACAAAATACGCTCATGGTGATATGCTCTAAGCATCGCCTGTCACAGGGCAGCCTATCACACACAAATGTCGGCTAGTATTGTAGAGCTGACTCTGTGGCCCCTTCAGGGATACACTGCGCTCCCTGGTCATAAGATGCGGGTGGCCCTCCTCACCCTGCTCCTGAGCCTGGGACACCTCGACTTCTGCTCCTCATCTGTCTCTTTGGTAAGTCTGGGATTCAGTAACAGGCTGAATTGAATCAAGCCCCTCTCAGCCCCCCTATCGTCCTCTTCCCCATGGCCACCTCTGAATTCCTTAAAAATCAGCTGGATACACCGCTTGGCTAAGTCGTGAGAGCCCAGGAGCAGAGCAGAGGTCTGGATGCCTGGTGGTATTTGTTATAACACATGCCTCTAGAGGCCAGCAGAGCATCAGAGAAAACTGCAGCGTGTGTAAAGCCAGAGAGGAGCATGTTCGCCTGTATCTCTCAAAACATAAGCTTTCCGCTTGTGAAGCGCCATTTATTGGTTTTGCCCAGGTATGGGGCCCTTCTGTCTCCCTAGGGTCTGACAGACTTTAGCCTCCAAGGGTCCTTTCCCGTCACCCCTCATGCCCACGCGTTCTCCTCCACAACGACAAACTTTCAGAGCCATCTTTCTGCTGAGGCTCTGAGTTCTTTTCTCATCTTGTACTGACCCACGTTCCTTTTTACCCACAGCACCTGACGTGCAGAACGAGGTCTCCTTTCCCACCCAGCAAGCCCTCTCCCCTCCAATTCGCTTCTACCCCTGTTCCTGCCTATCTTGGACCGGTGGCATGGCTTTTCCTACTGTACCAAAGTCAGCCCCACAACATAGGCACACGTCTGTTTGCCCGTGGACACGTGCCAGACAGAGGCTCGCCGGGCGAGTCATCACATGCACAGCCTTTTCTCCCGGTATGACCTGCCCCACGCGCTGTGGGTGAGAGAGCGGACCAAGTGAGGAGAGCCGGTCGCTGGGAGTTGGCCCCCAGCCAGGTGTGCCCAGGAGTGGAAGCCAGGCATCCCGACCCGGAGGGGGTCCGAGGGGCAGAGCTGGGGCTGCTGATCAGGTAACTCATGGGCTGGAACTCCTCCCAGCAACTCCGGTAACTTTTTCCAGCTCTCCTTTCAGAATAAACTGCCTGAGGTCAACAAGTGTCCACGGAGCACCTGCTCTTGCCAGAACATGCTTCTTCGCTGTACCTTGTAGGTTTCCAATGGGGAGGCACAGTTGTCTAAGTGGTCGCCAGGGTCCCAAATCACCCCCCTGGAGCCACAGAGTCGAGCAGCCCACCTTGCTGTTCCCCCCTGGGAAGGCAGTGGCAGGACGCCCCAACTTACAGGCCACCTGGCTTGAGGGGAGGGGCTGGTGGTGAGGCGGGTCCTTCCTGCCTTCCCCCGCTCGTGCCAGTGTGACCAGCATGGGGCTCTCCGGGCCGCACGCTAAGCCCCTGCTCTGACTGTGTTCACGCCTGGGATGCCAGAGGCGGCCCCGGGGTTCAGGGCCCGTGGGGCTTGGGGGTGGGGACTTAGGGGTCCCTGCGGGGCAAGGTGAGGACAGACAGCAGCTTCTCCAGGGCTGGGGACTGAGGAAGGAGGTGAATGCAGCAGGAAGGTGTCAGACCCCTGCGTCCTGTCCCCATGGCCCACCCCACCAGTCCCACGAGAAATGGGCTCCGTGAAGTGGACTGAGAGCAAACAGCACATGCTCGTCTCCTGCCACCATCCAGCCCCTGGGCCGTTGGCATGGCCTGGAACCTCCCTGCACATTCCCTGGGCGGCACTAGGGCCAGGCTCTCTCTAAGCCGGCCCTTGTCTAAACCCAGGACAGCCTGCAAGTCACCTATAAGCACTGCATTTTACAGACAGCAAGATGGGAGCAAAGCTAGGCAACTATGTGCCAGAACACAGAGCGCTTAAAAATTGGGCAAACCGTGTGAGCCTGATGCAAAGAGGAAACCTGGGGGACAGCGGGGGGTGGATGGGAGGTGGCTCTGGAGCACGGGAAGCAGTTGCATTTAAAAGCCCTTTGGGCCTTGTCTTCCTTGAATGGGGCTATTTATCGGTGAATCCATAATGTTGGAACAGACTGGGCCGCTTGGCAAGTCCCTTGGCAGGCTTTCCCTAATGGAACATCCAGAGAGAAAAAGCCCCCTGTCCTCCCCCGCGTCCCTCGCAACCTCCCGCCCCACCCGCGGGGATCCTGTTTGCTCTGGCAGACAGGGAGTCCATTCAGAGGCCCTGGGTGGTACAGGCTGAGTCTGGCCCGGGAGCCTGGCTGACCGCCTCTGGCTGGGGGGCCTGGGGTACCCCTGGAAGCCGCCTTTGCGGGGTTGGGGGCAGGGCGCTGACTTTACTCTGGCCGCTGAGAATGACTGACTTCATGGTGCCGACTTGCTCCATAAACCAGAAAGCCGCTTCCAGCTGGTGGTCCGAGGCTTGGAGGGCGGGCGGTCCAGCCACAGAGAAGGCGACTGGGCGCCTCGCAGCCCGGGCGGGTGCTGGCCCTGTGCGCAGGGGGAGCGCTTGCCGTGCCTGCTCCCAGCCCGGAACACCCGCTGCTCCCAGCTCCACGTTTTCCCAGGATGGGAAGCACTCCCCTACCTGAGGCCAGACCGCGTCCGCTCAGGACCTGGCTGTGAGCAGGTTCCACAGCGGGCTGCCTCCCAAGGGGCCCCCGGGCCCTCATTTCCAGCTCCTGGGGGGCAGCCCAGCCTCGAGGGAGCAGGGAACCGGCTGCCCAGGGTGGCCCCTCGGAGGAAGAGCAGGCCCAGCCTCTCCCTGGGGCCCCTGCCCCTGCGGGACGACTGCTCACAACCAGCTGAGGGTTATGATGTTGAAATATTAAAACCTGCTGAGACTCTGGTTCGCCTGCTGTTGCCGATAGCAACGGCCTACCCGCCAGCCCTTCCAAGCCTCTGCGGTGCTGGAAAGTGGATAAGGGACTCGTTCGGTGACGTGCAGGTTTGACCAGAGCCAGGAATGAAGCATGGATTTCATGAAATGAGGAATGGCCTCTCAGACCACACACAGAGACACCTCTGAGCTCAGCGCGGCCTCCCTCCCCCCCCCCACGCACACACACACACACACACACACACACACAGACGCACGCACACACACACGCACACGCATGCACACACACGCGCACGCACACACACGCACGCACAGGCATATGCACACACGCACACACACACACGCGCACACAACGCACGCACACACACACGCACACACGTGGACACACACATGCACACACGCACACAAACGCACACGCACACACACATGCCAGGTCTAACAGGAAAGCCCACAGCCAAAGGCCAAGTGCAGCTTCCAGGGCTTAGGTGGCCTTTTGTTAGCAACAAGCTGACAAAACGGGTTCCTGCAGAGCGTGCGCCCCACCCAAAGAGAGCCTGCCCAAACGCAGGGCCACATAAACACAGCTGTTGGAGAAGAACGCGCAGCCGGATGGAATTGTTGGAACCACCTTTGTGTGGGGAGGCAAGACACACACATGGTTTTCCTAAGAACAGGCCGGTTCTGTGGCGATGTGCCTGGATACAGTGAGCCCAGGACACCGTGCGCCCCCCTCTCCCGGGAGCAGTCACAGGGACCAGGCACCTCCCTGCAGGCGGGTGTGTTGACCCCATAAGTCACCGCTGGACACGGGCGCGGGCTACAGAGATGGGAGCGTCAGGGACGCTTCGCGTAGGAGCTGTCGGGGCAAAATCATTGATCTGCTCCTTGACTGCAGGCTGCAGACAGAGTGAGGTGACCCTGACCAGGGGCCCTGTTTGAAGTTCGGAAGAGCTTAGGGTTTCGTTTCTCCCTTTGAACTTTCAAGCGTAGGCTCCGGTGCACCCAGAGCAAAAGAGGAAGTTTATTCAAGAAGGATTTATGGGGCGTCCCAGGCACAGGGACTCAGGGCGTGTATGGGGTGGGGGCGGGCTGAAGGAGCCCCTGTCCCAGTGGGGGGCCGGAGGGCAGCTCCCCACCACAGGGATGTGTGCCCCAAAGCCCTGCCCCGGGCAGGCACTGCCGTCACATCTCACGCGGTAAGGTTTGCAACGGTTTTTCATGGTTCTTGTTTCTCCATCACTCACAGTCCCGTGCTGTGGAGTGACCGTCCCTTGCTGTAGCCCTCCAAGGCCCCAAGGCCATCCCCACTTGCCTATCACCAGGGTGCTTTGAGGACAGCAACCTGGAGAGAAGACTCGGGTGGCCTTCTTATACTCACGCTGCTCGAAATGTGAAGACTTTGCCAAGAAGACACACAAAGCTGGGAGCCAGGGTGCTGGTTTGGCGAGGAACCCATAACACTCTGGGGTGTCTCAATGGGGGCACCCACATCCTGAACCTCACAGTGCAGACAGTCAGGAGGGCGAGCTCTCGCTCCTGAGCCCCCTCGGGGTCTTCCTGAACCTTCCTTGCAGTCTGTGATGGCGCCGGGAGGCTGTGGACCCCGGCTTCCCCAAGCCAGAGCAGGAACCACAAACACGGAACAGGCCAACTCCGAGGTTCCTGGGGGAGCGGTGCCCTCACGTCCAGGAAGGTTTCCTGCCTCCATTCCCTTCCTGGTTGATGGAGACAGCTGCCATCTCTGCTGATGGGCTCACCTCCACAATAAACTCACTCTTATTCTCACCCAAGAGCTGCTCTTTAATTCCTTGGCCCTCTCCTTGGGACTTCATGTCCTCCCTCCCTTGCAAAATGCATATCCAACCCTCCACCTCCCTGGTGTCTCTACTTCTGCACTTCTCTGCCTCCTCCTGCCACCACCTCAAGGTACCAGGTGAACAGAATCCTGGGCCAAAGCACCTACACCTGGATAAACCTTCCTCCACAGGCCTCCTGGGAGAGGCAGAAAAACACAGCTTCTCCAAGCAGTAAAACAGCATGACTTTGATCTTGTAGGATAGCCTAAAGATACAGTGAGACCCCCCTTTTCTCTAAGTCAACAAATATTTATCAATGTCTATTATGTTCCAGGCCCAGAAAAACTGCCAGTTCCCTGCTATTTGGTGAATATTGTGGAACACAGTAACAGAAAAAGGAGTAGCTTTTTTGGACATCATAAACAGGTGTGACACAGGCTGCTGTGCCCAGGGATACCCGACACCTGTGTCCCCCTTCCTCCTGTGCACACCCCTGGGACACATCCCCAGCCTTCCCAGCAGTCAGATGGAGCTATGTGGGTAGGTTCTGGCCAAAGAAATGTGAACAGAAGCGACGGGTGCCACATCCAGACCCAGCCCGTAAAATCCTTGCATGCGATGCAAACATTAACTAAAAAAAAAAAAAATCACTGACTTAAATATAAAATGTAAAACTATAAAACTTCTAGAAGAATATAGAAGAAAACCTTTGGGATCCAGAGGTAAGAAAAGAGCCTTTAGGCTTGACATAAATCAGACATAAATCTATAAGAGAAAAAAAAAAGATAAATTAGATTCAATCAGAATTAAAAACTGTTGCTCTGAGAAAGATCCTGTTAAGGATAAGAGGACAGATTACAGACTGGGAGAAACTATTTGTCAACCACATATTCACATTTCTAGAGTACATGAAGAAATTTCAAAACTCAGTATTGAAAAGCAAGCAATCTAATTAGAAAATGAGCAAAAGACCATGAAGAGACATTTCACCAAACAGGAAGCACAGAAGAAAACAAGCATGTGGAAAGGTGTTCAATGTCACTAACCACTAGGAAAATGCCAGTTAAATGAGGACGTTAGATCATCACACACTCACTGGCTAAACAAACAATATTGGTAACACTAGATGACATGAGGGATGTGGACTGGATCGCTCACCCATTCCCGGTGGGGACAGGACGTGTACAGCCACTCTGGAAAACGGTCTGTCAGTTCCTTATAAACAAACATGTGACTGTCTTCCACCCCAGCAGCCACCCTCCCGAGTGCTTATCCAAGACACAAAGACTTACGTCACACAAAAATCTCTACAGATATGTTTGTGGCAGTTTTATTCACAGTGGCCCCAAACTGGAAACTACCCAGATCTTCTCTCATGGAATGTGGTACATCCATACCATGGAATACTATTAAGCTATAAAAAAGAACAAACTATTGCTTCAGGTAACAATCTGGGAGAATCCCCAAGGAATAATGCCCAGTGAGAAAAACAGTCTCAAAAGCTTACATGCTGTATTACTCCAAATAAATATAGTATTGAAATGACAAAATTAGAGAAATGAAGAACAGGTTAATGGCTGCCAGGGGTTAAGGAGGGGACAGAGGTAATGATAGGGGAAAAATTTACAAGGACATCAATCTGGTCCAGGTGGCTCCGTTCTGTTTCTCTTGTTAGCAAAGACAGCAGAAATTCCTGTTTTCCTCTCCCCTTCCCTCCCCGCTCTGCCAGGCACTCACTCCCTAAACTCACACCCCTTGCTCGCTTGTTTGCTGTGCGCGTAGAAATGTTGCAGATACGGAAGCAGAAAGGTATATATCACTTCCCTTGCCTTTGTTCGTGGCTCAGACCTTGGGAGATGACTCCGTTCTGAGCCCACGGGTGTAAAAATAAAACCTCAACACTGCAAGACCTCCAGGTGCCGCTTGGTTCTTCCATCAGCAATCCGGTCCAGGTTTTTCTGTAACAGTAGGAGAGAAGCGGGCATGGCTGTAAAGGGCGACCTGGGAGACCCCTGTGGTGATGGAGCTGTTCTCTATCTGTATCAGTGCTAACACCGGCTGCTGTAATGTACTGAGACTTGCCATTGGGGGAAACTGGGTGAAGGGTCCATGGAATCCTTCTGTATTATTTCTTACAGCTTTGTGTAAATCTACAATTGCCTCAAACTTTAAATATGGCCCTGCAATATCTCTCCAAGACAGGGTTCTTCCCTTTCCGCCCATCCACTGGACGGATGGAGGTACTCCAGGAACCAAGAGGAGAGCGAGTCAAAGGAGGGAAGAAGCCCGGGACCCCGAGGAGCTGTGTGGAATATAAGTTAGCCCCTCCCTCTCCTACACTGGACCGAGGTGTGATCAGCAGAGAACTTCCCTTGTGCAGGGGCACTGATGCCTGGAGACTGTTGCTGCAGTCACTTCTATTTACCCTAATGGCACACTGGAGGATCTGGGATTTTAACACTAATCAGGCCCCAAGGGGAGCTGACAAGGGGTGCTGATTTCTCTACGAAGCTATTTTCAGCTTCTAGTTGAAAGAAATTACAGCACTTTCTTGTCTGTGTGCAAACCTGGGATCAGCTTCCGCCTTCAGCATGTGCCGGCTTTTCAAACTTGAGTAGTGACTGGACTCCTCTGAGCCTCCTTCTCTTAGCCCGGACTTCTCCGAGCCCCTTTTGGAGACCGGAGACTCGGGACTCAGGGAGGCGCGCATCCGTGAGATTCCTGTGCTCTCCGTGCACACTGAGGTTTGGGGGCTCTGTGTCCAGCCGCCTCCTTATTGTTTCCATTGGGACCCCAATCTTCTGGCCTTCAAATGACTCTGTCTTAGTCCCAAAGTGACCTCATTTAAAAACGGATCTGATCAGTTACCTTGGTTAAAAAACAGTAACAAGGACAACATGGTACTCATGGTATTACTAATAATGACAGCTGTCACTTATCAAGCACCTGCTGTGTTCATAGCAACAGCTATGAGCAACTTCAGTCCTTAGGAGAGGCAGAAAACACAGCTTGTGCTGGCACCTCCAAGCCCAGCACCTTCTGACTAGTCTCCCTGACCCTTCCGGTGTGGGTCATGCTCTGCCAGGTTGTTCTCCTTCATCTGGGCCCTGCACAACTCACTCTCAGGGCAGTGTGCCCCTCATTTCCAGCTGTGAGCTCAGAAACAAGGTGCAGGTGGGGCCTGGGCCTCACCAGCTCCCGAGTGGCTTTGCATGATAGGTGCTGGCAGAGCGCTTTGGACACACCTCTTACTTAGTTGTATAGAGCCTCCTTTTGCAGAAGGGAAATCCCGACCAGCTCTTAGGATGGCTTCTTAGGGGACCCCGGACCTCTGTACGCCATGATGAGTTTCACTGTCTGTGCTCGCTTTCTATGGCTGCTATAACAACCACAAACGAGGTGGCTGGAAACAACACACATACACTATCTTACGGTTCTGTAGGTTCGGATTCTCACGGGCCTCAAGTCAAGCTGTCGACAGGCCTGCATTTCTTTCTGGAGGCTCCAGGGGAGATAATCCATTCCCTCGCCTTTCCAGCTTCTGGAGGCCAACCTCGTTTCCTGGCTCAGGGCCCTTCCTCTGTCTTTGCAGCTGCAACAGTGGAGCGAGTCTCTCTCACATCACATCCCCCAACGTACTCACTGGTCTCCTTCCTCCACTTATGACTGTCCTGGACTTGTGATTACATGGGACCCACCTGGATAGCCCAAGATTATCTCCCCATTTTAAGCCCTGTGCGTGGGCAACTTTAATTTGTGTCTGCCACCTGAGTCCCCTTTCCCATGTAAGGTTCCAGGAGTTAGGGGGTGGCCGTCACACTCACACACTGGTCTGCAGCGACATCGGAAAAATGACAGCGTAATGATTCTCCCATGAAACTGTTTTGTTTTAAAATTATAATTCTGAATTGTTTATTCTGAAGGGTTTATACTGAAAACAAACCTTTCCACATGGGGGGTGTAGTGGGGGGAGTGTTAAATAGTATGAAATGTCCTTTTGAGAAAAAAATGAGAAGTTGGCAAACTGAAATTTGACATTCCAACCTGTGGGAAACAAGGCTTTGGGCCAAATATTCCAATGGGCACACTCTTCCCAGAGCGTCACTTTCAGGGCAGGCGGAGGTGACAGCCTCAGGGTGCTTCAGCGGGACTGAGGGGTCCTGAGGGGCTGTGGCCCTGCTGAGAATCATGGAGATGGCAGGTGCTTATCGCCCCGTTTAGACTGGCTCCCTGACCAGTACTCACGCTGGGGTGGGCGGCCCACACTGTGAGTGACCAGGGAACAGCTACGGGAGGCGAGCTGGTGCAACGCGTGCCACCCTCCTTAGCCGGCAGGTGGGCAAAGGGGACGTGTATGTACCTGCTCTCATCTGAGACTGATGGAGTCCCACGGACGGAAATAGACATCTGTGTGCTCTTTGGCAAGTCACTCAACCTCTCTGAGCCTGTTTCCCCAGTAAAAGAAAGGGCACACTTTCCTCCAGGGCTTTGTGAGGCCACATGAGATCCTACTTGAGAAAAACTTTGTGCGGTCCACACATATGTCATATTTTAAATAAACAAAATGCCAGTTTTTACTTTACCTTATGGGGAGTACTCATCACACTTTGAGGGGTAAAAACTATTGTAAAACCTTTAATTCAATCTTCTCCATGGGTTTCACTGTTGGCGTTGTTTTTAGAGAAACAAGTTAATCCAGGAGCAACTTTAAAATAGCTTCTAAGTCTGCATTTCAATTTGAGATGTTGATAGACAAATTCACTTAAGAGATGGGATAAAATCCAGCCATTGACGAGCAGATGAATTTAGTTCAAATGCTGTGTCTTTGGAACACTGTGAAAATGGTCTATTAGTTCCACAGGTAAGGATTTACCTACTGGGAGGACTTTTAATATATCAACAATTGATTTAAGAGATTAGAAAGAAAGAAAGAAAGAAAAGAGAGAGAAAAGACATTCTGGCTTTGGTTGATTGGCTTTAAAAATCGTATAAACTGCTTTTTTATATATATAGTAAAATTAATAGATAGCTATTAATGGATATATAAAGAAACATATAAAGGAGAAAATAATACTCTTATTCCTACTACCCAGAAATAAACACTAATTGTTGTTGTGTTTTTTTCCATTATTTCATTTCTAACTTTATTCTAGCAAGAATAAAGCGACTTTCATACTGTACTGATAGCTTACAGAATCTTACCAGGTGGACAACTGACTTCAGTCTAACAACTGAAGACCTTTTAGGGTTTTCTAATCATTAATATATATATATACATATATATATATATATATATATATGTATATATATAGTTACCCTCCAATATTTTTAGATGTCCAGCAATATCTGCTTTGACTCCACCCATATTTTCCACTTTAGCTTTTCCCTAGAAATTCCTGGACTCTTCTGGTACTCTCTACTGGTCCAGAGGAACACAGCTTTCAGAACCACACTGGGATTCATCTGTGGCCACAGACGCAGAGGAGCCCAAGGATGACGAAGGGAGGGAGAGAAGGGGACGCACGAGGCCTGTCCCACCTCTCCCCATGCCTAGGCCTTCACTTCACGCATACTGGCCGAGGCCCCGGCCTCCTTCCTTCCATTCAGCCTCCTCATCTTCTGGGGCCGCCCACGGAGCTTTTGCACAGGAGTCCCAGTTAGCCATGGGGAAACATCGGTGACAGGCTTGGGAGATGGGCCTGAGGCAGGTCGGCGCCTGTGGATTCTGGGCAAGTCTGCGGACACGAGGGGGCCCCGGAATGATGGCGGCGGGTGGGTGGGACTTCTGGAGCCACCGCTGTAAGCGGGTTCCTGGGCCCAGAGAGGCAGAGCCGTGGTGGCTTGGTCCTGCAGGGTGACTTTGGGACTCGTCCCTGAAGACTCAGCTGCAGGTGGTTTTCTTCAGCCCCACCCCCAGTTCTATGAGCCGTTCTGCTTCACTAAGCCCAACTCACTGACACTAGTTGGAGTGATTCTCCGCTCTTCATGGAGCCCGGCTCGCACCGCTATCCTGTGAGTCCACCCAAAGACAGAGGGATCTTACGATAATCCTCTCAGCAGCCGTATGAGCTAAGGTACCATTATCACTTATCACACAAAAGAGGAAACTGAGTCACAGTGGGTTAAATAGTTTTCCTGAGGGCTCTCGGACAGGCAGAGGCAAAACTGAGCTTTGTCCCTGCGCAGTCGGGCCCACCGTCGTCAAGCCCGCCGAGCTCCCCTACTCAAGGTGCCTGCAGCCCAGGTCAAGTCCCAGTCTCATTTCTTTTGCATGGAATGAAACCAAACACCATAAAGTACAAAGTTATGAAGTAGACTGTTTATTGACTCTTTGGTTTCATTCATCTTAATTTGAGGGTTTATAAAGCAGACCTGAGAGATTTTCAGACTAGAGCTCCAGCATGGGACCACAAAGCTGTCACTCGCAGTATGTGTTTGCCTGCGGAGCACACTCTCCCCCCGGCGCCCCCGACACCGTCCCGGGAGAGTGGTGTTCCACAAGAAGCCTGCTGAGCGCTTAGAAACTGAATTCTTATGTCCGGCATTTGAGGCCTGGAATATTATCCACATAGTGTGACCACAAAAGGCGTTTCCAGGTGTGCTCCTGAAGAGGGCAGGAGTGTGGATCACACACTATACAGGCCTTGCTTTCTTGGGAGAGCAAATTAGAGAAAACTGCCTTTCTCCTCACTCTTTCACAGGGACAATCTATCAGTGTTCGAAGATTTGCTTGGTTTGGAATTGCAGCAGACACTCAGATGTCTGCAAAATTTCACTTCTTTTCTGCATGGAATGCAACTCAGTGCACGGACGCCTTCCACAGAGCAGTCACAGCCCAAAGCCCACTTACAGGAGAGCCTCGGACTGGCCGGATCCGGACCTCAGGTTCATGACTCCACTTTACACACCTGGGGTCTTTCCCTGACCCCTCTCCTGCTCCGTCCAGGGCGGAAAGGGCCACCATCAGCTAGAAGGTATTTAAAAAGGCTAAAACCGCACACAAAAGAGTGCGGGCCTGGTGTAGCCCTCATCTGCTAACATGACATCCTTCCCGTGTGAGTCCTTCACAGACGAGGTCAGAGCCGAAAGCCGACACGACCTTAGCCAGGGAGGGGCTGCTGGCGCCATTGAAACACTCCCGCCAGCGGTTACCTCAGACAATGTAAATACAAACTGGTGCTTGTGTTTATTTAAAGTTATTGGCATTGGGCTCATTCCTGGTAGACAAAGATTATCTTGTTTACAGCAGCACCCAGATGATGGACAAGACTCGGTGTAATGTAAATCGAACTATGCCGAGGGGGCACCGTTCACGTAAACAACTTCCCTCAAGCAAAACAAATCTGCCAAGACTCAAGCTGGAACTCATTTATTACACAGCTTCAAGCGGACTGGCTGCAACATTAAACAACCGCAAAAGCAGGGGATCGAGCGGACATCCAAGGCCAGCAGGAGGCTGTCCTGCCCTAATGGTTTTGGGGAAAGGGGTCTCTAGCTTTGTCAACTGTGCAGGGTTCTGCAAACACTGTCACCTGTGTCGCTTTGAGATGGTGTGGCCGCGGGCCAGGCATGCATCTCCAGCGCAGGGAGGGGCAAGGCGACCCTGCACAGTCGCCATTGTACCGTCACGCATTTGGCCTATCACCTAAACCTGGCCTTGGGGACCTGAGCCTAACGCGACAGGCACAGACATGAGGACTCTGGGCTAAATGCACGGAGTGCGAGTGGGGGCCAGACATAGCTGTGCAAAGCAGACTTGTGTGGGGCTGTGGGCCTGGCCTTGCTGGCCTGGTTCACATGAGGAACTGCAGGGCTTCCTGGGAGAGACTCACCGATGTGAAGAAATCCAGCCGCTGAGCCTGCCCCAGAGAAGAGTGACCCCAGGGGACTCCAGGTTCTGCCTGGGGACGCAGTGACCCCAGGGGGTGTGGAGACTTGGGAAGGAAGAAGAGAATGGTGGAGGTCACACCCAGGAGCCACGGAGGAGAAAGAAGCCACTGGCTGGGGGGCGGGCGCCAGGTTCTGCTCCAGAGATGCGAGCCTCAGCTGCAGGGCTGGAATGCGCCCAGTGCCCAGCACAGAGAGGGCCACCCAGAGCCTGGTTCCCTTTGCCACGCGCCTCTCCTCTAGATTAGGCCCTCGTCTTTGGCTCAGTGAGACAGTGAGAGTGGGCACCAGGCCTCCTGGCTGCCGTCCTCACAGCCCCCGCGGGGGCGGCCCTCAGCCTGCTCTCTAAGGCTACGCAGAGGCTGTTCTGCCTCCACCCTGGGGAACAGCCTCTGGGAACCTCGAGTCGCCCAGAGACGCGCCATGCGCCCTGGCGTCTACTGGCTGGGGCCCCTGGCGCCTGACAGCAGGGCTTCCTTGCAGCCTGAGCCTCGGCTCTGTCCTGGCTGGCGGGGCTGTTCACAAGCCTCAGCTGCAGGGCCTGCACCTGCCCTGGACCCAGTGCCCCCACA
>JAQQAC010014596.1:1440271-1456891 GCA_029783875.1 Phataginus tricuspis | reverse complement strand
CTCTGACAGGGCCTGTCTGCCAAACCTTGACTCTGGGTGGGGCCCGCTGTCCACCTTCTCAGCTCTCACATTAGGGCAGAATATTTGTTTCCTGTTGCTCATAACGAATTACCACAGCTTAAAACAACTAACTCTTACTACCTCGCAGAGTTTCTGTGGGCTGACCTGGGCGCTGTGGCTCGGGACCTCTCATGAAGGGCCACGACCATGCTGGCCAAGGCGGCAGTCATCCGAGGGCTTGACCGGGGCGGAGCGTCTGCTCCCAGGAGGGCCCACGCCCCGCTGCCGCCAGGGCGCCTCGGCTGCTTGAGCAACCTGAGGCCGTGGCGGCTGGATCCCCCCACGTGACCCAGGAAGGACAAGGGGCAAAGAGGGAGCCCACGGTCTTCTGTGACTGGCACACACTTAGGGGAATTAAACCCCCACCTTTGGAAGTGAAGAGTGCTAATCTGTGGACGTATTTAAAACTTAAAATAAAAACAGTCCACCTCCTTCCTTATGTCTCAGGACAGCCATCATTCTCCTTTCCAGCCTCCCAGAGGGCAGCTCAGGAAGGGAGGCTCTGACCATCAGCCTCTCCACCCGGGCAGCCTGGCCCAGGCGGGGCTCCTTGGGGCCTGGCCTCCAGACAGGCTGGTGTGGGAAGTGTTTGTTCTGGTCTGCCAGGGGGTAAGCGCACACGCTGAGAGCGAGTACCCTAAAGCATTACTTAGTGACACTTAGAAGAAGTGATTTAAGCTGTTATGGGGCCCAGTGGATCATTTTATACATATTGAACCTGATAATAAAGTAGGTGGGCTTCACCTCACTCCCATTAGGATGGCTACTACCAAAAAACCCAGAAGATCACAAGTGCTGGCTAGGATGTGGAGACACTGGAATAAGGGAGCCGCTCCTACACTGTCAGTGGGAAGCTGGATGGTTCAGCCTGTGGAAAACCATATTTCAGTTCCTCAAAAAATTAGAAGTAAAATTACCATATGATCTAGCAATTCTAGTTCCAGGGATATCCTTCGGAGAATTGAACCTGGGGACTTGAAGAGGTTATTTGTACACCATATTCACAGCAGCATTATTCACAATAGCCAAAAGGTGGAAGCAGCCCAAGTGTTCCTTGTAGGATGAAAAGATAAACAAATGTGGAATATTATTTAGCCCTAAAGAAGAACCTCTGACTGTCAGAGCATGGCTAACATTTGAGGACATTATGCTAAGTGAAACAAGCCAGACACAAAAGGACAAATCCTGTATCATGCTGCCTATATGCAGTTCTTGGAGTCAAGCCTGTGGGGCAGGAAGGGGGGTGGCGGGCGCAGAGTAGGGGGCTGCTGTTTGATGGGTGGTTTCCATTTTATAAGATGGGAGATGGATGCACAGTCATGTGGCTACTTAACACTACTGACCGTATACTTGAAAATTTATCATCTAAGATTTGTAAATTTTATATGTTTTTTTTTAGCTCCAAAAATTAGGGCTTACATTTTGTATGTCTTTTTAAAGTATCATTTTTCTGGTAATTTGTTTTACAAAAATACCTGTCCAAGAAGGACTGGAAATGCACCGGGCCCTTCATCACACACTACATATGCTTCCAGGCGCAGGGCCCCGGGCCACGTGTTGTTCCTGCTCTTACGCGTCTGTCTGCTGGGGTCCCTCTCCTCCTGTCCAGGCCGCCTCTCAACCTTGGCCACGGAGCTTTCGAAAGAGCAAGTCTGATTTCGTGTCTACTGTCCTGGGCAAAGTTGTTCAGTGGTTTTTCATTTGCTTCAAGGAAGACCAAAACTCCTTAGCTGGGTGCACAGGGCCACCTGGGCTCCCGGCCCCTGCCCAGCCTCACCCTGCGGGTGGCCCTGCCCCTCTGAGCTTCCCAGGGCCTCTGTGTCACAGGCTGCCCTTCAGATGGTGACGCCTTTGCCCGTGTCCCATCCGCCTAATTCTTGCTTGTCTTGTCAGAGGCCGCCTTCTTCAGGAAGCCTCCTCTGAAGGTCCAGGCATACTATTCCCACACTGGGTATTAACCATGGGAAAATCAGCCTCCTTGGCAGTGATGGAAATTTAAGATGTCGTGAAGAAAGAGTCAGGCGCTCTGATGGGCCAGGGGAGGGAAGCGTGAGGCAAGCTCTCTCCAAACAAGCCTGGAAGGCTCTCTGGCCACCTGCCATAGGTGTGTGTGTCCAGACACTTCAGCTAGAGCACCCAAGGGTCTTTCCAAGCCTGCATGCACCAGGCAGCTGGGTGGTGTCAACAGCAGGCCCGAGGCAATGAAACCAGCATGAAAGGGTCTGAAAACGTGCCTCCCGCTTGGCTGCGTGGACAACCTGCCCTCCGGCGGCTGCTTCCCTGGCCGGTCCTGCCCCATCCTGAGGGGAAATCCACACTTCCTGCCTGGGCGGTCGGGCTCCTACTCTGGGTGGCTGGGTTTGAACTGTGTGCCGAAGCCCTCAGGTAAGTTTCTGTAATCTTCCCAAACGACAATTCCAGCAGGAAGGGGCATCTTCCATCCCGCGCTGTCCACAAGAAGGCCCAGGGTCGCTCTGAGGCCGGCCTTCCTTCCCGGCCTCCTGGTGTGTTGTTTCCAATAGCAAAAAATCTTTGTTACACATAGACCCAGACCCAGTGTAGGAATTAGGAATTATTTATGGTTTCCTGCAATCCTCCCAGGTATAATATGTCACATTCAAACTGGAAAATGCGTCTGGGGCCAAATTCTCCTTGAAATAGTTTCCTGTGGTTCATATTAATGACTGGTGACTGATGGGTTTACACAAACAAAATGAATATTATAATTTGGTGGATAAGCAAATAAATTACTTTTATAGGATTTAGATGCTTTCCAAGCAAGCTTTGATTTATCCAAAGAGGTGCCTGCACATACAGGTTACTAAACGTGTGACCCTTAAGGCCTGGTTCTTAGATTAAACAGGAGGCTGGGCCTTTTCCTCTGCAGGCTTCCTGCTTAAATGGGGAAATATAAAGTGTTTGATAAGTAGAGAGATTCTTTGTTGACATTCTTAAGCCAGCTGGCAGCCTTGAGAATTTGAGATTTCACCGACATACAGGGGAACGGCCCTTTCACAGGCTGTCAAGTGCCTGGTGGAGTTTGTGGAGGACAATGGCACCGAAGAGGTGGCCAGCGATGGGTCTTGGCCACACAGAAGCTCTCTCTGACTGCTGGCCCCAGGCCCTTGGGGAGATCTCTGTTGGTTTTAAATGGCTGCAAGGAATGAGGGGGCCCTGGAGCCTCCACAGTGCTGGAGCACGACATCGCTGACAGATGAAAAGGCCCCCCAAGGACCGCTCTCAAAGCTGAAGGGGCATTTGTATGAACATCCGAACAAACCCGCCAGGGACATACGCGGTGAGAGGCCTCTAGGGACCCGACGCAAAGACAAACAAGCCACATCCCGGCCGGGGTTCACGGGAAATGTCCTCTGAAGGAGTTGTCACCTGCGCAGACCCCACGCGGAGAGAGTCTGCGGAAAGGAGCCCGAGCGGGGGGCCGAGTGCAGCTTCCACAGTAGCAAAGCGGCCCCGCTGGCCCTGGAGGTTCCGGCAGGAGACCCGGGAGTGACTTCTTAGAGCTGGGCTCTCTGGTCCTTCCTTGAGGGGGACGTGCGTGCAGTGCTGGCCTGGGGCCTGGGGCGTGTGGGGCGGGTTCCCAGCGCAAGACCCCCAGGCCCAGGCTGGGAGCTTTGAGGAAGGGGAGCGGAGGCTGCCCCCAGGTGTAGGGGTGGCTTGGCTGCAGGCCTCGAGGGACTCAGGCCTCCTTGGTGACCCCTGGCACTCCCCTGACATGTGGGGGCCTATGATTTAGTTTTTCTATCCTTATTTGAATCCAGTCTTATCCAGAGTATGTTAGAGCTCATTAAAAAAAACAAAAAAGATGGGAATGTCTGTGTGCCATTAACGTGGAGGGAGGTGGCCAGCCTGCCCCTCCTGGGGCGGCCTGGATGCTGGGCTCCCAGACACGGGCTGCCAAGCCCGAGGAAGGCTCGTGTCGTTGCTGAACCGAACTGGGCAGCGGGTCCCCAGGGGTGGGGAGCACAGAGGCCTGGGGATCTGCCCGCTTACTGTTCATCTGCAAACAGTTCTGTAAGCACAGACGCAAGCTGCTGGCCGCCCTGAGGGCTCTAGCATGCGGCCGACCCAGCCCTGGGTCCTGGCGCTGCGGCACCTCAGCCTTTGGAAGGCGGCTTGACTGGAGCAGGCTGTGGACCCTGCTGATGCTGGGGAGTTCTTCCCTCCTGGATTCTAACCCTCCTCTGCTTGTTGAGAAAGGGGGAGAACTGGTCTGGATGGGCCTCGGCTGGAGACCCATCATTCCAGCCACTCGGATGCTCCAGGCCCCGGCACAGGCCGCAGGGCCCTCCGTGCAGAGCAGCAGCCCGGCCTCGGCTCAGTGGGCAACTCCTCAGGCCGACCCTCCCCGGCCCGTCTCCCTAGGCCCCTCCCTCAAGCAGATAACAGAACAACATAAACCAGGCCGTCCTGGCCTGTCTCACTCTCATCACTTCACTGTTTGGAAACACTAATTTCTTGCTTGTTATCTCTGCCCACCTGACATGCACTCCTTGTTGGCACGGTCCCTGCTCTACCCTTGCCATCTAAAACTGCCTGAAATATGAGGATGCTTTAAAAAACTGGGGAAGGAATGGATGTGCTTTAACATATACCTGGGATTTATTTTTATCCAGTTGGTAAGATACACAGAAATGACCGTCATGAAGGCAGGCTGTGGTCATGGGTCCCCAGAAACAGGGGGCCTGGCACCCCGTGGCACAGGGCCACCGGGAAGCCCCGGGGTTTGCTGGGCACAGGTGAGGGGCACCAGCAGGAGCCTCTGCCGCAGTGTCCATGGGCGTGCGCAGGGCAGGTTGAGGCATGGGGCAGGCTGCGGGCTGGCTGGAGTGAATGCCTTCTTCAGCTCGGGGCCGTAGGAGTGGGTGGTCCCTACTGGCCAGCACTGTGGACTAGGCAGAGGGACTCTGCCCCCTGGGGCACGCAGGCCGGACAGAGGCTTTGTGGGTGGGCTCCAGGTGGGCTGGTTTGCATACAAAGGTGCCCAGGCAAGCCGTCTGCTCACTGTAGAAATTAGCTGACTCTGGGAGGGGCGGTGCCTTCCTGGGTCCCCCAGGCCCCCGGATATCAGAGTCCCATAAAATATAGACATAAAAAACTGACGGCAGGATGATAACAGAACGACTCTGCCATGCACAGGGTGTAAGAGTTGCGGGTGCTAAAGACAAACGTGAGAACCGAATGTGCCTGGGCTGACCCAAGGCAAGTGGGGGTTTGGTTCCATTTCTGTTTGTCCTGAAGTCAACACGCTCCCTGTGGGCGATTTTGCCAAAGGAACCCTCAGCGGAGAGTGATCTTTTCTAGCAACACCCTCCCAAACTTCTTATTGGAGTATAACATACATACAGAGCATTAATCTATCGTCAGGCACAGAAACTGAACAGATTCAGGAAACCAGCGCCCAGACCAAGAAACAGGGCGTGACCAGGAGGCCACGGCGCTCCTAGCATCCCTTCCGTGTCCATAGGAACCCCCATCCTGATGTCTAACAGCGTTAATTTTCTGTTTTATACCTTCATATAAACTCATTCATATTGTGCCTAGCTGTTTCTTCTAATTCTATTCATGCAATCCATACATATTAGTACATGAGGCTGGAGACAGTTGATTCTCACTGTGGTCCAGGACCCCAGTGTGCAGATACACCACAGTTTACTTATCCGTTCAAATGGTAAGGAGCCCGGGAGAGGTCCAGTTCGGGACTACGACCTGCCACGGACATTGTGCCCACTGTGTGGGGTCAGTCTTCAGTTGCAAGGAACAGAACTTACCTAGGTCAACCTGACTCGAAGGGTGTACTGGAACCATTCTGAGTAGCTCACTAGACGGAAAAGGGGAACAGCCTGACCTTGAAAAGGCCACGAACGAGAGCTCCCCCTACCGGGGTTCCTGGTGGCAGAGAGTTGCTGGCTGACCTCATTAGCTGGCCTGCAGCAAGGTGTCCTATCTGTGTTGTGTGGAACACGAGAGGCCCACAGGAACTTTATAGTGTGGCACGGAAGAGCCCGTGGCTAACTCAGCTGTGAAGACTGGTTCAAAACGCTTAGACTTCTCGGGACCTTTAATGTGAGAGCATATTTTAACCTTCCGAGAGGGCAATATTTCCCAAACTTGGCTTTTCATGGAGCACTGACTTCCATCTTAAGGGGCACTAATGTTCCAAGGAACACAGCTTTGGGACGTGCTGATCCAGAACAGAGCGCGGATGAAGGGGAGGAGCAGAAAACACACTCTGGGCTGTTTTTAATGCAAAGATAGGGATTTGGGATGTTTTTTCTAGAAAACCAGGAACTGTGAAAACAGGTGGTCAGCGAATAACAATCTGGCAAGCGTCACAATAAAACATACTTTCAGAGAAAATAACCACACACTCTGTGTGAGCTTACAGACTCCTTCCTCTGTGCAGGTAGGAGTCAGCCCAGCCTGGAGCTCATCACCGACGCAATGTTCTCTGGCAATGCTGTGGTGCCAGGGGGCAGAGGAAGACTGATACAGGCTGCTGGGCAAACTGAACCAAGCTGCCCACTAACTCTGTAAAGCTCCCAATTCAAGACTTGGGGCTAGACGGCCATTCTACCTAAGTCATGGCTGTGAGTGAGAGAGAGAATGCAGGGCACGGCTAAGGAACAGGCTTGGACGAGACCAACGCACAAAGTTCCACAGGGATGAAGGTGATGTGCAAAGGAGTCTCAGAAGGAACAGCCATTGATGTTTGAGAAAAACCAGGAAAACACTGAGATACAGAAGCCCAGGGAGGATGGTGTCTCAGAGGA
The DNA here is from genome assembly GCA_029783875.1 of Phataginus tricuspis. Taxonomy (NCBI): domain Eukaryota; kingdom Metazoa; phylum Chordata; class Mammalia; order Pholidota; family Manidae; genus Phataginus; species Phataginus tricuspis. The sequence continues at coordinate 1,450,040 of JAQQAC010014596.1, read as the reverse complement.
AGGGGCAGGGCAATGGGCTTCAATGCCTCAGAGAAGTCAGGGGACCAGGGCTGGGAGACATCACTGGGTCTGCTGCCCGGTGGCCAAGGCAGCACGGAGCACAGGGCTCAGATCTCCCTGCTAGACAGAACCTGCCCCCAGGAGTGCAGTTACTGATAGCCCCGAGCTGGGGGTGGAGAGCCTTCGGGGTCTGCTCTGCCTTTGAGCAAGGCCAGTTCCTCCAGGCCACCCTCAGCCAGTGAGGGGCAGAGCGGTGGCTAAGGGCTGGCGTGGGTAACCTACTTGGCAGCTCCATACAGGCTGCCCCGACAGCCTGGGGCCTCTCTCCTCCCCAGGCCAGGAAGGCGCCCTCTGCCCTCTCCTCCTTTCCACCTCCCCTCTCACGGGGGTTAGCCCCGAATGAAGCTCTGGTGCCTCTAACTTCACCTCAGAGCCTGCACCCAGAAGGAGCCATACTGACACGGTGGCCGTGACAACTTCAGTGAGGCGTGCGGAGGCTGGAAGCTGGCCTTAGGTGCATGCGGAGTGAGCAGGCATCGATGAAACAGAGCCCGAGCGCATGAACAGCTCCTTTGAGAAGGCTCAGATGGCCCCAGTGCTCCGGCCATTCGAGGACAAAGACTTCCAGTACGTGTCCTGCAGTCCTGAAGCCCCGCCCTTGCCCGGGTCCCTCCCCCCCCCCCGTTCCTTCTCAGCTCCCCTCCTCCCTCACCCTCTGCCCTGGCGCCGCTGGTTCAGTGATCACAGGCAGAGGGTTCCTTGCCCCCTAGCTGCTTGCGGGGTGCTGGGCCTCGGCCAGGGGACCTCCTGGGCAGGAGCGTGGTGTGAGGGGGGCGTGAGTGTGTTTATGTGGGGTGTGTGTGTGTGGGGCGTAGGGGATGTGTGGTGGGACCCCAGCAGAGGCTGTACTACTACGTCCGGGGTGTAAAGCAGGAAAGCCAAGCGAGGGGCGACGTCAGAGGGTCCCACAGCCTCCTGCCTTCACCCCGCGAGTCCCGCTCGCCCCTCTCTTCCCCCTGCCCTGGGCCTGCTGCGGGGCCCCCAGTCCAGCCCCGTCACTTGCTCTGCAGCGGCCACTGTGGGATGCGGCCCCTGCCCCACCCGGCGCTGCCAGCAGGGGGCGCCCCGGAATACCTGCTCCCTTCCTGTCCCTCAGCCTCGCCCACATCCCCCGGGATCCCAAGAGTGGCTGTGGTTTCCAGCTCTCTGGTCTGCTCCCTGACTCTGGGGCCCGCCTCACACCTCCCTCAGGCTGGTCAGCACCAGCCGGGGGCCCACGTGAGTCCAGCCCTGGGGCCCCTACCTCCAGGCTTCTGGGACCTGGGCCTTTGAAATCCTGCTGCCTGCCCTTTGTCCCCTGGGGATGATGGCTGATTCCTTCAGGTCATGTGCCTGCGTCCCTGTTCGCCTTTCAGTCCTCCAACACCCGTCCAGCCACTCAGTTCAGTGCCCTCTGTGAAACGAGGGGTGTGTCTGCCTCCCTGGCCGGACCGTCAGACGCCTCCTCTCTCCCCTCTCAGCGCCGTCTCACAGCCTTGCTCATAGTTCCCATGCAAATTAAGAGATACATCTAAGTGGTCAGTTTTAAAAGTCAACTCAGCCAAGATTACTGGTGAAATGTCTGTGCCAACAAGACGAGAAAGGTTGGTAATGAGGAAAGTTGTGTATAGACAGAAGTCAAATCATCTTGAGAAGGTTTTGATGGCAAATTTTGACTTGGGGAACTGTGGAAGTCTAGGCAGAGGAATGACAGGGTCAGATGGATGGTGGCTCTTGGTGCATTTGGCTGCTCAGTGTCCATTCAGGCCACTCCTGGCCGTGGCCTTGCTCCTCTTACCGGCTGGGGACGGGGGAGGGAAGGTGTGCCTCACCTGGACCTCTCCTATAGGACTCGGAGTTGAGAGCTGTGAGCTGGAGTTTCTGCAGCTGGAGGGTGAGGCTGGAAGAGAGCATCTCAGCGGCAAGACAGAGACCCGGGGCCTGGGGGACGTCCACGGAGCTCCTCCACCAAGCCACCCTGAAACCAGCCTCACACCAATCATTTTCCTTTTTGCTTGATGCGTCAGGAGTTCTACCAGATACAACATATTCCTCTAGGAGACTTAAGAATCGAAAGACTTGGAGTTACTGCAATGGTTGAGGCATCAGGACAGTCACAGGAAACTGGAAGGGAGGAGGTGGGGGTCAAGAAATATTTCAGAGATAGAAACTGGAAGACCTGGTTACTGGGTAAACACAGCGAGAAAAGAAAGGGAAGCATCCAGTGGAAAAGATGGTGCTCACAGCAAAGGATGCCATCAAGAAAACGGAAAGGAGACCCTCCTGAATGGGAGAATGAATTTGCAAGTGACATACATGATAAGGGGCTAATATCCAAAGTATACAAAGAGCTCACACAACTCAACACCAACAAACAAACAATCCAATTAAAAAATGTGCAGAGGATCTGAATAGACACTTTTTTCCAAAGAAGACATAGAGGTGCCAACAGGCACATGAAAAGATGCTCCACATCACTAATCATCAGGGAAATGCACATCAAAACCGCAATGAGTTATCACTTCCCACCAGAGTGCCCACTATCCAAAAGACAAGAACTAACAAGTGCTGGTGAGGATGTGGAGAGAAGGGAACAACGTGCACTGCACTGTTGGTGGGAATGTCAACTGGTAGAAAGCAGTATGGAGGTTCCTCAAAAAACTAAAAACAGAAATACCATTCCACTTAGTAATCTACTTCTGGGTATTTACCTGAAGAAAACAAAATCACTACCTTGAAGTGTTTATGTCTACTGCAGCATTACTTACAATAGCCAAAATATGGAAGCAACCTAAGTGTCCACTGATAGATGACTGGATAAAGACGTGGCACATATACATGATGGAATATTACTCAGCCATAGAAAAGGATGAAATCCTGCCATTTGTGACAACATGGACGGACCTAGAGATATATTCAGACAGAGAAAGACGAATACCATGATTTCAATTATATGTGGAATCTAAAAAAAATAAGAGAACAAACAAAACAAAAATAGACTCATAAACACAAACTGGTAGTTGCCACAGGGGAGGAAGGTGGGGGAATGGGGGGAACAGGTGAAAGGGATAAACAGTTACAAACTTCCAATCATAAAATAAGTAAGTCATGGAGATGAGAAGCACAACAGTAAAAAACACTGTAATAACTTGCTGTGGTGACAGATCACTTTGCATTTATCGTGGTGACCATTTCATAATGTATATAATTGTCAAATCACTATGTTGTACAACTGAAACCAATGTATCATTGTGCAGGAATTATACTTCAATAAAAAATAAAAACAAAAAAAAGAAGAAGATGGTGCTCAGATGTGGCTAGAAAGGTCAATGATTGGTATTAAGAGTTAAGAGTTAAATCCAGGAGGAGGAGGAGTGGAGAGCAGAAGTGGAGAATTCCATTCTGGACATGAGTGTGAGGTGCCCAGAGATCCCCCAAGGCAGCATGGCCACACCAAAGCCACTGGGTGTGAGCCTGAAGCTCAGAGGAGAGGTCAGAGACGGCACTGAAGGCTTGCGGACTGTCCCCCCACCCCCCAGAAGACTAGCTAGAAGCATGAAAATGAATGGGGGTTGTGTGGGACTCACCCTAGGAGGCACAGAACAAGCTGAGAAGTGGGAACCTGCCAAGGGGGCCAAGCGGAGACTGACCAAGAGGGACAAGGGAGGCCAGGAGCCCGGCTTTCAAGTAAGGGAGGCACTAAGGAGGGAGGCAGCGACTTGCCGCATGGCCGCATGGGCCAGCGGTCTCATCTAGGAGAGCGAAATGAGTTCCTTCCTGAATATGCTGGGGCTGATCAGGATGATTAAAAAAAACCTATGTCCCTGACTTCCCTTCATCCACTCTGCTTATACGTTCTCCTCTTCCTGGTGACCAGCACCTCCACAAAGGATGGGAGTAAAAATACCAAGGCCAGGACTCTGACCAGGGAAAGGAAAGCTCTGGGGTTTGCATGTTGTACGCGGCTCTGCCTCTGCCTGTGATGGGACTAGACGGTGCAGGCACAGGAGCTGAATCCCCGCGACTGGACCAAGAGTTAGTGGCCCTTACAGGTGGCGGCTTCACTTACTTCTGGAAAGCAACGAGTATTTGAGAAAATAGATGTAAAGTTATTAAGGAGACCTGAGATTCAGACTGTTTCTGTAGATAAACAGTGATACTAAACCACCCCACACCAGAAAAGTAGAAAAATTCATCCCAAGAAAGCCAGGCTCGCTTCTGACTGGCATCCCGGGCTGTGAGCACACGAGCCACTGCAGTGTGAGTCCAGGGGCCCCTGCAAACCCCCAGCGGGGCTGCTTTGTCTCATCTGATCTCATGCATTTCATACCCTCCTGTATTTCTTGTTCTGCACCTAGGGGAGACTGGGAGAAGTTTCCAGTCCCTGTCTAGGGTGGATGTCACCTCGTTCTGCACTAGACCCATGTGAGTAATAGAGCGAGTGCTGTGGACATGACACAAGGGCCCTGCTGAGAGTCTCAGCCATGAATTCTGAACTGAGCTGATTTTCTTCAAGGCATCAATGAGCATACTTTTTAGGTGTCAACGTAGAACACATTAAAAACACAGTTAGAAGAAAGGAAGCACATATATAAATGTGTGGACTATTTCGGAAAAAGACCCAGGAAGCTGTTAACAGTGGCGGCAAAGCTTGCTCCCTGTGTGGGGAGACTGTGCCCTTTTGTAGATCCATGCAGAAAAATTAATTTAAAGTTATATAAAAAAAGCAATATATGTATTCCAGGAATAAATAAGAACCCTGTAAGTATTGCATAACAGGTAAGTTCACAGAAATAAAAACAGGACTGACCAGAGCAAAGGCTAATCCGATGGCCCCCGTTTACTGTTGCCTGGGCATCGCTGGTGTCTTATCTAGGTCGTGGAGGGAGGGCGGGGAGGCAACACCCTAATTCCTAGGCAGGAAATGGGGACCCGGGACCCTTGGGATGTCGTTTGCAGGTCAGGGAAATGGGACCACTGCTGACTCCTGATTTCTGAGCCACTGTTTAATGACAGAAATCTCTCTGCCTCCCAGGACAGAGGCAGCCAGACTTGGCCTCATTCACACCCAGAGGAAGTGGCCAGAGGCCAGTGCCTGACAGGAGCTGGGGATGGGAGGGCGCTGGGGGGTGGACGGCTCTGAGGAGAGTAAGGACAACGTCACAGTCCCGCCTTGCTGCCCAGCAGGAGGAGCAGCAGGAGGCTGTCCAAGCCCAGAGAGGCAGGCCTCTGACAACTGAGGCCGGCCATGAACGGCCTTGGGCGCTCCGGGTCAAATCCGCCGACATCCGCCTGCCCCATCCACTTCGTACTGCTGTCAGCGGACGGTGGCTGCCTCTCCTCAGGACACAGCCGGTGCCCTGGGTCGTTCCTCCCCCTTAGGAGGGTCAAGGCCTTCGGAGAAGTGCGCTGCCATGACCGAGAAACAGGCCGTGTGCCCGTCCGTGCGCCGTTCCTTCGGGACAACACAGGCACCAGTAACGCCTAGTGACACCTACCTGGAGGGTCGTTGGGCGGCTAAATGCGAAAGTGCGCTCGAAGTGCCCGACAGTGACACCGTGAGCGCCCAGGGCCCGCGGAGCCCCCTCGGCCTGCCTGACAGGAGCTCACGGCCAGCGGGCCCCGGGCGGCGCCGGCTCCCCCGACGGCTGCCCCGGCCCTCCGTCCTCGCGCGGGGGCCTCGGCCCGGCCGGCCGCCCTGCCGTTTGCGCCCCTGGCACCGGACGCGCCCTGGGGGCGCAGGGCCCCGCTTCCCATCAGTGCGACGGGCGCTCTTCCCTTTCTCGCCAAAGGAAGGAAGAACCGGATGCGGGGGTCTCGGGGCACCGCAGATGGGCCTCCCGGCCGGGCCCCCGCGGCCTCCCGTCCCCTTTATGCACCTCGGAGGCTAGGCTGTCGGATGCACTTTGCGGCCAAACAGACCGCGGATTTCCGCACTGGGCCCACACGCGTGCTCACCGGGCCTCGGCAGGCCGACGGGCCGCAGGAAGCGAGGTTCCGGCCCTCCCGTCCTTTCAGGCCCGGTCCGCCCCTGGGCCCGGCGCTGCCTGCGCGGACGTCTGCAGCCCAAGCGTGTCGCTGCTTTGTTTCCACGGCTCGGCACCCACCCTTCGCCCCGGGCTCCTTGCCGGGGCCCGTCCCGCTCACACGCGTCCCTAGGCGGCCGTCTGGGCTCCGCACGCCCTCCCCGCCAGCGCCCTGCTGTGCCCGAAGGCGCCTGCGGCCAGCGGGAGCTCAGGGCGACCCCGCAGCCCAGGCCACGTCAGGAAATAAAGGGCGTCTCTGCAAGGGCTCCCGCGCGGCTCGTGGATTGCTCCCTTTGGGTCCTGCCTTGCCAGGTGACCTGGCTTCCAGGCAGAGCCCTCCCGCCGTGCTCGGCTTGCTGGCTTTGCTGAGGGCACTCCCCCCACGGGAGGGGAGGGTAGGGTCTCCAGTGAGACCGGGTAACTGGGGGAGCCGAGGGGTGGGGGTGGGACGGGGTGCCTGGGGAGCGGTGAGGCTCTCAGGTCGCAGCGCAGGGCGCTGAGGGCTCCCTGGGAAGGGGCAGCAGGGCCTTGGGCTGGGGTGACTCGGGCAGGCACTGACCAGGAGGCACTGGCGATGGGGGAGCGGCCAGGGGGTGCTTGTGGGTAAGGGTCCGGAGCCAACGGGAAGCGCAGTGAGGGTGCTGGGGGGAGGGGAGGGGTGTTAAGTGGGAGGGCTGGTCACGTGAGATGCAAGGTCTCACCGACCTCGGCTGACATTTATGTTGCAAGAAGTTGAAGGTTTTTTGGTCCCTATGAATGCTTTTAAAATAGTTTTAGGAAACAAAACATGTATGAATTAACTATTATGAGCTTTCTTTTGATGTCTATTTTCAGTCCAGAAGCATGTCTCACTTTACAAAAACTCAAGTCCCAAGTTAGAAGGCATAGGGGGTGGCCAGGGTACGGCCCTAATTCATGTTAGTTTGACAAGATGACTCACTGGAGTTTCCTTAGAGACAGGAGACATTCAGAGGTGCATAGTTCAGATAAACTAAAACAATACAGAGCAAGTTTCAGTTACCTCTTTCAGTGAGACAGAGGGATCCATTTAGCTAACCAAAAGGACGTCTGTAGAAAGATGCATTCCTGCTTTTTAACTATGAGGGACAGCAGTACGAAAACTAGAATGTCAACTGGGCATTTTCCATGTCAGTGGCAGAAAGACATCACACATATGATTAAGACTGAAAATTAGGGGATCATTTAGGGGACAAATACAACCCCAATTTGTGAAGCTGCAGTAAATGAAGTACCTACTGACTAAATGTAATCAGAGAAACAATGCTGCGTGTGCGTGTTTTTATGGGAACATTACAACTTGGGGCCTACAAAAGGGCAGAGTGGCCCGAGTCTGAGCTTGGCCACACGTCCACTGGCTCTACATGGCTGGAGGGTCTGCGGAAATGGAACCACAGGCAGCCGAGGCCTGCCCAGCAACAGAGTCTCAGACAGAACATCAGCGCATCAGAATTACAGTGAAACCGAAAATAAAGATATGCTGACCCCAGGACCCCTGAACCCGAATCTCCTGGGGAGGGACCTGGCTGGACACTATGTGTCCAAGAGCCTCTGCAGGTGGTTCTCACTGGCCGTGGGGGGCTGGGCCCCACACACCCTGGGCTTCCGAAGGGAGGGCCCATCTGTGTCTCACCCTGGCATCAGGAGCAGAGAGTAAACACCAAAAGGGCTGTTTTTATACTTAAAAACTCTGGAAAACCTCACGAGGCAAGACAGCCTTTCCGTGGTTGCCCTTTGCCAGAGAGAAAGTGCACGTTCTCCCACCTGCCCCGGAACCTGCCCCGGGGGCCAGTGCACAGGGCCGTCACCCAGAGCAAAGGCAGTCCTGGCGCCAAGGCGCGTCCTGAGCTCACGAGTCTTCTCCTTAGGGCCTCCCAGAAGCACCGGGTGGAGGGTGCTCTGCAAAAGCGGGTGGGGACGGAACCGGGAGGTGAGAGCACATCACTGATGACTGACTGGGAATCGGGAGAGATGCCTGGGAGGCTCTGCGCCCTGGGCTCCGTGGAGGCGAAGACACCTTACAGGATCTTAAAGGTTCTCGGACCCACTGTTAACTAGATTTAAGACACAGCAACCATGAAGCTCTACTTCCTCGGACGTAAAAAATGATCTTTGAGGCAGGCTGTGGTTCCATTTTTTTTGGATTTTATAGACTAGTAAATGTCAAATAAAACGTTTGGGAGTTGCCATATGGTTATCAACTTTTATATCAAGGTCAATGAAAAGGAATAAAACTATGATCTACTATCATCATCATAAAAAAGAGGACTATTTTAATATCACAAAGGAAGGATAACCTCAGAATTTAAAAAACACATATTCAACTTTAAAAAACAACCCTAAACTGTCCTTGGCTTTCTCATTTTCTGTGGACTGATGAAAAGCTCATCACCAACTCCTCTGTGCAAACTAAGGCTCCTGTGCTTTGGACACTTCGGGGTGGCCACCTGCTCACAGACACTGTTCATTCACTTGAGGAAGTGGCTTTAAGGGGACCCTGAGGAGCTCAAGTGCCTGTCTCTCGGGATCTTACCTCAGTTTCCAGTATCAATGACTGTGTTGAGTGTGAACAACCAGAAACTTCACTGCTTTAAAGAGAAGTGAAAAAGACAGACTGTGGTAAGCAGTATCATGGAAACTTAAAGCCGGAAGGTTTCTTGGTAATAATGATCTCATCCCTGTGGTTTTCAAGCTAGAGCTCCGCAGAGCCACAGCAGAGCTGTTTGAACCAGCAGACCTCCGTTTCAGTTGTTGACAATAATTATGTTTCCAATTAAGACAGAGTTCAATTGCTTAAAAAAGCGCGAACCCCACTGATCCAGCTCATTGCAAATTTAAAGGGGAAACTGAGGCTGAGAAAAGCCCCCCCCCCCCGGACTTGCTGGGGCCCCTATTTAGCTGGCAGCATGCGGCGCCCCCCGGGGGTGGGGTAGGGTCACTATCGTCACCCCTTCATCATGTCCGTCCTCAGATTCATCAAGGGTTGGACCAAACATTCCCGTCACTCTGCTGCAGGGAGGCGAACACTTTCTCTTTAGGAACGTTCTGACCGGCTCCTTTCCGTCCTGGACCCTGTCCTCTGCTTGGCACACTACTGCTGCATGATATTAAGACAAATGTTTCACTGACAGTGGTTCGAAACTAATTTTTAAACTTCAGGTCCATATTTTTTATCCTATTTTGACTATCCCTGTTAAAAATCTCTTTAATAGTATTTCATATTTGAGGAGTATAGAACTAATATTTGTATGAATATCATTTTATGATTCTATGGTTATGTCTACATAAAACAGTGGAAAGGTATTTTATGAAAGATACACTTTTACTAAAATGACTAAAGTCTCCTGTCTGGTCTATAAACGGCGATGAAGAGGCGCCTACTCGCTCATCTGAGCTCCCTGCGCAGCTGACCTCACAGCAGGCCACCAACATGTGTGTGTCAGGCCTGCACACACACACCACACGGTGACTGTAGCGAGCACCTCAGTGGTGAAACACAGCATTTTCTAGGTCTGGACACAACTCAGCTCCAAGTAGCAAAAAAAAAAAGAACAACTCTATGAAAACAGTGATTTTCAAACTGTGGTTCCCAATCATTAATGGGTCATGAAATCAATTTAGTGGGTCCTGAGAGCATGAACACACACACACACACACACACACACACACACACACACACACACACA
>JAQQAC010014596.1:1324341-1440261 GCA_029783875.1 Phataginus tricuspis | reverse complement strand
ACACACACACACACACACACACACACACACACACACACACACACACAAGCTGAAAGAGTAACAGAAGATGAAATACCAAGGCATGTTGCATGCCATACGGGTACTGTTTCATAAACATGTCATTTCAAGCATATGTCTGTATTAACACCCCTGCACTGGGCCATGATACCAAATGTACCTCACAGCCCCCAACATTGCTCCGGTCCCCGAAGAGAGCACGGGCAGCATGCTGCCATGGCTGCGTCCTCCCAAGGCCCTCTCCCCAGGGCACCGTTTCCTGGCTCACTGCTCTTTCCTGGACACACCTTCAGCTGCAGTGCCCTCGACTGAGGGAAGCTGCCATGGCGCCTCTGGCCGTGGGGTGATCCCTGCCCCCATGCCAGGCATGATGCCAGGGGCTTTCAGCTGTAATTCTTTCCGGCTACGGCTTCCTGACTTTTCCCTGTAGCTGTGCTCCCCTGCACACCCCGAGCCCCTGGCACAGACCACACAAGGGGCTGGGGGGTGCTTCCAGAGGAATGAACTCCACAGTGAACGCACTCCGTTGGTTATAAACCATAGACGTTAAATCCAATAAAATATAACAGTTCCAAATAAAACCAAATGTCTACTCATTTCTTCACACTTAATGCAAAATTACTATACAAAGCTTTATTTATATTGATTAAATCATAATAGTTGTATAAAAAATTGAGGCATTGGCGTCCTGTGGTTAATGATAGTAATTATATTCCTTCAACATCCTATCTCATATAAAGTCATACAACACTGACCTTCTGATTCTGAGCAGTACAAACTTACTATTTTAACAAATATATATATTCAGTGCTAGTTATTACTTTCACTTAAAATAATTTGATAGTGCATGATACTGAGGGAAGAAGAAAAGAGTTAACTTAGTGATTTTCCAAGTGCTAGTAAGAAACACATTAGTGAGCCCCTGATTTGGGAGGCAGTTAATGTGCCTGTGAGGTAATGGGGCTGGGGGACGGAACCCCAGAATTAACTGAATTCATTTATTTTGAGTTGAAAAGACACTCATCATCTTCCATATCAGAATATAGCTGCATGCCAGGGCACGAGACTTACCTAAGGCCACACAAAGACACAGTGAGAGAGACACTCCCGGTCTCCAACAAGCTTAGAATCTTTTCCATTTCGTAAAAGAGGTTATATAATATATAATAAATCACATCTTTTAACAGATCAAATCAGTTATCAATGGAAACAAATACATGATAATGTTTTAGACTTAAAAAAAAAACCCTAGAGCAAGAGTTTAATAAAAATGTGTATTGACAACTGTGTTCAAGGTAACGTAAGTAGTGTGGAAATCACCAACTTGTTATTTATGTTTTACTCCTGGGTATTAGTTGTGTTTTCACCTGTATCACTGGAGTTAAATTTCTTCCACAAAAATTTCTCATTTGATTTCCAAAGAGAAGTTTCTAGGTCCTCTTTCTTTTTGGACGATGCAGCAAAGGGCACTTTTTCACACAGAGTCTCGATCGTAGCCAAGTCGGTGAGCTTACTAAGATGGTCATCATTCTGCTCATCCAAGATGTCCCAGAAATCTCTCGGTCTCTGTTTCGCCTTCTCCACGGGTCCTGAGAAACTTTTCCTTGGCAGGAGTGCAGGACTGTTGCCCTGACTTTTAAAGAGGTCGTCAAGAATAGAGGTGTCACCAAGTAATCCTACCACAGAAGTATTTTCTAACACCACGTTTTCTATCTTTCTGTTCTCCACACTGTAAAGGCGTTTTGTTGAAACGCCCATTCCTGTGAGGTCCCGTTGGTCGGTCTTGGCATTTTCTAGGCCTTCTAACACATATGCCTCAGATGCACTGTTGAGGGAACAGGGTGCTATAGTCTCTTTTGCTGTTTGGCTGTTTTTCTCATTGTCAGTCTCTAGGGTAGTTTTGGAATCATTGGAAAGCACCTCCTCTCTACAGGAACCATGATTTTGAAACTTCATTGAATTTTCTTTATATATTTTTGGGCTGCAAATTTGAGAAATGTTTTTGGTAGAATCTTTAAATGACAAAACTTCAGAATCTGACAGCCTTTCTTTTATAAGAGATTCTCTTTTTTTAGACTTATTCCTGACTGTCTTTCCCTTGTCACATGCAGATTTAATGAGTTCTGGAGCAGAATCCACAAAAAATTCTTTTATTTCTGGATACTGAGAAGCATAAAAGTCTCTTAGCATTTTCTGTCGTTCTTCTGATGTGGCATTAGTTATATGTTTAGCAAATTCCTTTACAGGAGACAAATTAAAATAAGAAGCCATTTCTTCAAATTGTTTTCTGAAGATTTAATGAACAAAACCAGTGGTTATTTTTATTACATTTTATTCTTAAGAACTTGTCATCAGTGATACGAAATGCAGAGAAAAAGCAACGTCATGTTTTCATTTAGTGTATATTAGCTTAGTTCTATAATGAAAATGAATTTTATACTAGCTGAGTGTGACCTCTTTCCTTATGCTACTGAAAAAAATATTTTAGCTCATGAAATAACCAGTTTTTAGGTTATACAGATTTACAGTATTAGGCATTTCCTGGCACCTGTGGGACCCCAGTATGCTACTCCACCAGCCAGCCAATCCATGACTGACATGAGAATCATGACTTATATAATCTATATTTGAAAATCTATATTGCATTCAAGTCCCATGAAATAAAACGACCCAAAAAGGATCTTAACAGAAAAGAGAAAATTCTGAAAAATTAAGGAGAAACTTCCAAGGATGTGGCTGAAGATCATGAGGGGTCCATCAGCCAACTTCAGAAGTTTGAATTTTATCCTGCACATGCCAGAGAACATTTAAGGGTAAATAATGATTCATTCGTAACGACTGTAAGTAGGAGCTTTGAACCCATGATCATCTCGCCACCAGAGCAGAGCAAGAAGTCGGCGCATCGCCTTTGATCTTCAGCAGCGATCCGCACGGCACGCTCAGGGCCCTCTGGGCTTCGGGCGGCTGCCCCGGCGCCGAGGCCCCAGCGCACCGGCCCTGTGACTGCCGCAAGTCCAGATGCTATCTAAGCCTGATCAACAGCTCCTCTCATTGCCAGGAGAATATGTAATAACACAGATACAAGCTTCCAAATTTCTGTCCTGAAAACGGCCAATGTTCTTGTTGGAGAGCAACAGGCATGTTCTTAAAAGGTTCCAGTTTTCACTGCGCATGAAGCAATGAGGTGTTATTATTTTGTTTATTAATCATCTCCAAATCCATTTTCATGGCCTTTTCAGTAAATATTTGTGATGTGAAGATTACGTTACTGGCAAGGTTACAGGCTGAGATCTTTTATTTACCCAGGACTAGTGGTGTCTCAGGGGCTGTCCAAGTCCTGTCACCTCGGTGGTGCGGAGCTCACCCACGCCCTGTGGCCGGCGCCCTCCGGGAGGAGCTGCTTCCGACAGACTTTATCTGTGTTATGCACGTCCATTCGGCCGTGCGGCTGTCCTTGAGGGGATGAGTTACAATTATGATTCATTCCATTTTTGCCTTTTAATTTGCTTTAAAGGAATTTTCTTTGGACACTTGAAGAACTGCAAGGTACAACCAGCAGACAAAAACCACCTGGTGTGGAAACTAGCAAACTAGAGTAGATACTCATAGCCTCTCAGAGAGGACAAAGAAAGGGAAACCAGAGTTGGGTGCCACCCGGCAAGTGCGTCAGGTGTCACAGGTTCAGGTACAGCTCCTTTCCCTGCCCTGTGCCTGAGGGCCTGAGGGAGAAGGGGTGGGACAGCCAAGCCGGCTTCTCCACCTGTGCTTCCCGAGGCGAGGAGCCCGAGGGCTCTGCTCAGGGCCTGCAGGCTGCAGCCTGGCACAGCCTCCCCATCCCGGAATGCAGGGCGGTTAGCAGGGAAGGGGAGTCAGCAGTCCCCCACTGCTCCCCAGGTCAGATGCCGGCATGCCAGTACCAGACCCCCTTTACCTGCTCACCTGTGTGAGCCATCTGTTCCCTAGGCCAGGTAGGGAAAGGAGGAAGCAGGCAAAATGAACCATTGTTTATACTTGCATTCTTACAGAAAGGGTTGAGAGGCATAAAGATACTGGTGCTCCTCAAAGATGGAAAGATGTGCACGGCCAGCCTCCTGGCAAAACGACTGCCCACAGTCAGTTGCCCAATTTGCCCCAAATTGCTGTGCATCTGCGAGGACGTGTGTTGCCCCAGCAGTGTGGGGTGCTCACCTCTCTGGGCACTGGCTCACCTTTCTGAGCCACGTATCAAACTGCCACACGGGCACCCGAGGTGCTGAGTGACCAGCCCTGCCTGGGCAGCTAAGGGGCCAGTGGCCTGGGAGCCGCCGACCCCCCGAGGGGAGGGCCAGGCACACACAGCCCCCACCACGTCCCAGGCTCTGTCCGCAGCGGGCGGGCGTCACGCCCCAGCCGGCGCCGCCTCCCATCCCTGCTGCCCCAGGCACTGCGTCCTGGTCACCTGTATCCACCTGTCCTTCCGACCACTCCTCGGGGCTCCTGGAGCCAGGCTGCCATCTATCAGCTCCCTGTCTCCTCTGTCCCCTCATGGTGCTGCCTCATCCCGTGCAGCCCCGGCAGGTGACAGCTCTTGTACCTCGCACCCCGAAACCTCAGGACTCATGCTTTTCACACTGCTGCACCCGGACCAGCGTTCTTTTAAAAATGCCCCCCCCCCTTTGAGGTTTGTGCCCCCCAGCTAAGCCACTCTCTCCCCCGTGCTGTTCACTGACTCTTGGTTGCTTCTCGCCAGTGACGGGACACTCACCATCCCGGGTTAATGTCGCTTCCTCTCCCATCTGCCATCACTCTCGGAAACATCAATATCCATGTGGCCGTCCCACCCAGCTCCTGGCCCACCCATTCTTCACCTCCCCATCAGAGACTCCATTCCCAGGGCATAAACCGCTACTGTGAGTAGCTCACTAGCACAGACTCCAGATCCCTGAACTCAGTCCTTACACCCCAGTCCAACTGCTCAGTCACCCCATGACAGCACAGCCTAGAAAACACTGTCGGCCTCAGCAAGTCCTCCTGACTCTCTGCCCTCTCTCGGCCATCAGCCTCCTCTGGGCCGGACGTGGTTCAGTTTTATGACCACTCCTGTCCAAACACCCTTCAGCCTCCTTGCTTCCCTCCCTTCTAACCGCTGTTAAAACCCGGCCGCCTCCCTCTTCTGTGTCTGCAAGCGGGTGATGGAAGCAGAGTGGGGTCTGCATCACTGCACAGACGGTCCTGCTGGAATGACTCTTGAACTGCGACTTATTTAGCATCACCCAGGAATGCTGCTCCCACTGAGCTTGCTTTCCTATTTATAAATGATTTATTTGAAAGCTTCTCTGTCCCCAAATTTCTCCTTCTGAACTGACTTTATTCCCAATTAACTGAGGAAATATCACCATACCTGTGCCTGTTCTCATCCCTTCCTCTGAATTTCTCTCAACGGCTGGACCTTCCCAAGGTCTGGATCCCACCCTGTCCTGCCTCCAGGATGCCATCCTTTCTGCTGTCCTCCCTCTGGAACCATCTTTTCCTTCAACACACACACAAAGTCTGTCCTCTTCGGATGTAAGGCACCTGCCCCTGGCGCACAAGGCCCTCTGGCCCCTGCTGCTTCTCCCGCTGGGACTTCAGGCACTGCCCACTCACTCCGCCCACCTGCCCTGCGCCCCCCGCGGCTCAGACTGCTCAGGGCCACCTCTCCACTGCGGGCTCCAGGAGGCACCTCCCCAGGATCTCAGCAGCAGCTCGTCCCCTGTGAAACTCTCACTTCGGGACTTCAGGACCTTGCGCTGTGCCGCGGACCCAGCGGGCTGCCGGTGCCTCCCGGCTTAGCCCTGGGGCCTCTCCCTGCCTCTGTGCTGTGCTAGGCTGTTCATGTGCCCATGGCTCTAAACACCATTTACAATCTCAATGCTGACGACTTCCAAATGTAGGTCTTCAGTCCCCCATCCCGGACCAGCACGGTCACTGCCTATTGGATGTTTCTGTAGAACCTCAAATTGATATGAGCAATGGAGAACTCATCTTTTTTTATTCCAAACTTGTTTCTCTTCTGCTTTTTCCCATTTAGTAATTCAATCTGTTGCTCACGTCAGAAAGTTGGAAATAATCCCATCTTCTCTCTTTCCCAACTATTAATCCAACACCAAACTGAACTCTTCCATGTGGCTGTGTCCAGGGCAACCACTCTACTGCAAAGCCTGTCACCTGGACCTTATGGCCTCCGCGAGCCCACTTGGCCCTACTGCACACTGGAGCCGGACAATCCTCTAGAAACACGCATTAGACCACGTCATACTTCAGCAGCTTTCCACTGCACCAGGAACAAAATCCTAACTCTTTCCAGAACCTCAAGGCTTTGCTGCGGCCCATTTCCATCCCTGCCTTCACCTCATGCCACACTCGGCTTGGGTTCGCATGCCCTAGTGCACCGGTCTTTTCTCAGCTGCCCCAAACACTCCACACCTCTTCTTGCCTCGGGGGCGTTCTTACTCCAGCCCTTTGCTTGCTTCTCCTTCAGGCCCTAACTTACACTTGCCCTAATCATCAGTCCAGCAAGGTCCGCCCTGACTGCCCACAGGGAGGCAGCTGGGCCCCTTCGGGTTCTATCATTCTTCAGCAAGGCCTGTCCACTTCTTTCTTATAACACATCACTTTATAATTTTTATATATATTTTTTAACTTATGAAAATTCCACTGCACTGTAAGCTGTACATCTGCCTTGTTTTACTGTATATCCAGCACCCATCACAGTGCCTGGATGTTAGGTGATCAATAAATATTCAGTACATGGATGAATGCAATGTACTTAAGTATTTATCTGTATAAAATGATTTCACTTTTTATCAGTTTAGGAATTAGACTTCTAAAGACATCTAAAACATTTGCAATTTGCTTTTTAAAGTATGCAAAATTAAGTTTGCTGAAATATTCAGATACCAGGTACATTAAAAATACAAATAATCTACATTTTACTAAGTAGCCATACTTCTTTTGATGTAACTGTTACAATGTTGTCACGACCACATACCTGCGGACCCCCTTTGGTGTCTCTCCAATTATGAAGGTGGTCTGGCCTCTGCGGTAGACTTTCTTCTTCTTCTGGCTCACAGGGTGTGAAACATAAAGGGGAAATGAAAGGCTTCCTTCATGTGGCTGTTGGCTTTTCTCTGTATGTGTCAAGGTATCTGCCTCCATTTTTTCTTTACATGTCTGAAAAAAGGGAAGGAAGTAAAAGCTAAGTCTGAAACAATCGTCATTTTTGGTCAAATGAAGAGACAGTCTTATTTTTTCCTGATACTCTTTATGATCACGTGTAGAGCATGTTCTCCACTGATATTACTGCCAGAGAATGTCAACCTAGGTCTTTAAAAGGAAGAAACGTCTTTCTGAAAAATATAAAAGTAATGGCAATACTACATTTCCACTGTATCTGTGGTTTAAGCTATTTGTTAAATACACGTTTCTTAAAGATACAATAAAGACAATGGCAGTAATGCAATACCTCTACTGCCAAGACTGTGGGCATACTGGTACATGTGACAGCATCCACTACTCTAGTAAGGACAAGAATTAATTATTATATAAAGGATGGCATAAAAGTGGGATATTGAAACTTTAAATTCAGGAATTTCTCTCAACATTGTTGAGCAGATTTTCAGTTATTTAATTGCATATAAGCAGTCAAACTTCTAAAAAATAATCTTTATGTGATAATTAGGAAACTGTCTTCCTAAATCCTACTTTTCAATCTCTACTCAGTTGCATGAATAATCAGTGATTTTAAGATGCAAACTACAGTTGTTTGAAATTACAGATAAAATCTTATTTGTTTTACAGACTATGGGTTGCTTAACATAAAATGTTAAAAACAGTGAGTCAAGCCACAGTACTCAAGGCAGTTTGGTACTGGCACAAGAACAGACCCATAGACCAATGGAACAGACTAGAGAGCCCTGATATAAACCCAACCATATATGGCCAATTAATATATGATAAAGGAGCCAGGGACATACAATGGGGAAATGACAGCCTTTTCAACAGCTGGTGTTGGCAAAACTGGACAGTTACATGCAAGAGAATGAAACTGGATTATTGTTTAACCCCATAAACAAAAGTAAACTCGAAATGGATCAAAGGCCTGAATGTAAGTCATGAAACCATAAAACTCTTAGAAGACAACATAGGCAAAAATCTCCTGAATATAAGCATGAGCGACTTCTTCCTGAACGCATCTACTTGAGCAAGGGAAACAAAAGCAAAAATGAACTCATGGGACTACATCAAACTAAAAAGTTTCTGTACGGCAAAGGACACCATAAACAGAACAAAAAGGCATCCTACAGTATGGAAGAATATATTTGTAAATGACATATCTGTCAAGGGATTAACATCCAAAATATATAAAGAACTTACACCCAAAAAGCAAACAACCGGATTAAAAAATGGGCAGAGGATATGAAGAGACAGTTCTCCAAAGAAGAAATTCAGATGGTCAACAGGCACATGAAAAGATGCTCTACATGACTAATTATCAGGGAAATGCAAATTAAAACCACAATGAGATACCACCTCACACCAGTAAGGATGGCCAGCATCCAAAAGACTAAGAACAACAAATGCTGGTGAGGATGTGGAGAAAAGGGAACCCCCCTACACTGCTGGTGGGAATGTAAACTAGTTCAACCATTGTGGAAAGCAATATGGAGGTTCCTCAAAAAACTAAAAATACAAATACCATTTGACCTGGGAATCCCACTCCTTGGAGTTTACCCAAAGAATACAACATCTCAGATTCAAAAAGACATATGCACCCCTATGTTTATTGCAGCACTTTTTACAATAGCCAAGATATAGAAGCAACCTAAGTGTCCATCAGTAGATGAATGGATAAAGAAGAGGTGGTACATATACACAATGGAATACTACTCAGCCACAAGAAGGAAACAAATCCTGCCATTTGCAACAACATGGATGGAGCTGGAGGATATTATGCTCAGTGAAATAAGCCAGGCGGAGAAAGACAAGTGCCAAATGATTTCCCTCATTTGTGGAGTATAAGAACAAAGCAAAACCGAAGGAAGAAAATAGCAGCAGACTCAGAGACTCCAAGAAGGAACTAGTGGTCACCAAAGGGGAGGGGTGCGGGAGGGCGGGTGGGGAGGGAGGGAGAAGGGGATTGAGGGGTATTATGTTTAGTACACATGGTGTGGGGGATCACGGGGAAAACAGTGTAGCACAGAGAAGGCAAATAGTGAATCTGTGTCATCTTACTACACTGATGGACAGTGAATGAATTGGGGGTATGAGTGGGGACTTGAGACTATGGGTAAAAGTAGTAACCACATAGTTTTTTCATGTGAAACCTTTATAAGAGTGTATATCAATAATACCTTAAAAAAAAGTGAGTCAAGAAAAAGTAATTTTAAACTATATTGTTCCAATTTCCCTGACAGGATGGTATGGTGAATATGTGGAATGTCTCCATTCTATTCCAAAAAAAGAAATAACTGGATACAATTTGACGGTAACAACAAAAAAATTATATTGGAGCTTAAATGTGAGAAAGGAAAATATCTAGGTGCCAAGAATAGAGAGGAACTTAGTGGTGAGTGGCGGCCAAAGGTCAGCAGTCCCCAGGGACGCGGTCCTGATCACCTCGGCACAGCCTCATGTGTAGATGGGAGATGGAAAGGGGTGCATTCCTGCACTAAGAACAAACAAATGAGCAAACACAGTGGGGATTAAAAGCACATATGATTTGCAAATCAAACCTAGGAAAGCCCAAACTGGGACACAGGGCAGAAACAGACTGTTTTCTTGCTCTAGAAAGAAAGAATTCCTGGTGAGACCATGGACTGCCCAGCCTGGGCCTTTTGTAAAGTCTGACTTTGTAGCACCCGAGTGGTATGGAAAAGCCGAGCTAAAACCCAACATAAACAACTAGCCCAGAACCACTGAGAACCACAGAAGGGCGGATACAGAAACATACAATAGGAAGACTTCCATAATCCAGAGAATGCTTGTGATTCCAATGGGGGGAGAAAGGAATTTAGGCAAAATTTATGAAGAACATATAAAACCCATGAAAGTGTGCAGATGCAACAAGTGCAGGAATCCATATCTGAGGAATTATATAAAATAAGGCAATTTGAAAGAGAAACTCTAAATCATTAGCATATCTAAGAAATGGGTATTACATAGGCAGATATGAGAAAGAACCACATACAAACTCTGAAAAGGAAATATGGTTTTAAAATAAAGAGTAGAGATAAAAACAAACTGAAAATATGGCTTAAGCAGCAGAAAAAGCAGCCCTACAATGATAATTGATAAACTGGTAGAAGAAAATTACCCAGAATGCAGTGCAGAGATAAAATAAAAAAAGAAAAGAAGAAAGAGAAATTAAGGGAAGACATACCAAAATTTCTAAAATACTAGAGAGAACAGAGGAAATGGAACAGATAATGCCAAAGAGAAAATGCCAGAGGATGGAAAAAGGCATGAATCCTCAAACTAAAAAAGGGGAGACTCTCCAGTGGGAAAAATGAAAATAAGACTGTACCTTGTTACACAGATAAAGAGACTATCTTCAAAACTGCCAGAGAGAGAAAAGATGGTGGCATGAGAGGTGAGACAGAGGCTTTCTCCTAAAACCGCATATAATATGAAAATATAATTAATACAACTACTCCTGAAAGAGCAACAGGAAAGAGGCCTGTGCCAGACTGCATACACCTGGAGACAAGAGCAGACCTCACGGAACAGGGTAATGTACCAAAGCTGTGGCCAGATGGGATCCAAGCCCTTTCCCTACCCGAGCTCACTGGCGGGAGGAGGAGAAATGGAGCCGGGAGGGAGTGGAGGCCTGGGACTGGGGAATACCTAACTCTGGAGATCTGCTCTGGGAGCACGAACCTACATTTTGTGGTGCTTGCATGGTACTCCCGTGAGTAGGGGGTTGGAAAGCTAAGACAGGCAGAATTCCTGGAGAGACTGAGATTCCAGCTGCTTGTGGAAAGCAGGGATCCATATCCGACCGCTCTGGGACAAAAGAAAGGCAGGCGGTCTGAGAGACTTCCTAACAAGGAAGCCCTTAGCAAGAGGGCTGCTAAAGGGGCAAGGATTGCACAGAGCTTACTGCTCAGGAGAAAGGACAAGTACACAAAATTGTCGGGGTGCACTATGCCCAGCAGGTTGTGAGCTTTCACGATCTTCAGGTACTACAGCTCCCTGGCTGGCTACACAGTTCCAAGGAGCCCCTCCGTGATAATGCAGCCTACTGTGCCTTTCTCCTGGCCAGCCCCACCTGGCTTGCAAGCCAGCAAACCCTACCATGGTGTTAGGCCAGCCAGAGGGAAGATCTGTTTACAGCAACTACAAACGCAAAGCATAGAGGCTTATACCTGTGTGCTTGGCACACTGGTTCAGGCAGTGGAGATAGGCATAGCAGCCGGGAAGCAGGAAACAGCTCTTTCCTCCCCTCAGGTACCAATACCACTTCCCTGCAATCCCCAACATTGCTTCAGGGGCTGAGCAGCTCCAGAGAGTAGAGCTTCTGGGCACTAAAGGGTGCCATATACAAATATGAAATGACAGAGAAACCTGGTTCAAAGTAAAATTATTAATACAACTCCTGAGAAAGACTTAAATGAAATCAACCTCACGAACCTTCCTGAAAAGGGAGTTCAAAATAAAAATCATTAACATGCTCATGGAGGTACGGAAAGATATTCAAGAATTCAGGAATGAATTCCAGTCAGAGATCCAATCATTGAAGAGCACAATGGAGGGTATTAAAAGCAGATTAGATACGGTGGAGGAGACGATAAATGAAATAGAAACTAGAGAAGAGGAATACAAAGAAGCTGAGGCAGAGAGAGAAAAAAGGATCTCTAAGAATGAAAGAATATTGAGAGAACTGTGTGACCAATCCAAATGAAACAATATTAGCATTATAGGGGTACCAGAAGAAGAGAGAGCAAAAGGGATAGAAAGTGTCATTGAGGAGGTATTTGCTGAAAATTTCCCCAATCTGGGGAAGGAGATAGTCTCTCAAGCCATGGAGGTGCACAGAACTCCCAACACTAGGGACCAAACGAAGACAACACCAAGAAATATAGCAATTAAAATGGTAAAGATCAAGGATGAAGACAGACTATTAAAAGCAGCCAGAGAGAGAAATAAGATCACATACAAAGGAAAGCCCATCAGGCTATCATCAGATTTCTCAGCAGAAACCTTACAGGCCAGAAGGGAGTGGCATGATGTATTTAATGCAATGAAGCAGAAGGGCCTCAACCAAGATTACTTTATCCATCAAGATTACCATTTAAATTTGAAGGAGGGATTAAACAATAAGCAAAAGCTGAGAGAATTTACTGCCCATAAACCATCTCTACAGTGTATTTTGGAGGGACTGCTATAGATGGACGTGTTCCTAAGGTTTATTAGCTGTCACCATGGGTAATAAAACCACAGTAAAGAAAGTAAGAACAGCTAATTAATTACTGTTGTAAGTAAGAACACAGTAAAGAACAGCTAATTACTAAAAGAATGCAAAATTAAATTAACTATCCCCAAAGTCAATAAAGGGATAGACAAACAGAACAGAATATGATACCTAATATATAAAGAATGGAGGAGGAAGAAAAAGGAGAAGAAAAAAAAGAGAACCTTTAGATTGTGTTTGTAATAGCATATTAAGTGAGTTAAGTAAGACTTAGATAGTAAGGAAGTTAACCTTGAACCTTTGGTAACCACGAATCTAAAACCTGCAATGCCAATAAGTACATACCTATCGATAATCACCCTAAATGTAAATGGACTGAATGCACCAATCAAAAGACATAGAGTCACTGAATGGATAAAAAGCAAGACCCATCTATATGCTGCCTACAAGAGACTCACTTTAAACCCAAAGACATACACAGACTAAAAGTGAAGGGATGGAAAAAGATATTTCATGCAACTAATAGGGAGAAAAAAGCAGGAGTTGCAGTATTTATATCAGACAAAATAGACTTCAAAACAAAGAAAGTGACAAGAGACAAAGAAGGACATTACAGAATGATGAAAGGGTCAGTCCAACAAGAGGATATAACCATTATAAATATCTATGCACCCAACACAGGAGGACCTACATATGTGAAACAAATACTAACAGAATTAAAAGGGGAAATAGAATGCAATGCATTCATTCCAGGAGACTTCAACACTCCACTCACTCTGAAGAACAGATCAACCAGACAGAAAATAAGTAAGGAGACAGAGGCACTGAACAACACATTAGAACAGATGGACCTAACAGACATCTACAGAACTCTACACCCAAAAACAGCAGAATACACATTCTTCTCAAGTGCACATGGAACATTTTCAAGAATACATCATATACTAGGCCACAAAAAGAGCCTTGGTAAATTCAAAAAGATTGAAATTGTACCAACCAGTTTCTCAGACGACAAAGGTATGAAACTAGAAATAAATTACTCAAAGAAAATGAAAAATCCCACAATATACTCCTAAATAAGCAATGGACCAATGACCAAATAAAAACAGAGATCAAGCAATATATGGAGACAAATGACAACAATAATTCAATACTGTAAAATCTATGGGATGCAGCGAAGGCCATGCTAAGAGGAAAGTATATTGCAATACAGGCCTACCTCAGGAAAGAAGAACAATGAGCAGTCTAAACTCACAATTAATGAAACCAGAAAAAGAAGAACAAATGAGGCCCCAAGTCAGTAGAAGGAGGTACATAATAAAGATTAGAGCATAAATAAATAAAATCGACAAGAATAAAACAATAGAAATAATCAATAAAATCAAGAGCTGGTTCTTTCAGAAAATAAAAATAGATAAACCCCTAGCCAGACTTATCAAGAAAAAAAAAGAGTCTACTCACATAAACAGAATCAAAAATGAGAAAGGACACCACAGAAATACAAAGAATTATTAGAGAATACTATGAAAAATTATATACCAACAAACTATGTAACCTAGAAGACATGGACAACTTTCTAGAAAAATACAACCTTCCAAGGCTGACCCAGAAAGAAACAGAAAATCTGAACAGACCAATTACCAGCAACGAAATTGAATTGGTAATCAAAAAACTATCTAAGAACGAAATCCCTGGACCATATGGCTTCACTGCTGAATTTTATCAAACATTTAGTGAAGGCCTAATAACCATTCTCCTTGAAGTTTTCCAAAGAGTAGAAGAACAGGGAATACTTCCAAACTCATTCTATGAGGCCAGCATCACTCTGATACCAAAACCAGGCAAAGACACTACAAAAAAAGATATTACAACAGACCAAATCCCTGATGAAAACAGATGCAAAAATACTCAACAAAATATTAGCAAACCGAATTCAAAAATACATCAAGAGGATCACACACCATGATCAAGTGGGATTCATCCCAGGGATGCAAGGATGGTACAACATTCGAAAATCCATCAACATCATCCACCACATCAACAAAAAGAAGGACAAAAACCACATGATCATCTCGATAGATGCTGAAAAAGCATTTGACAAAATTCAACACCCATTCATGATAAAAACTCTCAACAAAATGGGTATAGAGGGCATGTACCTCAACATCATAAAGGCCATATATGACAAACCCACAGCAACATTATACTTAACAGAGAGAAACTGAAAGCTTTTCCTTTAAGATCAGGAACAAGACAAGGATGCCCACTCTC
This sequence comes from Phataginus tricuspis, assembly GCA_029783875.1. NCBI lineage: Eukaryota > Metazoa > Chordata > Mammalia > Pholidota > Manidae > Phataginus > Phataginus tricuspis. Next base: position 1,425,542 of record JAQQAC010014596.1, on the reverse strand, counting down.
CCCACTTCTATTCAACATAGTACTGGAGGTCCTAGCCACGGCAATCAGACAACACAAAGAAATAAAAGGCATCCAGATTGGTAAGGAAGAAGTTAAACTGTCCCTGTTTGCAGATGACATGATACTGTATGTCAAAACCCTAAAGAATCCACTCCAAACTACTAGATCTAATATCTGAATTCAGCAAAGTTGCGGGATACAAAACCAATACACAGAAATCTGTTCCTATATACTAACAATGAACTAGCAGAGAGAGATATGAGGAAAACAATTCCACTCACAGTTGTATCAAAAAGCATAAAATACCTAGGAATAAACCTAACCAAGGAAGTGAAAGACCTATACTCTGAAAACTACAAGACACTCAAGAGAGAAATTAAAGAAGATTCCAATAAATGGAAACACATCCCATGCTCATGGATAGGAAGAATTAATACTGGCAAAATGGCTATCCTGCCTAAAACAATCTACAGATTCAATGCAATTCCTATCAAAATACCAACAGCATTCTTTAACAAACTAGAGAAAATATTCTAAAATTCATATGGAACCACAAAAAACCCCAAATAGCCCAAGCAATCCTGAGAAGGAAGAATAAAGCTGGGGGGGATTATGCTCCCCAACTTCAAGCTGTATTACAAAGCCACAGTAATCAAGACAGTTTGGTACTGGCACAAGAACAGACCCATAGACCAATGGAACAGACTAGAGAGCCCTCATATAAACCCAACCATATATGGTCAATTAATATATGATAAAGGAGACATGCACACACAATGGGGAAATGACAGCCTCTCTAACAGCTGGTGTTGGCAAAACTGGACAGCTACATGTAAGAGAATGAAACTGGATTATTGTCTAATCCCATACACAAAAGTAAACTCAAAATGGATCCAAGACCTGAATGTAAGTCATGAAACCATAAAACTCTTAGAAGACAACATAGGCAAAAATCCCCTGAACGAATTTCTTCCTGAATGAATCTCCTTGAGCAAGGGAAACAAAAGCAAAAATGAACTCATGGGACTACATCGAACTAAAGTTTCTGTACAGCAAAGGACACCATCAACAGAAGAAAAAGGCATCCAACAGTATGGGAGAATATATTTGTAAATGACATATTAGACAAGGGGTTATCATCCAAAATATATAAAGAACTTACACGCCTCAACACCCAAAAAGTAAATAACCCAATTAAAAAATGGGCAGAGGATATGAACAGACCCTTTTCCAAAGAAGAAATTCAGATGGCCAACAGACACATGAAAAGATGCTCCACATCACTTATCATCAGGGAGATGCAAAATAAAACCACAATGAGTATCGCCTCACACCAGTAAGGACGGCCAGCATCGAAAAGACTAAAAACAACAAATGCTGGTGAGGATGCAGAGAAAGGAGAACCCTCCTACACTGCTGGTGGGAATGTAAACTAGTTCAACCATTGTGGAAAGCAATATGGAGGTTCCTCAAAAAACTAAAAATAGAAATACCATTTGACACGGGAATTTCACTCCTTGGAATTTACCCAAAGAATACCACTTCTCAGTCTCAATAGACATATGCACCCCTATGTTTATTGCAGCACTATTTACAATAGCCAAGAAATGGAAGCAACCTAAGTGTCCATCAGTAGATGAATGGATAAAGAAGAGGTGGTACATATACACAATAGAATACTATTCAGCCATAAGAAAGAAACAAATCCTACCATTTGTAACAACATGGATGAGCTGGAGGATATTATGCTCAGTGAAATAAGCCAGGTGGAGAAAGACAAGTGCCAAATGATTTCCCTCATTTGTGGAGTAGAACAACGAAGCAAATCTGAAGGAACAAAATAGCAGCAGACTCAGAGACTCCAAGAAGGGACTAGTGGTTACCAAAGGGGAGGATTGTGGGAGGGCTGGTGGGGAGGGAGGGAGAAGGGGATTGAGGGGTATTATGTTTAGTACACATGGTGTGGGGGATCATGGGGAAAACAGTGTAGCACAGAGAAGGGAAACAGTGAATCTGTGGCATCTTACTACACTGAAAAACAGTGACTGCATTTGGGTATGGGTGGGGGCTTGATAATATGGGTAAATGTAGTAACCACATTGTTTTTTCATGTGAAACCTTCATAAGAGTTTATATCAATAATACCTTAATAAAAAAAACTATCAGAGATAACAGGCAAGATATCCCCTGCAAAAATGACAAACTAAAGGCAGACTTCTCATTAACGCCACTACCACCAGAAGATAATGAGATAATAGCTTCAACATGGAGAGAGATAAAATGACTTTCAGCTTAGAATTCTATACCCAGTTAAATTGTCATCTAACACATTTTCAGACATAGAAAGACTCTAAGTTTACCAGACACATATTCTTGCTGATGACAGTTATTTTCTTTTAGAGGAATTTGATGAATTGATGAATGTGGGTAAGGATGACTTTTCATTTTACAAATACTTACTAGGCACCTATTATGGTCCGGCCACCATACCATACAGTTGAGAACAAAGATATCTACATGTACTGAGATGCTCCTACCCTTAGGGGGCTTAAAAGTGACAGCTCATGTTTTCAAAAGATGGCACATTTAGTTTTCTTTTTAAAAATAAGCCATTTATCTCTTCAGGTTATATTCAGATTCATTTTATTGAAAAAACTTAAGACAAAACATGAGATGTAACTGCATGTTCCTGAGTAGCAAACCATTTCCAATGAAAATTAATTGACTTCTTCAAAATCTGAGAGTCAGACAAACACAAAATGTTGACGAGGAAAATGCTGATCTTTAAAGAAATTGGAAAGGGATCTCATCCATTTATTTTACATCACAAGAAGACAAGATGAATGTTGAAACTTCCTAATAAGAAGGCTTATCATCTTAGTTGATCCCCAAGAAATAATTACCCATTATTGTAAGGAGAGACGAGGACGTTTACATGAGAGTAAACAGAGTAAACAGAAAGAGAAGGAACTGGGCCAACGAAGAACACTCCCTCCTCACATACTGAGTTTCTGAAGCCATGGGGAGTCATGCCAGGCAATGGCAATTTCCCATTATTTACATGATCACTCCGGGTCTTTCTGACTCTGGAAGCATTACAAAGCTCCAGCTTTTCAAACCACAGCTATCAGACATGTGTATCTTTAACTTCTGCCAAATATTCTACATTTTAAAACCTGATTATTTTAATGATGGTAAAGGAAAATCACTTTTTTCTCACATAAGCTCAATATCCTATCCTTTATTAAAAAAATCAATCTAGGTTCAGATTTTCATTTAATAGGGTACCTTAATACTTTACTGAAATAAAGAAGCTGTGAAACAAAATTTTATTAATTTAATAAACATTTTGGTTCTCTTATTATAAAAGCTGGTTTCACTATTTACCAGTAAAAGTCCTTTACAATAGTTGATATAAGGAAAACAGTGTCACAGTGCAATTGCAATTGGCAGTTATAATTTATTATAAACCAAAGTATAAGGTCGTGGTCAAGATGAAAAGATTCCAGATCATGTGAACTGGACTCAAGCTCATCCATTAACACATCAAACCTGTGAAGTCGTATGACATTGAGGTGACTCCATAAAGCAGCAACAGTCATGGAGGCTCAAGTAAGTAATGAAAAATTAGTAAAATGAGGTGGACTAGGAATTTAAAAGATAATACTGTCCCTCGTTAACATTAGCATAGAGGGTGAGATTGTTTGCCCAAGAAAGCAAAATAAATGTACTCTTCTTTCCTGCAGAAAGAATGGCCGACAACCGGAACATTGTGAAGCATTCCCAGGGAATCCTGCGTCATGATAGGAAGAAAGCAGAGACGGGAGTTTCGGCAAAAGCCCCTGACTGTTCTTAACTTTCTCTTAAAAAGTTTCTTCAAAATTATCCATCAAGATTTGCCTTGAGGAAGAACTTCTGTGGTCTGTGTTTGTGATAAAGTTTTCCTTCACCTTAAGAGTTATGTGATTATAACAATAAGGAAGGAATTGTGAAGACAACTTTGTACGGTAGTTATACAGTATAAATATTTCTGCTATTAAGTACTTTAGAAAACTTGACACTGTTAGAATATAATTTATAACTTGTTCATGATTATTTCCATAAGTTATTGGGTATTATTAGGTATTTCTACTACAGTATTTGTATGAAAAATATCAAATTCAACTTATGGAATCTGTATTAGAAATAAAACTTAATAAATGTGAGGAATACAGTAATAATTTCTTCACAATGTAAACATACAGTTAAAAATCTACCTGATGATTAGATTGAATGAAAATGGGGGTTACTTAAGAAACTGAATTTATCAGACAGTACTGAAGTAATAATTCTCATTTATGAGTAGTACTATGTCCTTCTCTTTTGGACATACACATACTGTACGGAGCAGTCTGTTGAGAACTGGAAGGTAAGAGAAGACCGTTCTCCTTTAGATCACAGTTAAACTGTTCTGAAAAGGTAAAAGGCAGGCTATGGCTGATTATGTTAGTCCTAATCTGACGTATATAATTAAGAATTTAAACACGATGCGCTATCTTTACAAAAGTCATTATTTGTTAAAAATAAAACTCAAAATATAAAAAGTTGTTTAGATTCAACTTAAACATTAAATATGTATTATTTCTATAAATGGTAATTATCCTAATATATTTTGGCCAAACCTACCCAAACTAAATGTTTAACTTGGAAATGACTCACTTAAAAAAACTTCGTGAATATCGGCCTTGATTTAATTTTGATAAGGTTATAAAATCAGTGAGTTTTGCTGATGTATCTGTAAAATGTGTTTGAATGTGTATCATAAAAATTACTATTTAAATATGTATAATGTACAAATTCTGTAGGATAAAACCTATTAAGTTGTAAAAGATATACATTGGGGTCACAATAAATAAGAGGACACTTTTGTAGGGAAAAATTCCTTCTCCTAAGAGCTGTCAAATGAATCCACACTAGACCAAATCAACTGTTTAGCATCCTATACAAGTTATTTCTTTCTGTGAAGTTTTAGGTTTACATTGGTTCTACCAGGAAAGTCTCTTATCTTTAGGCCAATAGCATGAAACGTTCAAATGATCTTTGATAATAAATATTCTTTCTTTTTCCTTTGAACCAAAAGTACCTTGTCTGTATTTTGAGGCATTAGATTTAAACCCACTTACATTATTTTAATTGAACTAATAGTTATTTTTTGAAAGGCATTACTGAGAAAAAGAAATAAGGTATATACAGATTTTCAATATGAAAGAGCAAGAAAAATTAAAACTGACTCTCACAGGTTACGGACAGCAATCTTTGATGTTAGTGTGCTGAGAAAAGGACTATGTCCCCGCCTCACAGCCACATGATTACATTAGCATTTTTCTATTTACTCTGCCACATATGAAATCTATGTTTATATTAGAAAACTTCACTGGAATAGAACAGAGAATATTTAAGGGGAAAAAACCCCTCTATTAATAGCCTCTGACGTAAAGAACAATTTCAGAGGCAAATCACTGAAGAACTGCAGAGGGCAGCTAGGCAGTAGTAGCAAGGAGAGGAGAAAAGTTGATAGGATCACTCTTTCCCACACCCCACCTGTAACAATGGAGGCAAGAGACACTATAGTCCAGGAGAGGGAGTTTCAAAAGCAACCTCTAATTCCCATTTTGGCAGAGGAAATACAATCATAATCTGCCATCCTTCTAAACCTCCTCAGGGCTCATTCCTGGAGACACAGTGGTGGCTGGTGCAGATCACGCTGATCCCTTCTCCACTGCTCATCTGCACCCTCCCAGCTCCACGTGGAGGAAGCCTGGAGAGGTCGTGGCACAGTGAAGCAGAGCAGCCTGATAGGATGGGCAGCCTGCCCCACAGCAGGCTGCCTGAGGTCACTGGAGTGTTTGCCAAGCATTTTGGAATGGGTCTGTCTGCTGGGCTAATTTCTCTGGAAAATACAGGGCAAACATCAGCCCACAGAGCATGGGTATTTACAGCCACATTTACTGTTTATTGGTCACTGAGAAAACTGGACACAAGGAGATATGCAAAGGCCCTCGCAGACCCCGATGGCTCTGACCTGTTAAGAAGCCTGAATGGAAAGGTGATCAATCTGGATTCTAAGATCACCATAGCATCTGCCTGTTGCTCTTCGGTCTCACCTGCTCCTGAGAATAGCACAGAGCTTCTCAAGTCACTCCGTGTCACCACCACACACGGGCAGCTGTGTGGCCACAGGCCCTCCCCTTGGCCTGATCGCACCAACTCTGCCATAAAGACTAGAAAAACCACGTGCTTTTTCATTATTTTTCTTCATTAAACCTTACATAGTGAAGTCTGAGAGGCAGCAATCCTTTTGTTCACACATCTGTTCAAACAGAAGATTAAACAAGAAGTCTTTCTTTGGGGAAGGACCAAACCCTGTAAACACGTGAAAAGTCTATGACTCACTCGTCTTTGCAAGGCAGGCAATCAGCAGTATTATATGAACGTGCGGCACCTGTAAATAAACTCATTCAAATGGCATCTGAGAGTCTAAAAGGACAAAAACTTTCAGGGATCTCTGTACAAATGTGAGAGCCTCAAGGTAATCATCAAGATTTCTGCCTGGAAGCAGGAAATATTATGTGCGGTAAATGCAGTCTTCCCGCACTCAAGGAAGATCTATGGCAACAACGAGCTGCTCCCGCAGGTCTGCGCCCACCCTCAGGGAAGAGCCAGCCGCCCAGAGGACCCACCACAAATACATACTAAAGTCACATTTTCTGCATATGCTTAAAAACTACATTCAAATCTAGAGAAAAAAAACAGAATCAAATCCCAAACCTCTTCTGGGTGAAGAAACATTAAAGTTTGTGATTATGGTTCTGCTTTCCTCCTGAAAGTTACAATCCAGATACACACACACATATAAATGGATTATATATAAGATATATTGCATATATAGGTATATATATATATTTACTAGTACTTTGCTTTCTGAGTGAGCCACAAAAGGACAACTTTGTACTGGCTGCCTGGAGCCTAGCTTCCTCTTTACCCACAACAGTCCACTTCGCATTGTCCACGACACCCATCTATCTGGCGGAGAGAAAGACGTGAAAGCCTTGGCATTGCAGGTGACCACTGGGCTGGGCACCCACTACCGATGGAAATAGGAACGGGCTCTGCAAACCCTTCAGCCACAACAATCAACCTACAGTGCAGGCGGGTGAGACACTGTCGGTTACCTTCTCGAAGCCTGCAGACACACAGGCTGTTGGCTAACACCCCAGTCCTCCAGGCGAGGGCCGGCAGGGAGCAAATGCCCCTTAACACGCCTCGGGACAGAGGCTAGAGCAGGATCTGGGTTTTTTGGGGCAGAAGTCTGAGCACTGGACTGGGCACCACAGGCCCAGGGTCTAGGCCTTGGCCATTTACTGTGTAAATGGGGAAATTTTGTGTATTTTGAGCTTATTATCCTGGGGGATGAGGGATGTGGGGATCAAAATCTAGGGGATAGGAATTTGGATCTGGTACTCCCATCAGTCTCTTACACATTTAAAATTCACAGTTCTACCAGGCTTTACAGGATCTCCAGTTAGTGGTGATGACTAGGTCCTTAGCATCTTACAGCCCTGAGTCAAACATTTGTACATATTATTTGTACTAAATGATACCTGTCACGTGAAAGGCTCACGGAAGGTAACAGACCTTACTCTTACGTCTTCCTCGCCAGACACTGGCCCCTGCCTGTCTTTCCAGGGCTGGTGCTTCGCAGGGAGCTCAGGCTCCTCGCTCCCTCCTCCAGGCCTCCAGCTGGAGTTCTGAGTGTGGGCTGATTCAGTCACAAGGCCACCACTGTCTCTCCAGCATCCAGGGAAGGACATTTCAAGCACTGTACTACAATAGCACTGAGAGACCACAACTAGTTGGAGGCTGGATGCCAGTTATTATTATAATAAAGCACTCAAGTCTGTCAGTGATCCCCCTTTTCAGTACATTAGAGTGGATTCCCTATAACCACACCATTTGCACTCTCTCCTACGGGTACGCTTTCCTGAGTCAAGCGGGGTAGGAACGCTTTCACACCGAGGAACACCCTTTGGAAGTATGTACCGCTAGCACAGAATTAAATCATCAGGTCACTCTCTTCATATGGTCTACGATGGCAGTTCTGAATTTTTTGGTCTTAGGACCCCTTTGCTCTAAAAATTACCAGGGACCCCAAAGAGCTTCTGGCTACGTGGGATGTATCTGTTGAAAATTTAAAATATTTATTAATTCTCTAAAAATAACAATAAGCCAATTACATGTTAGCCTACATAACATTAAACAAACAAACAAAACCCTTATATTTTCCAAAGCAAACAACAACAAAAAATTATTAGAGTGGCTATGTCCTACATTTTTGCAAAAATGATATTTAATATCTGGCTTAATAAAGCTGGCTTCTCGTATCTGCTTCTGCATTCAATCTGTTGCAACAACACTGTTTTGCTTGGAGACATGAAGAAAATCAGCCTCATACAAATACACAGTTAGAAAGGGCAGAGTATTTCAATAGCCCTTTCAGGTAATTATAGATACTCTTTTTTCATACTATATCAAAACTCAGTTAAGGTTAGTTTCATGTAAAATCTGAAACTGCATCAGTGAATTTTTATATTGTTAAAATTAAAATTCAATGGCATATCTTGTTTGGCTGAGGTTTTACCCGTGCATAATTCTGTAATATCATTCACTATTTATGTAGGAAATATTGAGTTAGGCAGATCTTCAAAATGTCGACACATTCAGTTATACAGCAGTGGAAAATCGTATCTGTGTTATCACCACCTACTGCATCAGGAAAATCTTTATGTGTTGGGAAGATGTTATAGTCATGGTGGCAGATACACGTTTTTCAGTATTTTAATTTTCACTTGAAAGCCTGAGTTCTATCACTGGCCACGAGCATGAGTTCTTCTTTTCCCTGAAGTGCCGTGCTCACTAGGTCCATTTTAAGGAAGTGTCTCCCAAATACACAAGTCTGGGTGCCCAGTTTGCCTGTCAGTCATTCTTTAAGTACAAATGATGTCATTGAAACCAGCGGCTCACACGGACTGCGGCTCGGCTGTATGAGCCGATGTAAACGTCCTGCTTTGTCAAACAATATGAAAAAAAATGAGGACTCCGGGGTCAAGATTTAATAAAATTAGTAATTTTTACTGCTCCATCGAGGATATTAAGAGAAACTAGTTTTCTTTTCTTGCAGGGAGGCACGTGGAACCCAGGGACTGCTAGGGTGGTCACGGCAGGGCGGCTTGCCGTCTTCCCCTGCGGCTTCTGTACCTTCTGGGCAAAAGCCAGCAACTGAAAAGGTCACTTAGTATTATTCTGAAAAGTCCTGCCCTTTCAGGCCCCCGCAAGAGTCTCAGATATCCAGAGATGTCCACCTCTGGAGAACTGCCCACCTACAGCGAGCTGGCCTGCCCTCGCTCGGCACCTCCACATTGGAGAACCTGACCGGGAGGGTCACAAGTGGGCTTTGGTGTCACCCAGCTTTAGGTCCATGCACCTGACAAGGCTCCTTCCCTATGATATGAAAACAGAAAATCTTTCTGTTTAGAACGATCATCTGTCTGCCAGCTCAGCCCTGGCTCTGGCCCTTCGTCACTATGGGATAGTTAGACATTCTGCACATGTTGAAAGTTATTGTCAGAGTGAAAACTCTAATATCTAAGTCTGCTCAGCTCAGTTTAACATTTATCGGTTATTTCTCTACATATAAGGCTTTTCTGATCTGTTCCCAACACCCCCTGCAGCTTTATTCTCCCAGCTGTCCCATATTAGGCCAGTCTTCTCACTACTGCCAAACACGTCATGACATTAATTTCTGGAGCCAAACGTCCTCTCTTGCCTTCTGCCCAACACAGCCCTGCCCAAGTGGGACAGTCCAGCTTCACGAGACTTTCCTTGCATACTTTTGCATTTGCTATCTGACAGCTCATCTGACAGCTCTGTTACAGAAACGGAATCTCCCCTGATTTAAGATGATCCATGATCCCACAGCCTGCCAGAGCAAGTAGCCCCAGCGCAGCACGGAGGCCTGAGTCCTACTCTCATCCACTCCGCGAGCCCTCACTCTGAGCGTGCACACGACCGAGGGGCTCTCTGAAGAGGCAGGGCCCCTGTTCCGTCAGTGACGACTAGACTGTTAGCTCTTCCCCATTTCATGGGATCAGACATGCCTCTAACACAGACAGCAAACACCTATTTATTTTTTGTACTGAGTCCTGAGTCAGGTACCCCACAGGCTCTCAAAAGATAGGTGCTGGAATACAAATTTACACAAATGTAACAAATTATAAAATTACAAATTTATAAAAATATAGCAAATTTACATAAATACACAAATATAAGAAAGTGTAGTTTTTGGAAGACATTTACCAAATGATTTTTATGAACAAAGTGAAATGTTCTTTTCATTATTTCACCTGGTTATAGTAACAAGATAGCCTTAAATACTCAGTAAAAGTAGGATATGGTTTTCTAATTCCATTTTGCAGCAAGTGATGCTAAGCAGTCATGAAAATTGTTTACAGGTCAACTGAGATCTGATTCTGATAGTAACTTGGCTATAAGATCACTGACACCTTTAAAATAAAGCATCAATTTACCAACAATCTTGTCATAAAGGCTGGAAGAGCTGAGTCTGGTCATGTCAGAGATACAATTTTTATCAGGAAACTGGCAAAAACATCACAAACTGCCTTTAGATCACGGACCACCGTTTAGACGTACGCTGCTGGGAGCCCGGCCACCACACAGGGCTCGAATAAATATGAGGAATTCTTCACATTTTTACTTATAGAATCTCTTTGAGAAGAGATTCTCAAATGAGGAAATGAGTTCTGAGGCGAAGCAGTCATCCTGCACCATGAGGCGAAAGAAAGGCTTTGGGACCGAAGCAACCTTGCAGGGATGAGGGCCACAGGAGAGAGCGCACATCCTTATGGCATTACTGGGCCTTAGCCCAGGACTGGAAACGCTTCCCTCTGGAGTGGCTCTTATGTGAATCAGTTCAGTGGTTCACCGAGAGCTGTTTTTAGGGGACTATTCGATTCCTTGCACCTGAAAGCATCCAGGACCCATGTGAACAGTGCCATGTAACATGAGGTGGCCAGTGCTGTAGCGATGCTCACGCGTGTGCACACAAGCAAACAGGAAGATGAGTAAGACATTGACACTGCGCCGGAGAAGCCTCAGGGGAAAGCTGTCACTGATGAAACAAAGGGTAGGAGTTCAACTGGCAGACCCGGCGAATCGGGATTTTACACAGGAGGACCACAGGCGCACAGGCCTGGAGGGTAAAAGTCCACGGCGTGCGTGGAGGCTGCGTCCTGCGCTGGAGGTTGACGAGGAGGAGCCTGCTCACCTTCATGTCTCAGGGTCCAGCAGGGCATCTGGCACGTAGTGAGGGCCGATAAGCCTGACTGAGGGCCAGGATGAGACTGGGAATGCAGGCTAGGGTCACGTGGAGAGTCCTTGTGTGCCAGGAAAAGAACAGAGTAAGGCCTTTCACAGGACCTTGGAAGACAGAAAATCCATCCCCAAAGGATAGTTTGGGTTGCTTATCGCTAGACGAGGGGAGCCCAGGGTCCCGCATGACAAGGGTCCCCTTCCTGACACTGTGGTCCATGTTCTCCCTTCTCGAGTGGGTTTCCTACCATCACTATGGCTGACAAATGAAAATAATGAGAAGGTAATGAAGGAAGATCGCTGCTGCCGCCAGCACACGCACCCCAACCGCGGAGCTAAGAGTTGAGGGGCCTTTACTCGGAGGCAGAACAGCTGTGCCCGCCTGCTTCCTGCAGCGCTTTCTTGCAGGAATCACCAATAAAGGTCTTTTCTGAACTTTCACTCTGTGCTCATGGGATTTTATGGAACTGTATGCCACGGTCCTCATCCTTAAACAGTTGGTGGCATCCCTGAGGAGAGTACAAATAGCCAGGAACACCACCATGGTGTCGGCCGCGCCACGATGACTTGCACAAAGAGTGGGTGAGCCAGGAGCTTGGAACAGGGTGACCCCTGAAGACTGAGGCAGCACAGAGGAAGTGGGGCTTGAACCGGGCGCGCCTGGAGTCAGGAGCAGGCAGAGGATGACGTGGTTAGAGGTGCACATGGCGCACGCCTATAGAAGACCATGAATGCCAGGCTAAGCTGAGAACAACGCTCATTCAGGCAAGGAGGGATGGTTTCCCCGACTGATTAAATATGTTCAGCAATAGCTCTGAAGAATGTCAAGTCATCTTCAGAGGATTCCCAGGAAAAGTATGAAAGTTGTTCATTGAAAAGATAATTTAAACCACTTAAAAATTCTCAGAACATAGTGATGGGGTTCATTGTGCCCTGAAAACAACTGAAAATCTGAATTTATTCAGAGGATCAAGACACTATTTTGGGTCTCAGGGATTATCAGAAGCGAATTAGAGAAATATCCTGTTTCTTGGAAGTCCAGAGTTTGTTCGAAAAGCAGAGAAAGATGTGTACTTACATAACCAATATAAAAATCTGAAAGTCCTATTCTAGAGTAATGGGCCACGTGCAGCACTACTGCAGGAGACACCAGGAATGAGGAATGAGGACGGCCTGGGTCTAGCTTGGGGAGAACTCGGGCGGGCTCTGAGAAAGAGGGGACACACTTGGGGTAGATACGGAGGTGGGTTAGAGATCTGGGGGGTTAGAAAAGTCACACCTCCTTGGGAGGTGATTTCTGATAGAGAAAAAGTTTAAGAGAAAAAAGTAAAATATCATGCCCTTGCCAAAATATCTTCGAGCAGACACTGCCAACAGTCTTACTGTATTTCTGGAGTCCAAATAGCCAGGAGTTTTACTATCCAGAAAGTATATTTTTTAAAGGGAAGGATGCATTCGGTCCACCTGAAATTTTTGTTTAATTGCTAAAGTGAGGATGATTCTTCAGAGGCAAGTTACCTTGGACAATTAGACCGATTTGTCATATTGGAAAAGTGATATGCAATTAAAAAAAAAAAGTAAAATCTTCAAAACAAAATAGAAACCAAAGACTGAGGGAAAACCCCAAGAGAAGATAGAGGGATTGAAAGGCTACAGGGATGAAAGCTGATGGCCCATTGAGCCTGAGGAAAACCATTCACCCTTTCATTTTTAAAAATCAGTGAAATGATTGCATTAGACTCCAAGAACCCTTCAGTTACTGAAATGCTGTGACTCCCAGCCTTATAGTTCTGCTTGATCTGTACTGTAAAAATCCAGAATTCATAATAGTAGAGGTGGGATTCTCGGATGACAAGGCAGCGGGTGTTTCCATTAAGTGGCCATGTCTGATTGACGCTGATGCCGGGTTCTTGTTCACGGAGCTGAAGAATGAACTTTCCAAACACCCAAGGTAGGAGAGCAAGGGAGAGGCTTTTATTTAGAGATAAAGTGAGAGGACAGAGCTCCTGGCTTATGCCAGGAAGGGACAAGAGTCTGTGGTTGTGCCGTTGTCTAGGGGGTTTATGTGTGGTTGAGGATTGTCAGGAATGGGGGTAAAGTGCTAGGGGTGCAGACTTGTAAGACCGCCTGCCCTGCCCTCAAGGTGGGCTGGGTTGTTGTGTGTTTGCTAGAGAGTGTGTTCAGAATCTTACTTCTTGACTTCTTGGGCTGTTTATAGTTGGCATTGTTTACCAAATTAGTCTTTTGCCTAGGTTGCAGATTTCTTGATCAGGCTTAGAAAAGAGAAAACAGCACATAGGTACGGTTAAAAATGAGCTGGGCCTTGTAGCAGGCTAAGGCAAATTTTACAGTGTCATGACCTAATTGATACAGTGAAGTCACGGGTTATGCTAAGATACTCTTCTTTATTTGCAGAACACTCCAACACTCCAGGCAAAGTTGCTCCTGGCCTTTTAAGCTTTAGCTGATTTTACTGGAGATGTCTATATTCCTAGTCTGGTATCTTTAAACTAGAGAATTAGTGTGACTCTCTCTTTGCATAATGCTTAACACAGAGTTTCTATAGGGACTACTCTGCACATTGTTACACTGTTTTGAGTGTAATTATCTTGCTTTGCTTCCCTGCCCCACCCCAGGCCCTCACCCTACTCTGCCTGAACTCATGGTCCCTGTCTCAAAACTATGGTTTTCATAGGTGGATAAAATGTGATTTGAAAAGAACTGTTAAGTGCTTAATATTCCTTAAGTCACTAGGTGGAGTCAATCTGAGTTCAATGAGGTCTTATAGCTCTAAGCTTTTATACTGCTAATGAGAAGGCATTATTTGAAGAAATAGTATTTTTTTAACTATTTATTTTCCAACTATTCTAAACAGAGAAATTATTCAAAGAAGCCATCCAATATTCTGTGCAATTGGAACAATGAGCAGCTAGGAGAGGAGGTGGGATCAAACTATTTCCTAATAAGAGAAGATTATTTTTCTCAGTCCAGTCCATATCAAATTAGTTTCTAATTCCTTTCAAAACGATTTTTTTCTATAGTATTTTTCATGACAAATCAGTCATAGTTCAAGGCGGGTCCTTCATCCATAAAATTAGAGGAGTAGACTAGGTTTCTTTTACGATACTCTAATATATTTTATTATTGGTACTATTAACAAAAATAATCACAGGTCATCACAGAGAATACAGAGGGAGTTTCACTCATGGGTAATTTTTGATAAGCAATAATCCTAATTACAACAGAAAAATTTTACATTATATTTCGAGTAATTTTAATGCCTTTCTTGCAAGGAGGAGCTGCATGTGTTTTGTGCACATGAGTCACCAGTCACATTGTTCATCAACCCTGGTAACACCACCTTGAGGAAGGACGCCACAGCTTCTCGGAGGCACCTGTGACGAGGGGAACAGGCAGGAATGTTTGCAGTGAACAACAGCTCCTCCTGCCTCCAATGAGCGAACAGGTTCTTCACCAATGGCATCCTCCCTTCCTGACTCAAACCTAGTTTTAAGGATAGAAACACAAAAGCCTTTCTCATGCCAACACTAGTCACATAATTTCGTACACATATAAATTTTAAAATCTTGATCTCTACTAAGATTACTTGAAAGAATAACTTTCTGATACAAACACCATAAAATTAACATCAACTACTGAAAGAAAAATTATTGAGTCCATGCAAAATTCCATCCAGTAAGAGTTAATTCTGTTACATGCTGAAACCATAAACCTTCCTTACTGGACTACTTCATAAACCAGTCATTTGTGAACAATTACTTTAAACCATCATGCTATTTATTCACTACCCTGAAAAACAGGATAATGGAATGCTGTATCTCCCCAAAGTCTGCTCTTTGCAAACAGCCCATCCCTCCTTACTGACTCCAAAAGCTGTGTAAACATAATGCAGCCAAATCCACCATAGCTCATAGAAATCCTTTCTCCAAGTAATCTACAAAGTGCCAATCTAACACAAATACCAGAAAGAGAAGTCCTTACTAACACAACATTTTGTATGTACAGTATTCTGAGCAGTGCTTAAACCTGCACGGGTTATAGAAAAGGCACTCCACCCACCCACCCCACCCCGGCTGTCAGCAGGCGCAGCTCTCATTCACACCACACTGCAGCAGCATAAAGGAGGGTTTACTATTAATCCAGGTTTTACTACAAAGCCACCCGTTATTGCTCTGTCTAACACTGGCAGGAGTGCCAAGTGTCTGTCATCCAACTCAGGGGATTAAGTCTTCTTTTATAGTCTGATACTTGTACCAATTTATAAAAATACAGATATAGTTTCTTGGAGCTGGTCACAGTCTATATCTTGGCCTGGATTCAGGCAGCAGAGGTCGACTATGACAGCTGGCAGGAAACAGGGGGGAGCACATCCTCCCCCTTTCAGTGACCAGTCTCAGTTGCCATGGCGATTAATCCTGAATTGAATGCTGTCTTTGTACGCTTCTTTTCAGAAAACTTTAAGTAAACTTAAGTTGAAAACACGCAGGCAGTCAGCGGGGCCACGTCACAGACAGGTACAGCTGAGTTTGTACCGTTATCTCCATGTATTAAAGAACAAATTAACTAGGATAAAGGTCCTATCGGTTCCTTCAAACGCTTAAAACGTTTCTTTTCGGTCTGAGCTTAAACCTAAATAACACAGGTTCTCCTCTTGTTATCAGATTTCTCATCTTTTAGAATAAGCTATCTTCGGAAATGGTTCTGAAATATCCAAGTACAACTTAAGGCAGAATGAGTTCTTATTTCATACGTAGTCTATGTTACTAAATAACAAAGGTATAATCAGAAATTTAGGAGAGATGGGTTTTAATTCAAGTTCCCTAAATAGGAATAATTTATACAAGTATGAACTGTAAGAAACCAAAGGAAATGGAAAAGATACTACATTTTAGGCCTTTTCTGAATGTTTGAATTTGAAAAGCAGGTTCCGAGTTTTTTATCATTTCAGTTATCAATAATTATATCAAAAGGACTGAGAAACTGGGGAAGACCAGAGTATTTTATCTAGGATTGTGGTCTACATTACTTCTTCTTCCTAAGTTTTTCTTTAGTATATTCCTGTGCCATGTAGTTAAAGGCTCTCACTTGGACTCAACTTTAAAATTCCTCAGAAATTGAAATACTTGTATATTGTGGCCACTATTAATCATGTGCTGCCTTCACACAATAAACAGGATTTGTTTTGTTTTCTTCGGATGTGAAGAAACACATCTGCATCTGGCTGTGGACCCCCACACACGGTGACCACACACACACAATGACCACATGCATGCATGTACACACACACACGGTGACCACATACACATGCACACACACACGGTGACCACACACACACACACACGGTGACCACATACACACACACGTTGATCACATGCATGCATGTACACACACATGGTGACCACACACACAGTGACCACATGC
This sequence comes from Phataginus tricuspis, assembly GCA_029783875.1. Lineage (NCBI taxonomy): Eukaryota > Metazoa > Chordata > Mammalia > Pholidota > Manidae > Phataginus > Phataginus tricuspis. Next base: position 1,408,676 of record JAQQAC010014596.1, on the reverse strand, counting down.
ATGCATGTACACACACACAGAGTGACCACACACACACACATACACGGTGACCACACACACACGGTGACCACATACACATGCACACACACACGGTGACCACACATACACGGCAACCACATACACATGCACACACACACACGGTGACCACATACATATGCACACACACATGGTGACCACATACACATGCACACACACACACGGTGACCACACACACATGGTGACAACACACACACGGTGACCAGACCCACACAGTGACCACATACACATGCACACACACACACACACACACACACACACGGTGACCACACACACACGGTGACCACACACACACACGGTGACCACACACACACGCACAAATCTTTTCAAATACGAGTAAAAGTCTCGAATAAAGCTTGGGTGACAGACATGAGGCGCTCAGAAGAATTCTCAGAAATCAAAAGGGTCCTGGTGTGAGCCCCAGAAAAATGGTCCTGTCCTGGAGGTGGTGGCAGCCGGGCACTTTGGGGCCACTTCGAGGTACTCCCCACTGTGGCATCTCTGTGGCCTCCACCTTGCTTCCCTTCTCTTCACCTCAGTTTATTCTCTTTTCTCCCCATAAGTATTCTTACAGTTTTTTCAAAACTTGCGAATTCACAGCTGCTGCTCCACTGCAAGACCTCTCAGTGAGTGGCCGGCTTCTCTCTCACCAAAGATGATGGTGTGTTTCAGTGACTTACTCATTGAGGCGCAGAAGTAACATGGATGAGTGACGAAATCAGGGATTGTGAACACTGTCTTTTCTTAGAGGTTCTGTGAATGGCTTTGAAATGTCACCAAAACCTCATCTACATGAAATAATATTTTTTTAAAAAGTCTCTTCAGAATCCTTAAATTTTAGTAAAGAGAAACAACACTACCATTGTTCCATCTCCCTGACGTCACTGAGGTAGCAGTTAGTTTCCAGAAGAATTATAATGATGAGAACCAAGAATATTATGTATAGAGATAATGCAAAATGACCAGTCTGATAGCAGAGTGACATTCTCACTCATTGGAACGTCTGTTGGCAGAAATGGAGATGCCTTGAATTAGAAGCAGTCACTTCAGCTGATGAATTTAAACAGAAAATAAAGCCATCAGCTTTAAAAAGAAAAGTTACTAATACCTTTAATTCTAACATGGAATATCTAAAATAAGCTAACATAAATTATAAAGTACTGAGTGGCTTTCTATTTTTATAAACAAAACTTAATAGTCATGTATAAAATTTTGAAAAATATTCTACCATGAACATTAATTTTTTTTTAAAGGAGCCCAAAGGCCCGTATCACCCATTCTTTTATTTATAGTCAAACATGGCTGCATGCTGTTTGTGGACTCCTTGTCCTTGCTGATCCCCATCCTTTAGGGGAGTGAGACGGACACCAATCTTATCCGATGGTAGTAATAACGGTACTTACTTATACTGAGAGCTTGTTTCAGGGCTGTTCAGAGAATTTCATGGGTATTACCTCACTCAGCCTTCAGGTAAGACGTATAACTATTTGTCTTTTAAACACAAGGACACAGACACAGAGAAGTTGAGAAACTTTCTCATGGTCACACAGGAAATATGAAGTAGAGCTGGAATTCAGACTGACAGTCTGAGTAGGGTCTACGGCAAAGGCTAGTTACAACCATCAAAATCCCTCTGCCTCTGGAAGATTACAGAGTTTAATAAATTGGAGATGAGACTCATTATATGACCTATTTATTTCTAATTAAACTAAAAGGAGGAAAAAGCATGAGGTATGTCTCAGGGGTCAAAAATTCAGTAGTTTTAGTTTTTGACACTGGTGAAAAACTGAGAATACCAGAAGTATACACGGTCGTCATCTATATGGGACTCCGATTTCCATCTGACGAGTGACTCTTTTTTTTAAATGGTAAGTTTATGGTACTGCCTGAGAGCAATTTGTGTGTATAGGTAACACTATAACTGCCAAGACACTGGAGTACAACTGTATTATTTATTTACCTGATGTATTAAATGGTATAGGTCAAAGCTAAGGGACGGGATCCTGTTCTTTTGGATTTTACCATACCAAGTACTGCTCTAAAGAAATGAGCGTGTTTATACAGACAGTTCTTGGCCCGCCAGCACTGGTGGCGTGGGCTTGGACCTCCTGCTGCGTGGTTTTAGTAATAATAATATTCCCTGAATACTTTACACCCACCAGGATTTAGTCATTAAACAACAAGCGTCTTCATCTTCCCTGAAGAAGGCCTACTAAGCTGGTCTGTGTGTGATGGGGGAGATGCGTGGCCTCCAAGGGCTTATGAGAAACCCCAGCGGGCACATATTCCAATTTGTTTCCTGGTAAGAAATGTCCCTCACTCTGAAAATCACTCTGAACAGACAGGTTTCTGAAGAGATTATCTGTTCATCTCAGGAATGGAGGGGCTTTAAAAGGTTGAAAACTACTGGTACTGCTAATGTAAGGATAAAGGAATTACCTTCCCCCCGCCCCCTTTGCCAATTAAAGGCAAAGAATATCTCTAGCATTTTCATTTTTACAACTTTCCTTAAAGAGATTCCAATGGAACTTTTTACTGCTTCTATATGTAGGGGTTGCTTCTAAGGCCCACTTTGGGAGGAATTTATATGGCTGTAAATTTCTTTAAGAAATATTTAAATAAGCAAATTACCAATATCCAGAATATCCAGTTAACTTATTTCATTAATATCTGCTACAGGAGTTTGCCAAATTATCTGACCTTTACACATTAAAATTTGTCTGTCTGGAAAAGGGCATGGTTAAACAAAAAGGGCACAGTTAAAAAAAACCTACTAAGAATGAGTGGTCTGTTTAAAAGGTTCTACGATGCTCTTCATTCTAATACAGCAAATTTCTGGCAAACCCAGCATATTTCTGCCTACCTTTTTCAGGTAGCTCCTACAAGGGAGTCAGAATACAAAGAGTCTGTCTACAGTGCTGGCTGAGAAGTGGGAGGTTCTAGATCAAGTGAAAATATCAAACAGCAGTGCACTTGGGTCATGAAAGGATGCCTTCGTGGCTTGCGTTTTGGCATTGGGCTTTTCGGTTACTGCGAAAAATGCTAAAAGCACAGCCTTTCAGAAGTCCCTGATTACATTTACTCTACAGATAGTCTAAGATGCCTGACTATTCAATAGATCATTCAATAGTTCCATTTAAAGCCCCAGGGACAGATTTCCCTCATGTTGTGGGAAAAGCTTTGCTCTCCTTAGAAGAGATGGTATTTTCTTTTCCTGAAGGACAAACATTTAGCTCAGAGTTCCTAAGCAAGGTGTCCAGGCATTTCAGGAAGAACAATTCTTGGCATGTGGAACGTTCCCCTCAGCCAGAGCCCTGTAGTACCCCTGGCCTCCCCACATTACTGCCAGCTAGACATGCATTCGTTCTGACCACCGTTATTGCCCACACACATTTCCAAATGTACTAATTGAGAAAATATTGTTTGCTTCCCTTGTTTTGTCTATCAAGAAACTCAAATTTGTCATTAAAAAAAAATATCTGAGTAAGAACATTATGTCCAATAGGATTAAAGATGGCGGCAGGAGAGGTGAGACAGAGGCTTCCTCCTAAAACTGCATATAATATGAAAATATAATTAATACGACTAATCCTGAAAGAGCAACAGGAAAGAGGGCTGCACCAAACTGCATACACCTGGAGAAAAGAATAAGCCTCACGGAACAGGGTAATGTACCAAAGCTGTGGCCCGGTGGCACAAAAGCCTTTCCCCTACCCCAGCTCACTGGTGGGAGGAAGAAAAATGGAGCGGGGAGGGAGTGGAGGCCTGGGACTGCTGAATACCTAACTCCAGAGATCTGCTCTGAGATCACAAACCGACATTTCATGGTGCTTGCATGGTACTCTTGTAATTAGGGGGTTGGAAAGCTAAGACAGGCAGAATTCTTGGAGAGACTGAGATTCCAGCTGCTTGTGGAAAGTAGGGATCCATATCCGGCTGCTCTGGGACAAAAGAAAGGTGGGCAGTCTGAGAGACTTCCTAACAAGGAAGCCCTTAGCAAGAGGGCTGCTAAAGGGCCAAGGATTGCACAGAGCTTACACAGAGCTTACTGCTCAGGAGAAAGGACAGGTAGACAAAATTGTCAGGGTGCACTCTGCCCAGCAGGTGGGGAACTTTCTCCATCTTCAGGCGCTCCAGCTCCCTGGCTGGCTACAGAGCTCCAAGGACCCCCTCCATGATAGGCAGCCTACTGCGCCTTTCTTCCGGCCAGCCCCACCTGGCTCGCAAACCGGCAAACCCTATGCTGGCGTTAGGCCAGCCAGGGGGAAACCCAGTCTACAGCAACTACAAATACAAAGCATAGAGGCTTATACTTGTGTGCTCGGCACACTGGTTCTGGCAGTGGAGGCAGGCATAGCAGCCGGGAAGCAGGGAACAGCCCCTTTCTCCCCCCAGGCACCAATACCGCTACCCTGCGACCCCCGACATTGCTTCAGGGGCTGAGCAGCTCCAGAGTAGAGCTTCTGGGCACTAGAGGGCGCCATACACAAATATTAAATGCCAAAGAAACCTGGTTCAAAGTAAAATTATGAATATAACACCTAAGAAAGATTTAAATGAAACTGACCTCCTGAATCTTACTGAAAGGGATTTCAAATAAAAATCATTAACATGCTCATGGAGGTACAGAAAAACATTCAAGAACTCATGGACGAATTCGGGTCAGAGATGCAATCGGTGAAGAGCACAATGGAGGGTATTAAAAGCAGATTAGATACGGTGGAGGAGATGCTACATGAAATAGAAATTAGAGACGAGGAATACAAAGAAGCTGAGGCACAGAGAAAAATAAGGATTTCTAAGAATGAAAGAATATTGAAAGAACTGTGTGACCAATGCAAACAGAACAATATTTGCATTTTAGGGGTGCCAGAAGAAGGGAGAGAAAAAGGGAAAGAAAGTGTCTATGAGGAGGTAATTGCTGAAAACTTCCCCAATCTGGGGAAAGAGATAGTCTCTCAGGCCATGGATGTGCACAGATCTCCCAACACTAGGGACCCAAGGAAGACAACACCAAGGTGTATAGTAATTAAAATGGCAAAGAACAAGGATGAGGACAGACTATTAAAAACAGCCAGAGAGAGAAATAAGATCACATACAAAGGAAAGCCCATCAGGCTATCATCAGACTTTTCAGCAGAAACCTTACAGGTCAGAATGAGTGGCATGATCATCATTTAAATTTGAAGGAGGGATTAAACAATTTCCAGATAAGCAAAACCTGGGAGAATTTACCTCCCACAAACCATCTCTACAGTGTATTTTGGAGGGATTGCTATAGATGGAACTGTTCCTAAGGTTTATTAGCTGTCACCAGGGGTAATAAAACCACAGTGAAGAAAGCAGAACAGTTAATTACTAAAAAAATGCAAAATTAAATCAACTATCCCCAAAGTCAATCAAGGGATAGACAAACAGTACAGAATATGATACCTAATATATAAAGAATGGAGGAGGAAGAAAAAGGAGAAGAAAAAAAAAAGAACCTTTAGATTGTGTTTGTAATAGCATATTAAGTGAGGTAAGTTAGACACTTAGATAGTAAGGAAGTTAACCTTGAACCTTTGGTAACCACGAATCTAAAACCTGCCATGCTAATAAGTACATACCTATCGATAATCACCCTAAATGTAAATGGACTGAATGCACCAATCAAAAGACATACAGTCACTGAATGGATAAAAAACAAGACCCATCTATATGCTGCCTACAAGAGACTCACTTTAAACCCAAAGACATACACAGACTAAAAGTGAAGGGATGGAAAAAGATATTTCATGCAACTAATAGGGAGAAAAAAGCAGGAGTTGCAGTACTTGTATCAGACAAAATAGACTTCAAAACAAAGAAAGTGACAAGAGACAAAAAGGACATTACAGAATGATGAAAGGGTCAGTCCAACAAGAGGATATAACCATTATAAATATCTATGCACCCAACACAGGAGGACCTACATATGTGAAACAAATACTAACAGAATTAAAAGGGGAAATAGAATGCAATGCATTCATTCTAGGAGACTTCAACACTCCACTCACTCTGAAGGACACACCAGACAGAAAATAAGTAAGGAGACAGAGGTACTGAACAACACATTAGAACAGATGGACCTAACAGACATCTACAGAACTCTACACCCAAAAGCAGCACAATACACATTCTTCTCAAGTGCACATGGAACTTTTTCAAGAATACATCATATACTAGGCCACAAAAAGAGCCTCGGTAAATTCAAAAAGATTGAAATTGTACAACCAGTTTCTCAGACGACAAAGGTATGAAACTAGAAATAAATTATGCAAAGAAAATGGAAAATCTCACAAACACATGGAGACTTCACAACATGCTCCTAAATAATCAATGGATCAATGACCAAATATAAACAGAGATCAAGCAATATATGGAGACAAATGACAACAATAATTCAACACTGCAAAATCTGTGGGATGCAGCCAAGGCCGTGCTAAGAAGAAAGCATATTGCAATACAGGCCTACCTCAGGAAAGAAGAACAATCCCATATGAGCAGTCTAAACTCACAATTAACAAAACTAGAAAAAGAAGAACAAATGAGGCCCAAAGTCAGTAGAAGGAGGGACATAATAAAGATAAGAGCAGAAATAAATAAAATCAAGAAGATTAAAACAATAGAAAGAACCAATGAAAGCAAGAACTGGTTCTTTCAGAAAATAAACAAAATAGATAAACCCCTAGCCAGACTTATCAAGAAAAAAAGAGAGTCTACTCACATAAACAGAATCAGAAATGAGAAAGGACACCACAAAAATAAAAAGAATTATTAGAGAATACTATGAAAAATTATATGCCAAGAAACTGGATAACCTAGAATAAATGGACAATTTTCTAGAAAAATACAACCTTCCAAGGCTGACTCAGAAAGAAACAGGAAATCTGAACAGACCAATTATCAGCAAATAAATTGAACTGGTAATCAAAAAACTATCTAAGAACAAAACCCCTGGACCAGATGGATACACTGCTGAATTTTATCAAACATTTAATGAAGACCTAATACATATTCTCCTTGAAGTTTTCCAAAGAGTAGAAGAAGAGGGAATACTTCCAAACTCATTCTATGAGGCCAGCATCACTCTAATACCAAAACCAGGTAAAAAAACGACAAAAAAAGAAAATTACAGACCAATATCCCTGATGAACATAGATGCAAAAATACTCAATGAAACATTAGCAAAGCGAATTCAAAAATACATTAAAAAGATCATCCATCATGATTAAGTACGATTTATTGCAGGGATGCAAGGATGGTACAACATTTGAAAATCCATCAACATCATCCACCATGTTAACAAAAAGAAGGACAAAAACCACATGATCATCTCCATAGATGCTGAAGAAGCATTTGACAAAATTCAACATCCATTCATGATAAAAACTCTCAACAAAATGGGTATAGAGGGCAAGTACCTCAACATAATAAAGGCCATGTATGACAAACCCACAGCAACATTATACTTAACAGAGAGAAACTGAAAGCTTTTCCTTTAAGATCAGGAACAAGACAAGGATGCCCACTCTCCCCACTCTTATTCAACATAGTACTGGAGGTCCTAGCCATGGCAATCAGACAACACAAAGAAATAAAAAGCATCCAGATTGGTAAGGAAGAAGTTAAACTGTCCCTGTTTGCAGATGACATGATATTGTACATAAAAAACCCTAAAGTATCCACTCCAAAACTACTAGATCTAATATCTGAATTCAGCAAAGTTGCGGGATACAAAATTAATACACAGAAATCTGTTGCATTTCTATATACTAACAATGAACTAGCAGAGAGAGAAATGAGGAGAACAATTCCACTCAGGTGCATCAAAAAGCATAAAATACCTAGGAATAAACCTAACCAAGGAAGTGAAAGACTTATACTCTGAAAACTACAAGACACTCATGAGAGAAATTAAAGAAGATACCAACAAATGGAAACACATCCCATGCTCATGGATAGGAAGAATTAATATTGTCAAAATGGCCATCCTGCCTAAAGCAATCTACAGAGTCAATGCAATTCCTATCAAAATACCAACAGCATTCTTCAATGAACTAGAGCAAATCGTTCTAAAATTCATATGGAACCACAAAAGACCCCGAATAGCCAAAGCAACCCTGAGAGGGAAGAATAAAGCTGGGGGGATTACGCTCCCCAACTTCAAGCTCTACTACAAAGCCACAGTAATCAAGACAATTTGGTAGTGGCACAAGAACAGACCCGTAGACCAATAGAACAGACTAGAGAGCCCTCATATAAACCCAACCATATATGGTCAATTAAAATATGATAAAGGAGCCATGCACATACAATGGGGAAATGACAGCCTCTTCAACAACTGGTGTTCGCAAAACTGGACAGCTACATGCAAGAAAATGAAACTGGATTATTGTCTAACCCCATACACAAAAGTAAACTCGAAATGGATCAAAGACCTCAATATAAGTCATGAAAATATAAAACTCTTAGAAGACAACACAGGCAAAAATCTCCTGAATATAAGCACGAGCAACTTCTTCCTGAACGCATCTCCTAGAGCAAGGGAAACAAAAGCAAAAATGAACTCATGGGACTACATCAAACTAAAAAGTTTCTGTACAGGAAAGGACATCATCAACAGAACAAAAAAGGCATCCTACAGTATGGGGGAATATATTCATAAATGACATATCCAACAAGGGGTTAACAACCAAATATATAAAGAACTTACATGCCTCAACACCCAAAAAGCAAATAACCCAATTAAAAAATGGGCAGAGGATATGAACCAACCCTTCTCCAAAGAAGAAATTCAGATGGCCAACAGGCACATGAAAAGATGCTCCACATCACTAATCATCAGTGAGATGCAAAATAAAACCACAATGGGATATCACCTCACACCAGTAAGGACGGCCAGCATCGAAAAGACTAAAAACAACAAATGTTGGCGAGGATGCGGAGAAAGGAGAACCCTCCTACACTGCTGGTGGGAATGTAAGCTAGTTCAACCATTGTGGAAAGCAATATGGAGGTTCCTCAAAAAACTCAAAATAGAAATACCATTTGACCCAGGAATTCCACTCTTTGGAATTTACCCAAAGAATACAACTTCTCAGACTCAAATAGACAGATGCACCCCTATGTTTATCACAGCACTATTTACAATAGCCAAGAAATGGAAGCAACCTAAGTGTCCATCAGTAGATGAATGGATAAAGAAGATGTGGTACATATACACAATGGAATATTATTCAGCCATAAGAAGAAAACAAATCCTACCCTTTGCAACAACATGGATGGAGCTAGAGGGTATTATGCTCAGTGAAATAAGCCAGGCAGAGAAAGTCAAATATCAGATGATCTCACTTATCTGTGGAGTATAAGAACAAAGAAAAAAAATGAAGGAACAAAACAGCTGCAGACTCACAGAACCCAAGAATGGACTAACAGTTACCAAAGGGAAAGGGACTGGGGAGGATGGGTGGGAAGGGAGGGGGAAGGGGAATAAGGGGAATAAGGGGGCATTACAATTAGCACATGTTATGCAGCGGGGGGGGGGGCGTGGGGAAGGCAGAATTTATAGAGAAGACAAGTAATGATTCTATAGCATCTTACTACGCTGATGGACAGTGACTGTAATGGGGTATGTGGGGGGGACTTTATAATAGGGGGTGTAGTAACCATAATGTTCAAGTGATTGTACATTAACGATATCAAAAAAAAAAAGAGCAAATAAACCTACCCTGGAACAAGAACTAAATGTCAAGGTCCCCCATGCTGTTGTGTCCCTCATGAACACACAGAGACACGGTTTGCTCTCCAACTGTCTGCTGGCGCAATACCAACGGCTCGGCTCCTCTATGAAAACCTGTGGGTCACTCTTAAAACAGTACGGACACTAAATCCAGCAACTCTCTTCCCCACCAAAGAGGAGAAACAAGATCACAAGTGCTCTGAAGTGACTGACAAAGTCTACACACGTCATGCAGATTTGCAGGATCAAGCGACACAAAATCCAGAAGTCACACTATTCAGTGATGGCAGCAGTTACTTACAAGAGGGTATCCAGAGACGAGGTTATGCAGTACCTACTGCCACTGAGGTCTTAAAAGCAAAAGCCCCACCAGCCAGATGTCAGCACAACGGGCTGAACTGTATGCCTTAACTCAAGCCCTCACCATCAGCAAAAGCAAGACAGCCAACATCTACACTAACTCCCGATATGCCTTTGCCACTGTACACATACATGGGCAATCTGCAAGGAAAGAGGTCTCCTCACTGAAGCAAAAAAAAGCAGTCAAAAACAAAGAAAAAATACTAAAACTCCTCAAGGCTGTCTGGCTCCCCAAAAAAGTAGCAATTCTGCATTGCAAAGGACACCAAAAGGGAAACAACCCTATAACACAGAAAAACCTGCTGGCAAATAAAGCAGTGGCCAGTAAAGAAACAGGTAAAGCTCCTTCCCTCACCATGGCCCTAACACCCCCAGTGGAGGCCCCTCCAACCAAGTACACTGGAAAAAAAAGGACTGGGCCATGGCTGAGGGAGCCACCCTAGCCGAGAAAGGGCAGTGGGTGCTGCCTGACAGACGCACCTTTGTCCCAGCTGCAACGGGGAGGCATCTGGTCAGCACATCCCATCAGCTCAGTCACCTAAGGAAACTGCACTGGAAACCCTCCTCAAAAAAAACAATACGACATCCGCCAGTTGCCAGCATTATGCCAAGCAAGAAGTGAGCAGTGCATGACTTGCGCCAGAAATGACGCTCAATCTGCACCACGACCCCTGCCCAGTGTCCAAAAGGCAGGAGTTTCCCCCTTTGAAGACCTTGAGATAGACTTCACAGATGTCCAGCCGAGCAGAGGGCTCAGATACCTCCTAGTGATAGCGTGCACATGCTCTGGGTGGGTCGGAGCCTTCCCGACCAGGACAGAACGAGGCCGGGAGGCAGCCAAAGTCCTCCTGAGAGAGACTGTGCCCTGGTTTGGCCTACCACCTACAATTCACAGCGACAATGGACCTGCATTTGTAGCAGATACAGTACAGATTTTAACTAAATCTCTCAACATTACCTGGAAACTCCACATTGCATACAGGCCACAGGGTTTAGGGAAAGTAGAATGAATGAACTGCACCCTCAAGGGAACCCCAGCTAAGTTCTGCCAAGAAACTGGCCTCCCGTGGCCGAATCTACAGCCCCTGGCCCTCCTGTGTGCTCGCTGCACTCCCAGAACTCAAGGTTTTTCTCCTTTCAAATTAGTGTATGGACACTACCTCCCAACCCGCCCACCCCCCCCACACACCTGGGTCTAGGAAGCCTTCCAGGGAGCCTACCCCAAATAGGAGATAAGGGAGTGAGGGAACAGCTCCAAGCCTTAGGAGCCACCCTAAATAAGCTACAATATACCATAAAAAGAGCCCCGATCTCCTTAAAGACCTCAGTATGTTCCTTCCAGGTTGGGGACTCAGTCTGGGTCAAATATTGGAAAAGGGACCCCCTCAAACCTCAGTGGACTGGCCCCCACACTGTTGTTCTAACCACTCCTACTGCCCTCCAAAGTTGCAGGCATCACTCCATGGGTCCATCATTCCAGAGTGAAAAAGGCCCATCATCCGGATGAAGAAACACACCAGTGGGAAGCCCAGCCAGACCCCGAGAATCCTCTCCGCCTCCGTCGATTACCCTCTGACTAATGAATCCCTGTGTGCCGTGGATCCTGGCCCTCCCCGGAGTGGAATCTCTCATCCTGGGCATTAGACTCTGCTGCTGCCCCCTCTGACTAGACTGTTCCTCAAAAGTTGCCCTTTCTATTGTCTACTGAGTAATCGTAGGTTGTTCTGCTGGGCTTATCTGTCTCTCCCAGCTGAACTCAAGCCTCAGCCTGCAGTTCCCAAATACCTCTATCACGTTAACTGTACAAAAGTTATAAAGTGCATAGTCATCACCCAAGAAGGCTGCCCTCCGTGGCCCTCCACCCTTACCACCTGTCCTCTGCACTCAAGTAAGCCAGCCTGGGTGTAATGCTCAGCTGCATAAGAATAAATTAGGACTGAGAAAGACTGGGTAGTTTTTATTAAGCGCAGGCTTACCAAAAGTCTGAAGGACTCACTTCAACTTGTACATACAGACCCATACAGACAGATGCATAAAAACACAATCATTTGTGTTCTTCACAAAGTACTTTGGACTTTGACGAAGTCACACACACACACACTAAAAAATCCTAGCTCAAAGTGGTTAAAAGTATGAATACAAGCCATTATGACCCTATCTTAAACCAACAAAATGATGCCCCCTAAAACGAGTGTTTAAAGGGGCATCAGAGGGGGAGTGATAAGGAAAATATTCAACACAGCCATCAGGTCAGCAGACGGCTTTTGTCTTACTCCCTTGGGCTCCTCTTTCACCCTGCTTGCTGTGCGCGCATGCTGAAATGCCACATATCAAAAAAAGTATAAATGGCGCCCCTCCTTGTGCTCGGGCCTCAGACCTCGGGAGATTACTCCCCTCTGAGCCCGCCCGTATGAAATAAAACTCAACCCTCCAAGACCTCCAAGTGCCACTTGGTTCTTCCGTCAGCGATCCAGTCCAGGTTTTCAGTTTTTCCATAACACTCTTACCTTAGAAGTGCAAACAGCAATGTTAGCAGGAAGCTGGGAAAACTGCTTCAATTCAAATACATCATGTTCTGCCCATCGGCTCATGTGATTTTCAGCTTTGCTCGATCCAATCACGTTCTGGTTGGAGTGAATGTACGCCACCTCCCGAACGCCATCTAGGAGGTAAGTGGGGGTCTGAGTGACTCTCATGACGAAGCAATCGGGTCTGTGTGTATCTATCAGCAATTCACTAAAACACTGGTCATGCTTATTTTATTTTTAATCAGGAAGAAAAATTTCAGTTTATATGTTCACATCCTAATGTTCTTTAAAAAAAAAAAAACAGAGAAGAGAAAAAGTTCAAGTATGTCGGTCTAGGTCGACTTGCAAATGACTTTCCCCCCATCAATATGAGGACTTCTGAGATTAGGTAACAATCTTTAGATTTAAACTGAAATGAAGGATTTGCCAAGAGAAAAGTCATAGTGGAGGGTTGCCTCTGAATTTGTTGTCTCTGTTGATTGAAAAAAATCATTTGCTGATTTAGCCCTCTCTGTTCCTTGAAGCCTGTGGTGATGACAGTGACGGGCGGGAGCGTGGGGGTCATGACTAGGGGGTTTTGTTTTTTGGTTTTGTTCATTTTTATGTTTGTATTTTGTCTTTTTTGTACATATGCCCATAGAATGTCAAGATTGGGAGCTTTTGAGAATATGAAAAAGTTAACTTACAGGTTTTATCTGAAAGAAGTTTAAAAAATGGCTATGTTTTTTTATTGTTTTGCTTCTAGGCACCTATAATTTACTTTTAGATTGTGGTCATAAAAGAGAAGCCTGGAGCTGAGGTCTGAAAAGCTCCCTCAAACAGCTCGGGCAGTGAACCTCAGTTACAACCTTGAACAGTTTCAGTCCTGAACGACTCTCAACAGAATTGCAAATCACGAGAAAGATGTTGTTAGATAAGATGACCAACAAGGCAACTAAGATAATATTCCCCTTAGATTTTAAAACACCAAGGAGCGTGTATGGCAACAGTTCAGAGGATTCCTCTGGTGAAAAATTTACTTGTTTTTCTTATTTTGATGACACATTTTATGCATTATTCAACACAGTATTGTTACACACTAACTACTGACACCTTTTAAGGAGTAAAAATCAAAAACAAACTAACCCAAAATTCAGTTATCTTTAAAGAACAGCTTATGCAATAGTTCCTCATGCCTACAACTAACTGCAGCACATGGGCCAGCATCCAGTTCTTAGTTACAAGAGCACCAAAACATGCATTATCACAAACACTTTTTACTGAAGTATAGTCGATACACATAATCGGCTCTTAAAAGGACCACTAATAGCCACAAAAGAAAGCTTGACTTGTAGGTAAATCAAACACAATTATTAAAACTGCAAAACATGCTTGCTTTTATATCAGCTTCTGTTATGTAGGTTTTTGGGAATGAGTCGGATGCTTTCAAAGAAATGCTAAGTCTTAAAAAAGATTCTTGGCAGATGGTGGTGGCAGGGGAAGCAGTTTTTGGTCTCTCTGAGTGGCTACATGGGAACAGACAGCAACTAGACAGAAAGACCAGAGCTCTGGGCAACACAACAGAACAAGATGACAAGATGTCCCACGAGCCCCAGTCCCAGCCCTAGCCACTATACAGAAAAATAGATACGGATCTCTGTGAAATTAGATTTCCCAAATTCTGTCTCATTTAAAACTTAAGGGAAAATAACTTCTGTAAAAATGAGGAGAGTCAAATCTCATAAAAATTATTATAAGAGGAAAAAGAATAAGCAGAATAATATACCCACAATAAAAATAAAAACATGCCAGAAAGATGTGCACACACAACAGGTTAAAATGGTAGCAGATTTCAAAATGAGGTTAAAAATCCTTAAGAAAATGATAAAACACAGGACACAACAACATAAATCAGAATTAGAATAACTCGGAAATGAGTGTCAGGACTCACAAAAGACTTGGAAATTAAAAAAAATTATCTCATAAATGAAGACTAAATTAGAAGGAACAGAAAAAGGAATAAACACAATAAATAATGCCTTAAGAGAAATAGAAGGAAAAATTTAAAAAGTGAAAAGAGAAAAGAAATATAAAGGGATTTAAATTTAAAAAGTGAAAAGAGAAAAGAAATATAAAGGGATTACCGAAGACAGGCAAAAATCAAACATTTGAGTAACAGAAGTGCCTAAAGAAAGCCAAATCAAATATGACAAATACTAGTATAGGAAAGCTTTCCTGAAATAAAAACTGAGTTGAAACTATACTACGAGAATAGTGGCCAAGAATAACCAACACTGCTGTGGACTGAATGTTTGTGTCTCCCCAAAACTCGTGTGTGGAAGCCCCAGTGTGATGGTGTGTGGAGGCTGGGCTTTGGGAGATAATTAGGCCAAGCGGGTGGAGCCCTAATGAATGGGATTAGTGCCCTAATCAGAGACACAAGGGAGACGATTTCTCCCTCTGCCATGTGAGGACACAGCAAGACGACCCCCTGCAAACCGGGAAGAGGGCCCCCCCGGAACCGACCCATGCCAGAACCTGCTCTTGGACTTCTCCCCTCCAGAAGAACGGTGGGAAATAAATCTTGTTTTAGCTACTCAGCAGCCTGAGCTAAGACAAAACACAAGCTAGTAAAATTACTGGAAAATGATGAAGAGAAAAAAACCTTTTGGGTATTTAGGAAAACAAACAAACAAACAAAGAAAACGCATGGAACAACACTTCATGCCAGAAGAAAATGAAGGCACATATTTAAAATGCTAAGGAAAGAAAGTGTGAGCCAAGGATTTTATACCTAGCAAAAATGACCTGTAAGCATAAAGGACACAAACTATTGTCAGTAAGAATCTCAGGGACTATTATTCTCATGAGCACTTCCTGAGGGATCTACTAGAAAACAACCTTCAGACAACAAAATGGCAGGAGAGACAGAGGGACCGACGGGCAGCACTGAACTTATGGCTATGAATCTGAGAGGGGGAGATACGATGCAATGCGCGTACACTTGGACACTGTAGACCCAGTGAATGGGGAGAAATGGGAGAGCATAGGCGACCATACTCCAAAACCCTTAATGCGTCCAGTAATCCTAGCGTGGTAGTACTGGCATCTTTTGTGTAATATGGGATAAAACAAATGAGTAATTATGGGATATTATAATTAAAATATTTCCTGTATGCTTAAGAGCCAGGATTACTAGGTGGAGGAAATGGTACACAAATGTGACAGAGAGGTCAAGCAAAAGCTTGAGGACCTCAAATGAAGTGTCACTGTAACTGTGGAAGCATCAATATAAACTCATGAAATATTTTATCATCATATACAAATTGCATATATGTATATAAATGAACATATACATACATATGCAAGTTAAGTATGTATATGTATACACACATATAATATAAACATATGTATATGTAAATACATGAATATATACACATATATATACACACATATATACACATACATATACACATAAATAATCTGTCCAAGGAAAAGGCCCAGAAATAAGCTAGTAGCAGCAATGATCATTCTTAGCTTCAATCATTCTTAGATCAAGTTGTCTTAAAACACACTTTCATAATTAAAAGAAACCAAGACTTCTTGGAGAGATGACTGATTCTGGGCCTGGGGCAAAAAAATGTATGAGATAACACTGGGCACCTTGTAATACTAGATAGCAGCCAAAGACATCACATCAAAAGGTCTCAGGAACATCACAGAAACCAAGAATGGACTAACAGTTACCAAAGGGAAAGGGACTGGGGAGGATGGGTGGGAAGGGAGGGACAAGGGGGAAAAAGGGGGCATTATGATGAGCAGACATAATGTAGGGGGGAGCATGGGGAGGGCTGTACAACACAGAGAAGACAAGTAGTGATTCTATAGCATCTCACTACGCTGATGGACAGTGACTAATGGGGTATGTGGTGGGGACTTGATGTGGGGAGTCTAGCAACCATAATGTTGCACATGTAATTGTAGATTAACGATGCCAAAAAAAAAGGTCTCAGGAACAAAGATTTCCACTGCCTAAAGATGGGATATCTGAGCCTCAACAATATTAATTGCAATGGATTAAGACCCATTAAATGGGTTTGAATCAATTACTTCACACTGATTTTAAGAAAAGAATGGATCATCCTCTGAAGATGATAGGGAATCTATTTACTAAAACCTGATGAAGAAAGGAATTAAGTATTTTTCCTGCCTTCTTCATATGAACTGAATCACTGGGGAGGTAATAGTAGATGAGTAGAGGTATCTCTTTATAGAACCATTTAACTAACAGGCGAAAAAGAAAGAAGTGGAAAATATCATTTTGCTACTCTGAATGAATAAACAGGCACAGGCACTAAGCATCAGTGGCTGCCAAGACCATTTGTGCCTCCCAGTCTTGGCAGATGCCACCTTTGGTCTTGCAGGGAACCTGAACCTAAGTCTGATAGTCTCAGGAGCCAATCGCTCATCTGCAGAAAGTGTAGAGGACGGAGGAGTATGTTCAACCGCATCAAGGGTACATGTAGTCAGCAAAATACAAATTGAGGAGCACTCAGAGATGGCCCAGGTTCTTCAACAGATAAATCATGAGAAAATGAAAGGGATGGGAGAGGAATCCTGTAGATTAAAAGAGACTATATAAACATTTTTCATAAGTGGGTAAGACTAAACTATCAGGCCTAGGTATACACATTTGTGTATTCCATAAAAATGCAAAAAATACTACATAAGTTAGAATAATTAGTATTTATGGGGCACTGCGGGGGGAGGTCTTGGGGTAGGGGACCGAGTCATCTTGGCTGAGGTGGTCCTTCCTTTATCCTGCCACCTACTTCCTCAATGTAACATCTTGATTGTAGAACTATTTTACAAGCTAATTGAAGAATCTCTTACAGAACTATTTGCACAAAACAAATACGCAAAGAAAAGTTTTCAGAATGTGTCGATAGTTACCTAAGAATTTATCCATGGATTCATACATCTGTTCTTGATTGACAACTCTCTCATTTGAAAACTTCATCAGTTTTCTTGGTCTGAAAGTGCTATTTTTCTTATGGCTAGGCAATTCTGTGGAGAAACTGACTCTATCTTTTATAGTTTTTGGTCTATGGTTCTGTTTAGAGAAACTGATGTGGCTAACAGATAAATCATCATCTGAGGATGAAAAATTATCAACAGCCTGAGAGTTACAATTTTCATCTGTTGTACATAGTTGGTTTGCTTTCTTCAGTGTTTTAGGAAAAATGGAAAGTTCCATTTTACTTTCTTTTTTTCTCTTAAACCTCAAAGAACTAGTAGCCCTTTGCTTTCTTACTCTTGACTCGGAGGGAATTTCAATGTCATCAGATTCATCACTAATATCACTACTGCCATTTCTTCTCACAAATTTCAGGGCCATGTTCTCAGAATGTAACTGTTTTGAAAGTAGTCCATTTCGCTGGACATCAGGCTTTCTATCATCACCAATATTTCTTATTTTCACATAGTTTTCTGTTACAGGATCTTCAGATCTATCCATGGACGGCTTACACTGCACACCATTCGCAGAGAATCCCTGTGCTGTATACTGTGTGGGAAAGATGACATCACTGTCTTCTGATTCTGTGACATCCCCTAAACTGCCGCGGTGATCAGCTGCATTTTGAAAATTTTTCTCGCCATCAGATTCAGAAGAAATAGTCTGTTCTAAAATCTCACTTTTATCAAAATCATATTTTTCACTTGGATTTAGGATGTTGGCTAATTTCTGGTATTCTGAAGTACCAAGGGAGTCTCGGCTTCTCTGACAATGAGCATCTTTGGTTTCTGTTGAAAGGCATGTGGGCTGTTCATCAGAACTTTCATCAGAGGCGGTATTTCCATCACTGGCCTCAATGGCTTCACACTTTGTCTCAGACAACTTGGAGAAACCGCACTGGAGTAAGGAAAGCTGTCCGGGAGAGCCCACAGCCTGACATGCACCAGGAGCTTCCTTCTTCACAGCCCTGCTCCCTGAGTCGCCCAGTGGTTCCTCATCGCTGAAGTCACTGCAGGGATCACACACTTCGGCCAGCAGCTCTGCAGGCTGCTCTGGACCTCTGTGCCCCCGACGCTCAGGTTCCCTCGGCTGTCCAGGAGCAACGACAGAAAACGTTAGACAACATCAAGGTAAGACGTCAAATCATCACGCTGGAAGGGAACTGAATTTGGGCACAAGTCTATCACTTGATACCTTCTGGAAGTACATTTAGTAAGCAAATGTAAAGGATTTAACATTACAGTTTGGCACACTATTTGCTCTTTTCAAATGGAATACTTTCCAAAATAAATATGTTTAAGTGAGAATACGACATGATCAAATTATTTATAAGGATAATACAGAGCAGAGTGGTCAGCCTCTCAGATGCAATAACCAATTCTGGACTTAGAAAAGTACACAACTTGCCTTCTGTAGTCCAGCAGATTCTTGAAATACGCCTTAAGAAATGTGTAGCAGTTAACAAAAAATTCACAATGTGACAATATAATTAATTAAAAATAAGATCTGATAGGATCATGACCACAAGACATACAGAAAATACTGAAGATATTTTGAAGTAAAATTTGCTACAAATATAAATTCAGTATTTATTTTCTCACATCAATCAAAGCTAAATACATCCTTCAGTTTCTTAAAACTAAGGCTTCATTAGTAAAAGATTTAGAGAATGTATTATCCAGTAATACCTCTGTCAACATTTGATACTCATCTATTTCTACAGAGAAAAATATTCACCCCATATTTCAAATCATTGGGTACAAATTTATAGTTAAATTGCTAAAAACAAACAAGAAAAAACAGGTAACAAAAACAAAAACTTTCAACACATATTCTTTACTTTTAAAAAGGCTTTAGGATGACAATACAGATTTTGTAGTGTGTGACATGACAAACTACTGAAAAGATCCCAAGATCAAGTGCTCAAATAAAATTATCTGCTTCAGTCAGAGTGATTTTGATGTTTGGATTTAGTTATCATAAACACACAGATTACTATTTTTCCATTTAATTTATTGTTTAGTAAAAATCATTTATTTAGGTTGGATCGGTCCCCTATACAAGGACCAATTTTTTTTAATGCAGTAGAAATTTTTTTAATATATAGGTGTTGGGGGCAAGGTGACACTTATAAATTGGATGTCACACTAAGTGAGACACCATTCATCATGTACTTGCACTGAACATGGTATGATCTCTAGTAATTGCATGTGAGATCACATATTAGACCACATTTAATTTTGGATGGACAGTTTGGTATAGTTGAAATTCCAGTTTGGATGTAAATGCCTGATGACTGCTCCTGAATTTGTTATGATATGAAATGTTAAATTAGCCTAATTATTAATTTCATTGACAGTTCTCTAATTTTGTGTCCTTGAATTTTTTTAGAAGATTTTTTTCTTTAGTTACTGAAAAATGAGAGAAAAAGGAAAAAAAACTTAAGATGGTCATGGCACGTGTTTTCCGAGTTCCCCGCTACAGACGTAGGAGCTGCTCACCGTTTCCGGGCTGCGCACTGGAGGCCCCTCTTTCAGCCATGTCGTGGCCGTCAGCACACCCGCTTCCACTTGGCCTTCCCTCTAGAGAATGCAAGTAACTGAGTAAAATACAGGGTGAAAACCAGATAAACGGCAGCAACGTACACTAAAACCTGGGGTTGGGCAAGGAAAACCGAGTGCAGCTTGCTTAGCTCTCCTACTTTTCAATTTGCTATAAGGACTCACATGCAGGTCACATACGTTACAAATACTCCCAAGTCTCGGGTTGTGGAGGGGCGCAGTGGGGGCAGCAGGGCCTGTTAGACACTCTTACTGCTTGTCTCAAAGCTGACCTTCCCAGAGTGAAGACTGGTTAGCACTACTTTGCCGCCAGCTCCACGGAAACATCCCATGGGGGGGGGGGGACTGAGAGGTGTCATGGATTTCCTCAATGATGATTCATAAGTACTACGCCTAAAGGTACCTGTAGTGACCGTGTCTATGCAGTATTTATAGGAAGGACATAATATCGACATTTCAGACACCACAGATAATGTGGAGCGTTGGGAACTGAACAATCTAGTCTATATTGCTAGTGCATTTATTATTCACATTCATTTAAACATTTTTATTGATTCCTTCAGTATAGTAGGCATCAAAATGAAAAGGTCCATCTAATATGAAACTAAAAAACTCTTAACTATGTAACAGGCTTACTACATCTTTTGGGAAACTATTCACGTTTTAAAAACTTTTGGTATACCATTTAGCAGAGGTATTAATGGCTTAGATTCTAGAATATTAAATTCTGCTTTAAAAGGAAACCAGCTTATTTCTCTTTTTAAGGTTTTCTTTGTTACTGGAACAGGCACAATAGTACTGCCAGGCCAGTTACAAATGCCCGATTCAGGAGTACACGCACACACCAATGGTTCCAGTCGCTTGGTATCTGGGCAACAACTGAGAGTCTCCCCTGCAGAACCAGAGAATTATAAAGAGCTTCTGAATTGCCATGAGGTCCCTTCTCCCGGGGCCTGGGGACAACTACAGGCCGGGGTGGGCAGCCTCCTTCCCGGTACTGCCTGTATCTGTTCAGTGGAAGCCCAGGGGCTGCAACAGATGCAACCGACAGGGCCCGCAGCCGTCAAGCTGCCAGGACCCCACCGACGGGGCGGCTACTTCAGTCTGAACACCTTGGAGTTAGGCTTGTTCTCAGACCCCATACCCAGCCTGCCGCTGCCCCTGTGCTCTCACCCCATGCCCACTGCACTCTGGCACCGACGACCACACCCAGCTGGATTACGGCAGTGTCCTCCCCCCCTGGTGTCCTGCTTCTGCTCAGTACTACAGTCTAAGTCCCTGTGTTCAGTCCAGGGAACACGGACCACATGGCGTCTCTGTTCTCCCAGAAGCCTCTGAACTGCAAGTTGAGAACAGCAGTAAGACTCTAGGCACACGGCCAGCCTGCTTGCCGAGCGCTGCGCACACAGCCCTTTCCTGGCAGCAGCCCTCAGACCTGTGCCCGCCTCCAGGGAGAACCCCGTGTGCCAGAAGTGGGGGCATTTCACAGCATGCCATACTGTAAGCTCTGTCTCAAAAGTCACAGTCACAGTTCCGCACGTCGGGGCTTCCTGTCATCTCTCTGTCACCACCTTTTGCTCCCTTGATCTCCACCCTGGCCATTCTGGCCTCCCTGCCGTTTCAGAAGTGTGCTGGGCAGGCTCCTCTGTGGAAACAAATCCCCCCTCATCTCTCCAAAGAGCCAATGCCACCCCACCTACGACAACAATGCTGCCAGCCTCCCCACTTCCCTTGTCCGTGCGTGCTCTACACTGAGGTACAGTTCACACAGACACCACATATACGCAGGGTGCGCGCTGCTGACTCGACACACTTGTAAACTGCAATGTGGAGCCACTTGAGCTTTGGGGGACACATAATTGTCACATAATTATCACTTCGTTTTTGTAGTGAGAACATGTAAGATCCACTCCCTCAGCAATTTTGAAGTATGCGATATAGCACTGCTGGCTATAATCACCACACTGTGCGTTAGGTCCCCAGAACTTACTCATCTTCTACCTGCTCCATTTCTAACCTTAGAACCTATCATCATCTTATACTACATGCTTCACTTATTTTTTATTACTTGTCTCCCCCAAACAGACTATATATTTTTTGCGGGTAGGACTTTTTGTCTGTTTTATTCATTTCTCTATGCCTAGCCCTGTGATGTATAGGACCTGACATTTAGCATATATTCAGAAAGTATTTGTGAAGTCAACCCTCTATGTCTATCTCTAAAGGGAAAGGATGACTTAGACAACAGAAAGTCAGTGCAAAATACAACTAAATTGCCCCAAGTCATCAGATTAAAAGTGTTCTATAAATTCAAATTTCTACATCTTACAACATTTTAAAAGGGATTTTCTACGACCTTTAAAAATTAAGCACAGGGAATAAAATACTTATTTTATAATATGTGCTCCCATTATACAGGGCTTGGAACAATCATATTTTAAAACATCACCTGGCCAAAAGCAGCATGCATTTAATGAGGCCTGAATAAATTTGGATCCTCTTGGTAACAAATGAGCAATTTTAATTCAAAATTTCATCACTGAATGCTGATAGTATGCCTGGCAAGAACTTAAGTACATTTTAATGCAAACTAAATATAAGATGTGGAGGGTCCTGCCACTAATAAACAATCCTGGAGGAAAAACAAGATACACTTAGGACAACCAGAGAGCAAGAGAACTTTCCGTGTGACTTAACATACTGAATGCCTCACTTCACACTTTAACAAGGGAATAGGCGCTGCTCTGACACACTGGAGCACCGAACTATTTAATATATGGCAGAAGACAGGACAAGTCATACAGCGCTAATATGTTTTATGGATAATAATCTTAGGTTAGAAACATGAGTACAGGCTGGAGGTGGGGTGGTACTCTGAGATGGAGGCAGGATCTAAGGGGGGCCTGGAAGGCAAAAAATGCTGCTGATTACAGAAGAGGAATTGGGGGAAGGAAGTCTGTGAAAGCAGCAGCATACTCAACAGAAAAGACAGAGAAAGGGGACCTTTAAATAGGCCCCTCAATTTAGAATCAAATAGTTACTATAAACAGAGAAACTCAGCTGTGAACATAAGACATTGTATAATAGTTGTAATATTCACAGAACACAAATAATATACACCTTCTTCTTCCCCATCCGTCAGTGATCGCTTTGAACTGCCACTGATCTTGCTTAACATGCTTGCTGACGTTAATTAATGCTCATTATGTAAGTGTTCCCTTCCATCAAGATGGTGTAAGTTTTTTAAGGACAGGGACCAATTGTTCCTTGAACTGTTTTTACCGTACTTACTAAATAAATGACCTACATGAAAGTTTTACTACAAAGTCCTGCAAGTTAAGGGAAACATCCTAAGTTTCCTAGGACTCAGTCCCCTCATTTTAGGATAAGGAGGTTAACGAGGACGCCAGTCCAGGACTTGATGATGCTCGTGTCAACGTCAGCTAGAAAATAGGTTAACGGCCTTTGTATTCTGGTGTATTAAAGAATTTAAAAGATTTTTTCAAAGGATATAAATATCTTGTTTGAAGAATAAGAAACATCTGTATGCTGAGGATGAACACCAGTGGGGGAGTTTGAAATATTGGTGTGGAATTTTTATTGGGAACAGAAAACAAAAATCTCCATGAAACATGAGAGTGCATCTCAGGGAGTATTTGGTAACTTTTAATCAAAACACATTTAAGATTTTTGTTTATTTAGGAAAGTCTCTTTTTAGTTCTTGACTTCAACAGCTGTTTTAAAATTAAAATAATACATTTCTCTCTGCCAGTCTGAAAATGGCCTTGGATGTCACACTATCTAGTATATGTACATATCTAGTATATGTATATATCTAGTGTGTGTACATTATTTATAATTATACATGAGCAAAATCTTAGTTTAAAGGTACAATAATACAATAATGCATTTCTTATTTCTCTAAAAGTAGAAATTCTCAACATAAGGCATTTTTTATAAAAGCCAAACATTTCTCTGAAAAGGCACCAGAAATTGTATTTCAAGTTTCCTAAGGGAGAAAAATGTGTTTAAAATATTATTGAAAAGGTCAGAGAACAATTTCACACCTCCAGGATGTCCCTCGTAAGACAAGAGCCCTGGGGCCTCAGTCTGAAGAGGTTGCAGACCCCGAAGAGCTCGCCTCGGTGCTCTTTTGATCCTTGAACTGCTTCAAAATATCGCTTGGCATTTTCACTTCCAACTACCACACAGTGAAGTTGCTAAAACAGAAAAAACACAAGATATTTTTGAAGTGTTTGCTCCAACAATATGTCAGAATTTCCTGGCATTCCCCATATATACACAGCTTTAGCTGGAGCAGGCAGAATCTCCTTAGGGAGGAAATTTTATTTTCATTTCCCTGGCAGATGTTGCCATTATGGCGAAACGATAATAATCTGGCCAGTGTTACTGAAGAGGAGAGCTTACATTCCCCATTTTATCTGTTTTCTACCAACTGAGTCAAGATTATATATCCATGAAACATCCACCTGATACAATATGTCTAATAATAAAGGCATACATTTGAGTACGCTTTTCTCCTTCCTAGACTATTATTACAATAGCAACTACTAAAACTGACAAAAATAACCACCGTATCACCAAAATTAGATCATGATCTAAAATAACTGTATGCTAAACCTGTGGGTGTCAAAAACTCAATCACTGTTTAGAAACATTAATCTCTGAAACAATTCTGAATGCAGAAAGAACACTGACGTGGGAACTGAAAGGCCATATACCACTTTAGTATCAACATTCATGTGCGTTTTTATTTACTGGAAATTTTACTAAATGTTATGTAAATACAATCTGATCAACCCCATGTATACTTTAAAATTTCTTGGAAGAAACAAGAATGCACAGAAGGGAAAATAACTTCAGCCTAATGTTGATGGAAGGATTAGTAAGAAGTAATACTTACTGTGATTGTCATCGGAGTTGATCTGCACTGTAATAAATCACTCTAGGCAATGAAAAGCATTCTTAATAAGAGCTGCTATTTATTGAACACTTACTACATGTGTACCATTTTTACATTCTTGCATTTAATTCCTACAACCCTAAAAGATATTATCTCCCTTTCGGAAGGAACTTAAGTTTAGAGAAATTGCTCATTAGATGCCCAGCTTGGAAGTTATTTCTAGAATTATTCTTGGGTCTGGATGAATCTAAATTTACACTGTAACATCTCTCATCTCCAGAACATCCTCTCAAAACAAGCCCCTTGAGGCCTCACTTTGAAGAAGTTATGGATCAACATACTGACCCGATCAGTTCTGATAGCACTGTCCCAGAAACGTGAGCTATAGGCCTGGATTTATACGGAACCACAACGGCAATTAATGTAGCTGACGCGGCCTTCAACACTGTGCCGTCAGACCGCAGGGACTAACTAGTGCGACCAAGTGATGGGTGAGCATTCACCTGAATCTCTGTAAGCTTCCTACCACCGCTTTACCACAAAACTTACAAAAGGCACCTAATTTTACATTTGTAATCTTTCCCAAAGTGGCTTCAGTGAAAGTGAAGGCCAGATGCATCAGCCTGTAAGCTAACTATAGAAAAACATTAGAATTCAAAAGGGTAGAGAAAAACACCAGGAATTGGGAAATGTAGCTTAAGAAAAACTCATGCAAGGCTACGAATGCTTGCATTTCATCCCAACAACTTACAAGATATGCAAGACGTAAAAAGAAAAGCAGGAATGGTCACATGTTAAGGAGCTCATGAGTGCTTCCTCCGCCTTCAAGGCTGGTAGTGTGGCACCTTTGTGTCATTCTCCTGACCTGCTTCTGCCCTAGGAATCTCCTCCTTTCTCTGAGCCTCCTGCCCACCCCCTCCTTTTATAAATACCGTTGTGATTACACGGGGCCCACCCAGATAATCCAGGAGACATTGCCAGGAAAATGGGTGAAATCTGGATGGGTTCTGGGATCACAAAGTATGTTAATGTTTGTTTCTTGATTTGGATAACTGCATTTTCAAGAGGAGACTGGAGGGAAAAAAGTTTCAGAACAAAACGTAAAATGGAGTGTTTTAAAATGCGTAAGACTATTTTTATGTGTACATGTAAAAAACAGTGTCCTTGTTTTTGGGAAATACACACTAGAGGATTTAGACGTGATAAATCTGTAACTTTCTCTCAAATAGTTCAGAAAAGGAATAAATAAATCATGTCTGAGAGAAAAATACAGCAGATGTGGTGAGATTTGAACAGCTGGGGAATCTGGGTGAGTTAATTGGGAGTTCTTCGTGCTGGTCTTACAACTCTTCTGTAAAACTGATTTTTAAGTGAATTATATTTTTACAAATTTAATTTACATTTAAATTCTCTCTATATAAATATAATTTCACATACATATGCATTAAAGATGAATTTCTGAATGCCAAACTTTAGATTACGTGCAATGCTCCAAACATTGAAGGAGTCAGTTGCCATATAGGTCATGGCTGTATTTTTAAAAAGTATAAACTATCTGAATGCATTATCACCAAATGTCAACAAAAACATCAAAGTGAAAGTCCCTGCTGAACAGTACAGATCATCCTCAGTATAACCCACACCGTAATGTTCAGGTGTGTCCTTCTAGATCTTTCTCAATGTACTTAGAGCTATTTACATAGACATAGTTTTATATATACATACAGTTGATAATACTTGTTCTGCAAGTTTTTTGCCCCACTTAAAATTGTCTTAGAGATCTTGCACATCAGTACAATTGCTCTATAATCTTTTTATCTTTGCTGCTGCAGAGTATCCTATAATATGGGTTTATCAGAATTTACATTATCATTCCACTACTACAGGACTTTTAGGCTGTTTCTCTTTTCATTTTTTAAACAAATATGAACAGTGCTGAGTATGAGTCTTTGCCATCCTTCACTATGTGTATGTGATAGAGGAGGAAGGTGCTGCTGTATTTTAAAATGCTGTTAAATTAGTTCTAAAGAAAATGTACTGAGTGTATTTTGTATTCTAAAAAATAGTATATGAGCACCTCTTGACAAATATCACCTCAACAAGAAATGGCACCAATCTCCCCACCTTCCTAAAAAAAGACCCCTCAAAACAAGTCTTTTGTAGAATCTGCAGAACATAATCTTATTTTGTATTTCTGAAGTATGAATATGATTATCTTTTCATAGATGTATTAACCATTTGTACTTTTCCCTCAGTAAATGCCTAATCAGTCTTTCTGTTGGTTTGTGGGAGTTCTTTATATATTGTACATGCTAATCCTTTATTATATTTATAGCAAATATTTTCTTCTAGTCTCCCTTTTAATTTGGCTTGTAGTTCTTTTGTCATAGAGGTTTCATAGAAAAATGTAGTCAAATACATGACATTTGCCTTAGAGGCTGTATTAGTTTCTTAAAGATGCTGTAATAAAGTATCACAAACTGGGTGGCTTAAAACAGAAACTTATTTTCTCACACTTCTGAAGGCTAAAAATCTGTGATCAAGGTGTCAGCAGGGCCATGCTCGCTATGAAGGTTTTAAGGGAAGGTCCTTCCTAGTGTCCAGTGGTTGCTGGCAATCCTTGGCATTCTTTGGTTTGCAGCTGAACTCCAACCTTTGCCTCCAGTCACATGGTGTTTCCCCTCTGGTCCATATCCACATTTATAAGGATGTCAGGCATTGGGTCAGGGCCCACCCTCATCCAATATGACCTCACCTTGGCTACATCTGCAAAGACCCTACATCCAAATAAGAGCCCATTCACAGGCAACAGGACCCTACTTCCAAATAAGAGTCCATTCATAGGAACCAGGGACGAGGACTTCAACACATTAAAAAAAAGTTTTGTTGGCTGGTGAGAGGAGCACAATGAAACTTCTAACAGAGGTTTTGTCAAAGATTTTACATTTATGTTCATGAGAGATATTGCTTTGTAATTTTCTGTTTCTGTAATATATTTGTCAAGTCATGGTATCAGGGCTTTTCCATCTTTCTAAAGTAAGTTGGAAGTGTTTCCTCCTCTTTTCAAAAAGATTATTAAATGTTTCACAGAATCCATTGCTGAAGTGATTGATACAGGCTAGGATCTTTGTGAGAAAGTTTTGCATTAAAAATTCACATATTTCCTTGACAATATAATGCTATCATTTTCCCTCATTTGAATTTACTACTCCTGAGTGTGCTTCCAGTACATATACTAGTGAATATATTTTATTCACGAGTAAGAAATTAGATGTCCATCTAATTCTCGTATTATGGTAGGTAATGTTTTTTTCTCTCTAGAAAGTCTATCTCTGAAAATTTTATGGTGGTTTCACTTTATCCTTGGTGTTTCAAAATTATAGAAAGATGGTGTAAGTGTGGCTCTATTTTCATTTATACTGTTTAACACTCAGTGGGTCCACTTAATTGATGGACTCTTGTTTTCATTTTCTTACATGTTTATTCCTTTATTTGGGGTTTCTTCCCTTCTGTTTCCTTTTTCAGATATAAGTCTGATACTAGAACTTCCAGATCCAGCCTTCATCTCCCCTAACTTTTCTCACATGTGCTCTTCCTGTTCTGTGATCTAGAAGGGTTGCTTGGCTCTTTTAGATGAAACCTTTGCTCTTTGCTACTTAGCCTAACTGATCATTTTCTGTATCTCTAACGGATTTTTTCCTTGTGGTCTATTTTGTTTCTAGAACCCTACAACTTCATTTACCTTTTGAAAATATTGTTTATATTTCCTTAAAAATCTCTTTTCTTCTACTCTTTTCTATTCTGTTTTCTCTTGCTAATTCTGTTCTTTTTTTTTTTTTTGAAAGCCTGTATTAGTTCTTATGGCTCTTGGTAACAAATTATCACAAACTTGATGCCTTAAAACAACAGGAATTCTTAAATAAGTATCACTGGGCTGAAATCTTTTGGCAGAGCAATGCTCCCCCCAGAGGCTCAAGGGGAGGACCTATCCCTCGCCTCTTTCAGCTGCTGGTGGCTGCTGGCATTCCTGTGCTTTAACCACACACTCTAATTTCTCTGCTTCTGTGGTTATACACTGTCTTCTCAACTGGGTCAGATTTCCCTGCTTCTTTCTTACAAGGACACTTCTCATTTAGGGCCCCCCTGGATAATCCAAATTGATCACCCCATCTCAAAATACTTAATCTAATCTTATCCGCAAAAACCCTTTTTTCTCCCCCCCAAAAAGTAACATTTACAGGTTTCAGAGATTAGGACCTAATATCTTCGAGGACCATTTTCATAGTGTTTAGTTTTCTAAACTGTTCAATAATTATTTTTCATTGGGTATGCATCTGTCTTCAAATACCTTACATGCTGATTCAACATGCTGCACTGATTATTCAAAGTGAGGGAGAGGAGTAATTACTCAATCTTCTGGGCAATGGGAGAGGCTTTCTTCTCAATTCTAGCAGAACTCTGGAGCTCTGTCTTGCTTCTTTTCTTCTAGTATTTCTACTTATTGTTTCTACTTATGAGCAGATACTTCTGTTAGATGTAATTTGGTAGAACTGGGGTAAAACTGTAATGGTTAGACCACCTTGTTAGACCATCAATGATGCTCTAAAGAGGGGGCATGACACTCCCCCAAGGCACCTTTCTTTTTCAGTATCGGCTGCCTCTAAGCTGAGAATATCCAGTAGTTGTACGTACCTTTTCTATTCTTCACTGAGTTTAGCTGTTTTCTTCCTTCAGTCTGATTCCAAATGCCTTTTGGTTTTCAGGGTTCCTTATAACTTCTGGGCCACAGAGAGAACTCTTCTTGTTTTCCAACATTTTTATAGGTTTTTTTTTAAAACATCATTTTTTGGATTTTTTTTTTCACTAAGAGATTTGAAGAACACTTGGGAGCTACAGTGTATATGCTGTACACTCTGAACTTGGTTCAAACTCCAATCAATCTCTAAATCACACTTAATGCATTTTTCTCACATAATTGCCATCTTATCTTTATTTGTGCCTACCAAGGTGTACAGCTGAAACTTCCCTAAGTGGCTCACATTTAAAAAATATTTTAATAAGAAACTAGGTCACATAATTTTCTGAAAATTTAATTGCCCTCAATTTCTGAAGCCTTTTTATTATATATTATATGATGTGCATTTTATTTGAGTCAGATGAACAGACAAAAGGGAAATATATATAGTGATGGGATTGAGAAAAATTACTGCATGATTGAGAGGAATGTCTCTTACTTATAACAAGTCAATGACAGTATTCTAAACAACTGCTCTTAAGATGAAAAAAATAACATCCTGCTTTTTGCCAAGATTGGTTAAATTCTGTAAAAAGTAATTTTCAAGTAGTGTGCTATATACCAAAGAATGCAAAGATGAAAGGTTTCTTATAGAGCTAAATGCTTTAAGAAAAAACAGTAACTGCTGTTGCAATTCTATTTTTAGAATTAAGAAAAAAGCATAAGTTCAAGACTGGACCATTCTTAGGTTAACCACCACCACATGTGACAGATGTTTGCTCTTCAATAGAGGACAACTGAATATATAGGGAGTAATTCAAATTTAACATTTATAATTAAACTTGAACCTTATTCCAGATCTTCTCAAGTGAGCAATTATAAACTAAACTTAGTTTTTTTAGAGGCATAAATGGACTAGCATTTGATACCCTAGGAGTATTAAAGAGTTAATGTAATGTTAGATAAATACTAAAAGCACAGCACAGTAGTCAGGGCAGTTGAGTTCTATCTATAAGGCCATTACTGGAGTGTCCCTGGGTCCCAGTTTCATTATGTACAACATGAAACAGGTGCATTAGATATCTCTAAGGCACTTCTACCTTTTTCATGTCATGGCACATATAGAAAATGGTTAACATATGAACATCTACCTGGAGACTTAAGACTGGAAGCTGGCTTAGATAACCCTGCTGCCCAGATAGCTGTGGGATTGATGTCTCAGAGCCACTGCACCCCAGCTGTGGCATACAGGAATGTCTTGGCCCACAGCTTGGGGAGCTGTAACTCTGCCACTCAAATTGTGGTCTGTAGACTAGTAGTGCTGGCACTTAGGAAGCTTGTTAAAAATGCAGAATCTTGCACTCCACCCAGACCTACTAAATCAGCATCTATATTTTAAGATCCCCAGGTGATTCATATGCATATTAAAGTTTAAGAAGTACTGGTCTGGAGATTCAAGATGGCGGCGTGAGAGGTGACACAGAGAACTCCTCCCAAAACCACAAATAGTACAAAAACATAGTTAATTAATACAAATAACCCTAAAACAGCAAGAAGAAAGAAGGCTGAACCAGACTGCATACTGACCTCACGAACAGAGCAGACCTCACGAAACAGGGTAACGTACAAAAGCCTTAATCTGGTGGGACCCGAGCCCTTCCCCCCCCCAGCTCACCGCCGGGAGGAACAGAAACAGTGCGGGGAGGGGTGGAAGCCTGGGACTGCTGGACACCCAGCCCTGGAGATGTGCTTTGTGAGCGGACCTATGCTGTGTGGTGCTCTGGGTGTTGGGGAGCTCGGACAGGTGGAGGGCCTGGTAGACTGACATTCTGGCAGTTGGTGGAGGACGGGATCCACACCCGGCCGCCCTGTGTCAGAGAAAAGGCAGGGACTCTGAGAGGCTTCCTAACAGCGAGAGGGCCACTTAAGGGGCGGGGTTTACACAGAGCTTGCTGTGTTGGAGAAGGGAGAGCTGGACAAGGTTGCCTGGGCGCGCTCTGCCCAGCTGGTTGGGAACTTTGAGGAGCTTCAGGTGCTCCATCCCCCTGGCTGGCTACTCAGCTCCAAGGCCCCCCACTGTGACACACAGCCTGCCAAGCCTTCCTACTGGCCTGCGGGCACCTGCTCGCAAACTGGCAGTCACTGTGCAGGCGTCAGGCCAGCTAGAGGGAGGCCTCACCTACAACAGCTAGAGACGTAAAGCACAGAGCTTTACACGTGTGTGCTCGGCCCAATGGCTCTGACACTGGAGACAGGCACTGCAGACGGGAATCAGGAAAAAGATCTTTCCTCCCCCCAGGCACCAGCTCCACTCCCCTATGACCCCTAACCTCACTCTAGGGGCTGAGCAGCTCCACAGACTGGAGTTTCTGCACACTAGTGGGTACCACACAGAAATATGAAACGACAAAAGAACATGGTTCAGATCAAAATCTCACAAACCCCAGAAAAAGGGCCAAATGAAACTGAACACACCAATCTTCCTGAAAGAGAGTTCAAAATAAAAATTATAAACATGCTTATGGAGGTACAGAAAAAATTCAAGAACTCAGGAAGAATTTAACTTGGAGATTCAATCATTAAAAAATTCCATATATGAAATGAAACATACAATGGATGGATTTAAAAGCAGAATAGATGTAGTAGAAGAGATGGTAAATGGAATAGAAATTAGAGGAGGAATACAAAGAAGCTGAGGCACAGAGAGAAAAAAGGATCTCTAAGAATGAAAGAATATTGAGAGAACGTGTCACCAATCCAAACGCAACAATATTCGCAAAATAGGGCTACCAGAAGAAGAGAGAGAAAAAGGGATAGAAAGTGTCATTGAGGAGGTAATTGCTGAAAACTTCCCCAATCTGGGGAAGGAGACAGTCTTTCAAGCCATGGAGGTGCACAGATCTCCCAACACAAGGGACCCAAGGAAGACAATATCAAGACATATAATAATTAAAATGGCAAAGATCAAGGATAAAGACAGACTTTTAAAAGCAGCTAGAGAGAGAAAGAAGATCACATACAAAGGAAAACCCATCAGGCTATCATCACACTTCTCATCAGAAACCTTACAGGCCAGAAGGGAGTGGAATGATATATTTAATGCAATGAAGTAGAAGGGCCTCACACCAAGAATATTGTACCCGGCAAGGTTATCATTTAAATTTGAAGGAGGGATTAAACAATTTTCAGATAAGCAAAAGCTGAGAGAATTTACCTCCCACAAACCACCTCTACAGAGCATTTTGGAGGGACTCCTATAGACGGAAGTATTCCTAAGGCTAAATAGATGTTGCCCAAGGGCTAGACAAAGAGTACAGAATATGATTCATAACATACAAAGAATGGAGGAGGAAGAAAAAGGAGGAAAAAAAAAAGAAGCTTCAGGTTGTGTTTGTAATAGCATACGAAGTGAGTTAAATTAGACTGTTAGATAGTAAGGGAATTACCCTGAACCTTTGACAACCATGAATCTAAAGCTTGCAATGGAAATAAGTACATACCTATCGATAATCACGCTAAATGTAAATGGTCTGAATACACCAATCAAAAGACATAGAATCGCTGAATGGATAAAAAAACAAGACCCACCTATATGCTGCCTAAAAGAGACCACTTCAAACTCAAAGACATACACTGACTGAAAGCAAAGAGATGGAAAAAGATATTTCATGCTACTAATAGTGAGAAAAAAGCAGGAGTTGCAGTGCTTGTATCAGACAAAATAGACTTCAAAACAAAGTTACAAGAGACAAAGAGCGACATTACATAGTGATAAAAGGGTCAGTCCAACAAGAGGATATAACTATTATAAATATCTATGCACCCAACATAGGATCACCTATATATGTGAAACAAATACTAACAGAATTAATTCATTCATTTTAGAAGACTTCAACACACCACTCACTCCAAAGAACAGATCAATGAGACAGAAAATAAATAGAGACAGAGGCACTGAACAACATATTAGAACAGATGGACCTAAAGGACATCAACAGAACACTCCATCCAAAAACAACAGGATACACATTCTTCTCAAGCGCACAAGGAACATTTTCAAGAATAGATCATATACTAGGCCACAAAAAGAGCCTCAGTAAATTCAAAAAGATAGAAATTGTACAAACCAGTTTCTCAGACCACCAAGGTATGAAATTAGAAATAAATAAGGCAAAGAAAATGAAAAAGCTCACAAACACATGGAGGCTTAATAACATGCTCCTAAATAATGAATGGATCAATGACCAAATAAAAACAGAGATCAAGCAATATATGGAGACAAATGACAACAGTAATTCAACACCACAAAACCGGTGGGACGCAGCAAAGGCCATGCTAAGAGGGAAATATATTGCAATAACAGCCTACCTCAGGAAAGAAGAACAATCCCAAACGAACAGTCTACACTCAGAATTAATGAAACTAGAAAAGGAAGAATAAATGAGGCCCAAAGTCAGTAGAAGGAGAGACATAATAAAGATTAAAGCAGAAATAAATAAAATTGAGAAGAATAAAATAGAAAGAATCAATGAAAGCAGGAGCTCGTTCTTCGAGAAAATAAACAAAATAGATGAACCCTTAGCCAGACTTTTCAAGAAGAAAAGAGAGTCTACTTACATAAACAGAATCAGAAATGAGAAAGGAAAAATCACTACGGACACCAGAGAAACACAAAGAATTACTAGAGAATACTATGAAAAATTATATGGTAAAAACCAGGATAACCTAAAAGAAATGGACAACTTTCTAGAAAAATACAACCTTCCAAGGCTGACCCAGAAAGAAACAGAAAATCTGAACAGACCAATTACCAGCAAAGAAACTGAACTGGTAATCAAAAAACTACCTAAGAACAAAACTCCTGGACCAGATGGTTTCACTGTTTAATTTTATCAAACATTTAGTGAAGACCTAATACCCATCCTCCTTAAAGTTTTCCAAAAAGTAGAAGAGGAGGGAATACTCCCAAACTCATTCTATGAGGCCAACATCACTCTAATACCAAAACCAGGCAAAGACACCACAAAAAAAGAAAATTACAGACCAATATTCCTGAAGAACATAGATGCAAAAATACTCAACAAAATATTAGGAAAATGAATTAAAAAATACATCAAAAAGATCATCCATCATGATCAGGTGGGATTCATCCCAGGGATGCAAGGATGGTACAACATTCGAAAATCCATCAACATTATCCACTACATCAACAAAAAGAAGGACAAAAACCACATGATCATCTCCATAGAAGCTAAAAAAGCATTCGACAAAATTCAACAACCATTCATGATAAAAACTCTTAATGGGTATAGAGGGCAAGTACTTGAACATCATAAAGGCCATATATGACAAACCCACAGCCAACATTATACTTAACAGCGAGAAGCTGAAAGCTTTTCCTTTAAGATCGGGAACAAGACAAGGATGCCCACTCTCCCCACTTTTATTCAACATAGTACTGGAGGTCCTAGCCACGGCAATCAGACAACACAAAGAAATAAAAGGCATCCAGATTGGCAAGAAAGAAGTCAAACTGTCCCTGTTTGTAGATGACATGATATTGTACATAAAAAGCCTAAAGAATTCCCTCCAAAACTACTAGATCTAATATCTGAATTCAGCAAAGTGCAGGATATAAAATTAATACACAGAAATCTGTTGCATTCCTATACACTAACGATGAACTAGCCGAAATAGAAATCAGGAAAACAATTCCATTCACAATCGCATTAAAAAGAATAAAATACCTAGGAATAAACCTAACCAAGGAAGTGAAAGATCTATACTCTTAAAACTATAAGACACTCTTAAGAGAAATTAAAGAGGACACTAATAAGTGGAAATTCATTGCATGCTCTTGGCTAGGAAGAATTAATATTGTCAAAATGGCTATCCTGCTTAAAGCAATCTCCAGATTCAATGCAATTCCTATCAAAATACCAACAGCATTTTTCAACGAACTAGAGAAAATCATTCTAAAATTCATATGGAACCACAAAAGACCCCGAATACCCAAAGCAATCCTGAGAAGGAAGAATAGAGCTGGGGGGATTACACTCCCCAACTTCAAGCTCTACTACAAAGCTACAGTAATAAAGACAATTTGGTACTGGCACAAGAACAAACCCATAGACTATTGGAACAGACTAGAGCCCAGATATATACCCAAGCATATATGGCCAATTAATATATGATAAAGGAGCCATGGATATACAGTGGGGAAATGGCAGCCTCTTCAACAGCTGGTGTTGGCAAACCTGGACATCTACATGTAAGAGAATGAAACTGGATTACTGTCTAACCCATACACAAAAGTAAAGTCGAAATGGATCAAAGACTTGAATGTAAGTCATGAAAGCATAAAAGTCTTAGAAAAAAATATAGGCAAAAATCTCTTGGACATAAACATGAACAACTTCTTCATGAACATATATCCCCGGGCAAGGAAACAAAAGCAAAAATGAAGAAGTGGGACTATATCAAACTAAAAAGCTTCTGTACAGCAAAGGACACCATCAGTAGAACAAAATGACATCCTACAGTATGGGAGAATATATTCATAAATGACATACCCGACAAGGGGTTGACATCCAAAATATATAAAGAGCTCACGCTCCTCAACAAACAAAAAGCAAATAAGCCAATTAGAAAATGGGCAGGGGATCTGAACAGACACTTCTCTGAAGAAGAAATTCAGATGGCCAATAGGCACATGAAAAGATGCTCCACATCGCTAATCATCAGAATAAAACCACAATGAGATATCACCTCACACCAGTTAGGATGGCCGCCATCCAAAAGACAAACAACAACAAATGTTGGCGAGGATGTGGAGAAAGGAGAACCCTCCTACACTGCTGGTGGGAATGTAAACTAGTTCACCCTTTGTGGAAAGCAGTATGGAGGTTCCTCAAAAAACTGAAAATAGAAATACCATTTGACCCAGGAATTCCACTCCTGGGAATTTATGGTAAGAATGCAGCAGCGCAGTTTGAAAAAGATAGATGCACCCCTACGTTTATCGCAGCACTATTTACAATAGCCAAGAAATGGAAGCAACCTAAGTGTCCATCAGTAGATGAATGGATAAAGAAGATGTGGTACATATACACAATGGAATATTATTCAGCCATAAAAAGAAAACAAATCCTACCATTTGCAACAACATGGATGCAGCTAGAGGGTATTATGCTCAGTGAAATAAGCCAGGTGGAGAAAGACAAGTATCAAATGATTTCACTCATTTGTGGAGTATAAGAACAAAGGAAAAACTGAAGGAACAAAACAGCTGCAGACTCACAGAACCCAAGAATGGACTAACAGTTACCAAAGGGAAAGGGACTGGGGAGGATGGGTGGGAAGGGAGGGATAAGGGGGGAAAAGCGGCATTAGGATTAGCAGATGCAATGCAGCGGGGGGGACACGGGAGAAGCAGTATTTATAGAGAAGAGAAGTAACGATTCTATAGCATCTTACTATGCTGAGGGACAGTGACTGTAGTGGAGTATGTGGGGGGGACTTTATAATAGGGGGTGTAGTAACCATAATGTTGTTCAAGTGATTGTACATAAATGATACCAAAATAAATAAATAAATAAAAAGAGAGAGAATAGAAACTTTCAGCTCTAAAATTCAATGAACCTAAGAATTAATGTTTTATAGAAGTATATTCTAGAATGTATTTCATAATCTTATTAAATTCCATATTATAGTTAGAATAAAATTAAAAATATACTTTTATACAAATTTGTTCCTAATCCTTGAAAACAAATGTTTACTTTCTTTTAATTAAAGTATAGTTAACATACAATATTATATTCATTTCAAGTGCACAACATGGTGATTTAACATTAGTAGATATTACAAAGTGGTTACCACTATAAATCTAGCTACCGTCTTGATCATACAGTTGTCACAATGTTATTAGCTGTATTTCCTATGCTGTATGTTGCATCCTTTTTTTAATAACTGAACGTTTGTACCTTTTAATCCCCTTAAATGTTTACTTGTCCATGAAAAAAAGGGAAATATCTTTACCTGCTTGTACACCTGTCGTAAGTACATGATCTCCTCCACAGTCCCCAGGGATATCAGCCTAAGCACTTTGACATCCCTGCATTGCCCAATCCTATAGGCTCTGCAAAAAGACAAAAAGCAAGAGCAACAGAAATCAAGTGAAACAATTTTGGTTCAGGAGGTGGCTTCTGACAAAAATGCAACATTAATAAAATTTTAATTTAAAAAGAAACATTTTATGTTTAGATAGGCTATATTATTTAATAATGCAAAAAAAGTAATTCATATAAAAAGACCAGTCATTGAGAAAAGCATTACAGAAAAAATGAACATATCCACCTCATTTTTATTATAAACATCCCCTTCCACTGCCCAAAAACATTTCCTAAATTCAGACTTTTCTTTTATAGCAGTCTTACGTTTATGAATGGGTTGTGTTTTATTTAAATAATCCCATCTACATAATACTCAAAAAACCCAAGCCAATCCGTAGTGACAGAAAGCAGATTAGTGGTTGCTTGGGAATAAGGGCATGGGGAGGGGTAAGAGGGAAGGATGGGTCACAAAGTGGCACAAGGAAAATTGGGGAATGACATGTCCTCTTGAGAGCGGTGATGGTTTCACAGGTGTATATGTATATCAAAACCTATGAGCTGTTCACTTTAAATATATGCAGTTTATTGTATGTTAATTATACATCAATGAAACTTCAGAAACTTCAGGGAAAGCAGGTCACCAACAGGCCAAGCACCTGGATTACAGCCCTCACCCACAGAGATCTCACGAGCCGTCTGACTGAATCACTTCGTTGACTCGTACCCAAAATGCTTGATACCAACCACAGTGCTAATTAAAACTCTAACCTGACTCACCATGCTGGTTAACTGGAGGTATAGTCCCTGCAGCTCGTCCCAGGTGGAGGCCTTACCGGAATGCTCTCAGTGAGGCCACCTATTTCTAAGCGCCTGTTACAGTGGCAGGGGGTCAGGAGCAAGGCCATACTGCCCCATGCTTGAAAATGTTATAATTTGGGGGAAATTTCATTTTGATCTTGTGAAGTCACTCTGTGTTGTCGCATCTGGTGCTTTTTCTGCCTTTGACTCATTCATCCTCACAGAGAAGGGCTTTTATTAGAGGGTAGCTGAGGGTCCTGAAGGTCTCACACCCTGGGGGGGACAGGAGCCCTTGTGACACCACCACCAGGGACAGGTTAATGCATCTCACTTCTATCCTGCGGCCTGGATTCAGGGCGCTCATCATCCCTTTCTCTCCCAGATGGATCTGGCTCTAAAATTTCTTAAAAATGGACCTACGGCTATGTCTTTTAGGTATATGTTCAGCCAAGTTTGGTGAGTGGGACGGATTCTGTTAGGA
Organism: Phataginus tricuspis; assembly: GCA_029783875.1. NCBI lineage: Eukaryota > Metazoa > Chordata > Mammalia > Pholidota > Manidae > Phataginus > Phataginus tricuspis. The sequence continues at coordinate 1,369,383 of JAQQAC010014596.1, read as the reverse complement.
TACATACTCTTTAATCTTTGCAAACACCTTGTGACATGTTGTTTTGGACCACACTTCAGCAATTTCTAGTCGATAACATAGGGGTATGTTAAGGGATGGTATTTTACCACGTGGAGACAAGTGTTGAGGACATACAGTACACAGGCCAGTATCTTCGTTTGCCTTCTTGGTTCCTCCTGCCAGAGTCCATGGGAGGAGACGGACAGGAAGAGGAATGCTGTTCACTTAATTTTACTGTCAACTAATTTTCCCTGAATACCAACATACTTCTAGGGAACACTGGGATAAATACGACACTAAGTCTCGATGGCCCAGAGGAAAAAGAACAAAATGACAAAATTTGTTAAGACAAAAATACCTTTTCTGTGCTTTTCATTTGGCCAATTTCCTTGACGGTTGTGCACGGCGAGAAGCTGGTGAAAAGTGTAGGCTCTGCAAGTCATATCCTGACCCTGCCAGTTACTAGCTGTGAACTTGAGCGAGTTGCTTAGCTTGCTGTGCCTCAGCTTCCTCGGTGTAAAATGGGTAATAGTGCCTCCCCCACAGGATGCTCTGATTTTGAGATAATTCACATCAAGCACTTTGAGCAGTTGCTGGCTCACAGGAAACACACAATGTTGCTGCTACTTCAGTCCTTATCCTTAGTGTCAACTAAAGAACAGGCTGATTTGCTTTGCTTGGTACGCAGCACAGTATTATGTGTATCATAATTGGGGTGATCTTCATAACACTGTGTATTATAAGCTGCATTGTAACTATAAAGCAAATAGTAATGGATAATTTAAATCTCTATAATTTAAATCTCTATCTGACCTGCTTGGATGCCCATAGAGTCTAACAAAATGTCTTATAAACACTAAATGAGTATTTTTGATATTTTTTTATGTAACATTGAAACGCAAATGAAATTTCTCCATTAAAAAAAAAATCTCCCCAAACTGGGCCTAATAACCATATGAAGTTGTAGATCTCTATTATTTCAGTTTCTTCTATGATTATTTGAGTATATTTTTATACTTTATCTTTAGACAATCTTAATCACTTACATTCTTCTAGAAAAAGGCCTTTTTCATATAGATTTCCAAATGCATTTGTATAAACCTGAACATAAAAATGTTAGATATTATAAATAAATAGGTAGTGGTTATGTGGCCTTTCCACTTCCTAAGCTTTTCTGTGTATCTGCCTTTTTAATTCAGATAAGACTTATCAAAAGTTTGTCTGTTTTACTCTTTTCAATGATTTAAAATTGTCTTTTTAATAATTTCTTACACAATTTCTTGTACTTTCCCTGTATTTACTTTGTTGTTCTTTTTCTAGTTTTCTAAATGATACCCTTTTTGTCACTTACTTTCAGTCTTTCCTTTCTGAAAAATAAACCCAAAACTCTAACATCAGAACTTAAATACTGATTCACAGTGATTTCATTTTTATTTAATCAGTTTTCTTTCTGTTGAATTTAATAAATTCTTCTCTTGATTTCCTCTTTATTGTGGTAAAATATACATAAACATAAAACTTAATCATTTTTACCATTTTTAAAGGTACAGTTCAGTGACTTTAAATACACTTATATTGTTCTAACACCATACCATTGAACCATCATGACTAACCATTTACATGTTTTCCATCTTTCCCAACTGAAACACTATCTGTGAAACAGTAAGTCCCTTTCCCACCCACAGCCACTGGTGACCACCACCCTACTTCCTGCCTCTGTGAATGTGACAGACCTAGGTACCGCATATTAGTGAGATCATATAGTAGTTGTCCTTTTGTGGTGAAAAAAGGCATCCTTTCCTTATTGCTGTTCTTAGAGGAAAAACTTTCAATCTTTTACCATTGAGTATGATGTCACCTGTGAGTTTTTCATGAACAGCCTTTATTATGTTGAGGTAGTCTCCTTCTATCCATAGTCTGTTGAGTGTTTTTATCAGGAAAGAGTGTTGAATTTTGTCAAATGCTTTTTCTGCATCAATTGAGATGTGATTTATTTTCCTTCATTCTGTTAATGTGATGTATTACATTGACTAATTTTATAGTGTTGAACCATCCTAACATTCCAGTAATAAATCCAAGTTGGTCATGGTATATCATTCTTTTAATATACTGCTTAGTTCAGTTTGCTCATATTTTAATGAAGATTTTTACATTGATATTCATAAGGGATATTGGCCTGTAGTTTTCTTATAGGATCTTTGCCTGGTTTTGGTGTCAGAGTAAGTCTGGCCTCAGAGAATGAGTTAGGAAGCATCCCTTCTCTTCAGTATTTTGGAAGAATTTGAGAAGAACTGGTGTTAATTCTTTGGATGTATCATAGATTTCACCAGTGAAGCCATCTTGGTCTGGTCTTGAAACCTCTTGAGAGGTTTTCAATTACTGATTCAATTTCCTTAGTTACTGTAAAGCTATTAAGACATTCTATTTCTTCATAATCCAATCTCGGTAGGTTATGTTTCCAGGTGTCCATTTCATCTAGGCTTTTAAACTTGTTGGCATACAGTTGTTCATAGTGCTCTCTTTTAATCCTTTACTTCTGTTTCTGCCAAAAACATCTTTGGAATTTCAAGAGATTGCCTGAATTTATAGATAGCTTTGAACAATATCAACATCTTAACAATTAAATTCTCTGATTCATGAATTTAGGATGTTTTTCCATTTATATGCATCTTCTTCAATTTCTTTCAGCAATATTTTTTAGTTTGCAGTGTACAAGTTTTTTGCTTCCTTGTTTTATTCATAAGTTTTTTACGCTATTGTTAAACAGAATTATTTTAAAAATTTTCCTTTCAGATTGTGCATTGCTAGTATATAGAAATGCAACTGATTTTTGCATGTTGACTTTGTATCCTACAAGTTTCCTGAATCAGTTTATTAGCTTGAACAATTTTTATGTGTGGAATCTTTAGGGTTTTCTACATACAAGATCATGTCATCTGTGAACAGAGATAATTTAACTTCTTCCTTTCCAATCTGGATGCCTTTTATTTCTTTTTCTTACCTAACTGTGCTGGCTAGGACTTCCAGTACTATTCTGAACACAAGTGGTGAAAGTAGGCATCTTTGCTTTGTTCCTGGTCCTAAAGGAAGGCATTCAGTCTTTCAACATTGATTATGATGTTATCTGCAGGTTTTTCACAAATGCACTTTATTATGTTGAGGCAGTTTCCTTCTATCCCTAGTCTGTTATCATGAAAGGGGGTTGAATTTTGTCAAATGCTTTTCCTGCATCATTTGCCATCCTTGCATTCCAGGATAAATCCCACTTGGTCATGGTATATAAACCATAATATGCTGTTGAATTTGGTTTGCTAATATTTTGCCGAGGATTTCTGTATCAATATTCATTAGGAATTTTGGTTAGTAGTTTTCTTTTCTTACAGTGCCTTTGCTTGGCTTTGGTATCAGGGTAATGCTGGCCTTACAGAATGAGTTAGGTAGTGTTCCTACATCTTTAATTTTTTGGAAGAGTTTTTAAAGGATTGGTATTAATTCTTCTTTAAATCTTTGGTAGAAATCACCAATGAATTCCTCTGGTCCTGGTATTTTTTTATTACTGATTCAATCTTCTTTCTAGTTATAGGTCTATTCATATCTTCTATTTCTTCACGAATCAGTCTTGGTAAGCTTTATATTTTTCAGAATTTATCCATTTCATCTAGTTATCCAATTTGTTCATGTATACTTGTTTATAGTAGTTTTATAATCCTTTTTATTTCTGTAAAACCAGTAGTAATGTCCCCCTTTTCCCTTCTGATTGTAGTTATTTCAGTCTCCTTTTTTTCTTAGTTAATCTAGTTAAAGATTTGTCAAGTTTGTTGATCTGTTTGAAAAAATAACTTAAGTTTCGTTGATCCTTCTCCTGTTGTTTTTTTAGCCTGTATTTCATTTATCTATGCTCTAATCTTTTATTTCCTTCCTTTTGCTAACTTTGAGTTTAGTTCTTCTTTTTCTAGTTCCTTAAAAGTATAAGGTTTGATTGATTTGAGACCCCTCTTTTTTAATGTAAGCATTTACAGTTATAAACTTCTCTTTTAGCACTGCTTTCACTGCAAAGCATAAGTTATGGTATGGTGTGTTTTCGTTTTCATTTTCGTTTTCATTTTCTCCTTGTGATTTCTTTTTGACCCATTGGTTGCTTAAGAGTGTGTTGTTTAATTTCAGCATATCGGTGAGTTTTCCTATTTCTTCTGCTGTTGATTTGTAGTTTCACTCTATTGTGACTGGAGAAGAAATTGTACAATTTCAATCTTTTAGAATTTATTAACCTGTTCTGTGGCCTAACATATGGTCTACCATGGAGAATGTTCTATGTGCACTTGAAAAAAAAATGTGTATTTTGCTGTTGCTAGAAATGAGTTCTGTTTATGTCTGTTAGGTCCAATCTGTCTAGAGCATTGTTCAAGTCTTTTCTTTATTGATCTTCTAACTGAATGGTCCATCCATTATTGAACGTGGGGCATTAAAGTCTCTACTACTATTGTACCGCTGTCTATTACTCTTTTCAATTATGTCAATACTCACTTTATATATTTTGGAGCTCATAGGTTTGGTACATTATAATTGTTAAAGCTTCTTGGCAAATTTATTCTTTTAGCATTGTATAATATCCTTCCTCATCTTTATAACAGTTTTCAACTTAAAGTCTATTTTTTCTGATATTAGTATAACCATTCCTGCTTTCTTTTGGTTACTATTTGCACAGAATATCTTTTTTCATCCTTTCTCTGTCAACCTCTGCATGTCCTCAGATCTAATGTGAGTGGTTTACAGGTAGCATATAGTTGGGATACTGTTTTTTATTTTTTTTAATCCATTCTGCCAATCTGTGTCTTTTGATTGGGGAGTTTAATCCAAATAAAATGGAATTTGCCATTTTATTTTCTGTATTTCTTATAACTATTTTGTCCCTCATTTTCTCCATTACTGCCTTCCTTTGTGTTGTGTAATTTTTAAAAGACACATTTTGATTCCTTTCTCATTTCCTTTTGTATGTAGTCTATGGATACTTTCTTTGTGGTTACCATGAATATTACATATAATACCCAAAAGTTATAACAACCTATCTTAAATTGATACCAACTTAATTTCAATTGCATTAAAAAAACCCTACTTTACAGCTCCATCCCTCACTTTCATACTACTGATGTCAGAAATTATATCATTATATGTCATGTATCCATTAACACAGATTTGTAATTTGTCTTTTAAATCATGTAGAAAATAAAAAGTAGAATTATAAACCCAAATTACAATAATACTGTTTTTTGGTATTTGTCCTTGTACTTGCCTGTACTGAAGAAGTTTATATTTTCATATGGTTTTCAGTTACTGTTAAGAGTTCTTTCATTTGAACTTGAAAGTCTCTCTTTAGCATTTCTTGTAGGGCATGTCTACTGGTAATAACTCCATCAGTTTCTGTGTTTCTGGGAATGTCTTAATTCCTCTCTTATTTTTGAAAGACAGTTTGGCCTGATACAGAATTCTCATTTGATGGTTTTTTATTTTGGTGCTTTAAATATACCATCCCACTGCCTTCTGGCCTGTAAAGTTTCTGCTGAGAAACCCATGGATAATTTTACTGGAGATCCCCTGTATATTACAAGTCAATTTTCTCTGGCTCTCTAAAGATCCCCTTGTCTTTGATGTTTGACATTCTGATGATAGGTCTTGGTGCGGGTCTCTTTAGGTGTGTCCTATGCAGGGTTTCTTGAGCTTCTTTCGTTTACCCATGTCACTCCCCAAATGTGAGGTGTTATTATTTCAGTCACTATTCAAAAACCTCCGTCCTTTTCTCTCTCTCCCTTTGGAATACCCATGATGCACCTATTTGATGAGTCCAATTGATCCCTTAGGCTATGTTCATTTTTCTTCACCATTTTTCTTTTTGCTCTTCAGATCTGTCTTCAAGTCTGTTGGCTCTTTTCTTCTGCCTGTTCTAATGAACATCTGTGGTGCTTTTTCAATTCAGTTTTTGTATTTTTCAAGTCCAGAGCTTCTGTTTTTTAAAAATAATTTCTACCTCTTTGTTGATATTCTCATTTTGTTCTTATATTGGGTTTCTGATTTCCTTGGTTTCCTTTAGCTCTTTGTCTATGTTTCATTTAGCTCTTAAAGTTAGAAGAGTTATTTTGGAGTCTTTGTTTAGTAAGTCCTATGCCTATATTTCTTTAGACATAGTTTCTGGAGAAGATTTATTTTGTTCCTTTAAGTGGGCTATTTTCTTTGGATGCTTTGTTTTTCTTGTTGAAAATTTGGCCATTTGATAAGAGAGCCACTTCTCCTAGTTTTTGCAGACTGGTATGGAAAATATTCACTAATTAGCCAGGTGTCTCTTGACCCTTGGGAGCAGCTTAAGCTTAAAATCTTCTTAGGTCATTTCTGGTTATGTGTCATGCCTGGGCATGTGTGTGTGTGTGTAAGATTTCCCCTGTATATACAAATGCTTTTAAACGTCTTAAATTCCCAAAAAGTCTTACCTCAGGTTCTTCTCAAGGCCTTAATAGTATATTGTATTCCTCTATCCATAGTCTCATACCCCAGGTGTCTGCAGGTGCATGGTCATGGTCACACTGCAGCTTTCATGCACCATGAAGCCTTCCCACTGCCTTCCACAGCTTCAGCCATTCTTGAGATCTGAGCTATACCATCCTCATCTAAGCACTGAGTCAGGCGAAACAGAAACCAGTCCCTCTGTCAGCCCACAGTTAAGAAAGGTGCAACGGTTCTACACTGCTTCTTCAAGCCTGTGGGAGGAAACAGGGAATTGGTTGCTTCCTCCTGGCTGTGCTGCACCAGAGAGTGAGGCAAGGATGAGTAAAAAGGCTACAGAATTTCCTGCCATTTTGAATGCAGCTTCTTCTCGATTGGGAATTCACTTGGTTACTGTAGATGTGTGACTGGTGTACAGAACTCCTGAAAGTTATTAACCAGTCTAGTTGTTCTTCTAATTCTTCTATGGGGGAACAAACCTAGGGGTTCCTAGTCCATCATCTTGCTGACCTTGCTCTTTGATTTCTGAGTTAAAAATATTATATAACATAAGTTAAAAATATTATATTGTGTCCATATGGCTAGGTTTTTATCAGTTACACATTTATTGCTATTTTCTATGTTTTTTTGTTTCTTGGATTGGAGCCATGAAATCTAGTCTTTGTGATTTCTATTAAAACATATAGTCATTTAAAAATATCGTCTACAAACATTTGAAAGATTGGGTATTCCCAGTTGTTACCTGGTTTTACATATTTCTTAAATTAAGCTAGACAACTTATTCAAATAATTTATGTACTTCCTCTTTTGCCTACTTAATCTATTAATTTTTTTGAAAGAGATGTAATAAGTTTCCCATTATTATTGTGGATCTGTCCACCCCCCATCATATTATGAGAGTCTTGGCTTTGTTATATAATGACTATTACACTTTCCTCATGGCTTGTATCCCAATTTTGCTTTCCTTAATGGTTTTGCCTTGAATTATATTAACATTTTGATTGTTATTAATAATGCCTCTCTTCTTTTGCTTTTTAAAATTATATATATATAATAATTAGAATAAACCTGAATCTCATTTTTCCTTTTTACCTTCTCTTTTTTTTTAAAAGGGAATTTTAACTCACTCATATTTATATTTGGCCTTATTTCTGACAGTTTATATTATCTTTTGTATTTTCCATGCTTTCTCTCTTCCACCTTTCCCTATATACTCATATTTCCTATCATTTACTAAAATAATTACATTTTCTCAGTGCTCTTTTAAAATTTCTTTTGGAAGTTCTGTTTGGTTGTTTTATATCTAATTTCTCAAAGTGGACTTGAGGACCAATTTTGTCATAATTGCCTGGGGTGGTTTTTCAAAAATTGTGGTAAAATATACATAAGATTTACCATTTAACCATTTTTAAATGTATAGTTCAGTGGCATTAAGAAAATTCACAATGTTTTGCAACCAAGACCATCATCTCCACAACTCTGTCCTCATACCAAACTAAAGCTTTGTACCCATTAAGCAGTGACTCCCCATTCCCCCCTCTTCCTGGCCCCTTGTAACCACTATTTTACTTTCTGTCTCTGAATTTGGCTATTCCAGATACCTCATATAAGTGGAATCATAAAATCTCTGTCTTTTTGTGTCTGGCTTATTTCAATTAGCACAATGTCTTAAAGGTTCATCCACGATGTAGGACGTTTCAGAATTTCATTTCTTATTTTTTGTGTCTATGAGATGATGGATGTTAACTAGACTTACTGTGATGATCATTTCCTAATAGAAGTAATTCAAGTCATCATGCTGTACACCTTACATTTATACAGTGCTATATGCCCACCATGGCTCAATAAAATTGAAAGAAAAAAACAATTTAATTCCTTTTTAAGGTTGAGTACTTTTATGTATATAACACAATTTTATTTATCCATACATCTGTCAGTGGATATTTGAGTTGTTTCCACCTTTTGGCTATTGTGAAAAATGCTGTGAACACAGTTGTGCAAATCTGAGTTTCTGCTTTCAATTCTTTGGTGTATACCCAAAGGTGGGATTGTTGGAGGATATTGCAATTTTATGGTTAATTTTCTGAAAACCACCATATTGTTTTCCACAGCAGCTACACCATTTTACAATTCCCACCAGCAATGCACAAGAGTTCCAATTTTTCCACATCCTCACCAAGACTTCTGTTTTCCATTTTTTAATAGTAGTCACCCTAATGGGTGTGAAGTGATATTTCTTTTTAGTTCTGATTTGAATTTCCCTAATGATTAGTCATGTTGAGCATCTTTTCAGGTGCTTAGTGGCCATTTTCTATCTTTTTGGAAGAAATGTCCATTCAAGTCCTTTTTCCATTTTCGAGCTGGGTTGTTATTTTTTGGTTGTTGAGTTTTAGGATTTTTTTATATATATTCTAGATATTAATTCCTTACCACAGGTGTGATTTGCAAACATTTTCTCCTATTCTGTAGGCTGTCTTTCATCCTGCTGATATTGTCCTTTCATGTACAGCCCGAGGAGTTTTTAAAATGTGGACTGCAGAACCCCACCCTTATACCCACAGAACTGAAATACCTGGAGGGCGGAGCTTGAGCCTCTGTGTTTTCAAAGTGAGCCAAGAATCACTATGCCCTACTCTTTTTGTTGGTGCCCTTAAATTTTTTACTAGCATTTAAACGTGTTTTTGGCATAAATTTTGAAAACTGTAATATTCTAATACAATTCCTCCCCAACCTTGTTTTATTGAAATTGCATAGTTTTAGTTTTTGATTATTTTCTTATATCATCTCTTATTTTTGAGAATTCTCTCTTTTATAACTACATTAAGTCTCTCTCAAACTATCAACACTTATGTAGATTTTTTAAATAGCAGAGCTTTTTCTGATGATCACTGCTCTATGTAAGTCTTCCTTTGTGTAGAATATTTCATGTTGGATTATATCCTTGGGTAATGTTTTCAGACCCTGAGTAATACATTTTCTCAGTTCTTAGATGACAAAAGTTGCTTTACTTTGTCTCCACAAATTGATATTTTATCCACTGATCACAGCTACAAGTCAAAATAATTTTATTCTAGATATGGTCATATGCATTGTCATTGACAACTCTACTGTCTTCTAGAATCCTATAATTCAGAAGAAAAGTCTGTTCTTCAAAGTCTGATCTACAGAAATGAATGTGATTCTCATTTCTTTGTTGTAATCTGCTTTGCTCTTTTTGTCTTTGTTTTATAAGTAATTTTCTTTCCCTCTTACTCACTCTGGCATCTTTTCACCTTTCTCTTTCCCTTTGGAACTTAGAAATACCAAGATGTGTCTGTGTATGTTTTCTCTCCCGCCCAACCATTATTTGTGTCCTAAAACAGTCATTCCTTTTATTTTCCATATACATTTCCACTTTTAATCCTCTCCATTTTATTATTCAGACCTACTGGATTATTTTGGCAGTAGCTTTCATTTCTAAGAATTTCTGTGTTTTCTCTGCATTTTTTTTCATGGTATCCTATCTTATTTTCTTTCTTTCAGGGTCTGTTTTTCACCTTTCTTTCACACTGCTGGTGTTACTAAAATATCTCTTAATTCTTAATTTTCCATTCATAATTCCAAAAGAGGAACTGGGTGGATTGTATAGGAAAGCTGGCCTCGGTTTCCATGCAGGTACACAAGTCTAGTAATTGTTTCCGCATTTTTGTGCTTGGGGAGATTACTTCAGATTTAGCCATACTTTATGTTCTGGTCCTAATGCCCAGTGTAGGAACTTTTCATCAGTAGGATTCCCCACTTAACAAAATTTATGAAACGATACTTTAAGCTTTGATCAAGGAGCACCTATTATGGAGTATGGAAGAAGAATTTGTTTTAGTGTTAACACATTAATTAATTTCCCAGAAGGATGCACTCTGGTCTGCTCCCGCATATCCTGTACTTGCTGATCCCATGCTTGGAATTTTCTTTGCTCTTCTGCTAAGTTGGGATTGTGGCTTTTCTCTGCTGGTTTCTTGATCCTACAGACTCTCTTTGCCTTCTCTCTTCTAGGTGTTTCTCAAAACTTCTGATCTACTAATAATGACCTTTTCTAATTTCCTGCAGTATTATGGATTTATTCTTTCTTCCTAAATCAGTTCTGCTATAAGAATAGGATTTTGAGATGGATGGAAAATAAAGGCTATGACTGTTCTACCACTTAGATTTTTAAGTTCAAGGTTATCTTAAAAGTTTTTTGCCTATTTTCTAATCACAATCATATTATAAGCAACCTAGTGTTCATGAGCATTTTTAGATTAATAGTATTTGCAGATCACTTTAAAGTTTGTATTATACCTATCAATGGCTTGAAGATCATTGGCTGGATTCCAAGTAGGATCAAATAATACAACAACATTGGCACCAACAAAATTGAGGCCTAGTCCACCAGCCCTAAAGGAACAGAAAAGAGCACATTAAAACAGCAAAAATAAATTTTGCTCTGTAACTCAATTTGACACAACTGAGTCCATAACCAAATCAACTGAACATAATATTACATGAACATAATAAAAGTAAGGTGATTAAAACAAAATACGCCACAAATGAAACAGTTATGGAATACTGTTTTTCTACCACTCTATCCCTAAAAATATGACCATTAGAGCCCATTTAAATAGATTGTGTTGGTTTTTACATTTTTTGTATACTCAAATACCGTAAGATTTTCCTAATATATTTTTAAAAAACTGTATATTCCAGCTAAATAAAGTAATAAACACATTTTAAAAAATCACTCCAGGAGTAGAAAAGCTTTTCCTTATCCCTCCAAGTGCAAATAAAACCCTGGACGTCACATATGAAATAAACATAAGACTCTGAAAGGCAGAGAATGACGATTGGCTAGGGACTACCACCTTAAGAAATGATAAGGCAGTGAGTTCTCTGGCTTTCTTTTTGCCTAATATATCCCACACTGGGTCTGGAGAAGCCAGAGAACTGGAAATGCCAACAGCCATAGGCAAAAAAGCCCCAAGAAAAGTCATCTTCCTTTAGCCAGAGAACCAGGAAAGGTTTATTAGCCTTTTAAACAGAAAAATGTTAGATAATAACCAACCTACTCTTGCAAATATCATGGAAAAAAATCTGTGGCCCCATCCCCTACCTGGTCAACAAAGGCTGAATGAGGAAAATAGATTTCTGCTTTTGCCTGACTATAATGCAGTGCTTTTCAACACAACCCGGGTGGGGTCAGAGAAACCTGATTGAGGAGCTGGGACTTTTACTTCTGCCCAGCTATAACCAGGTCCCCTCCATACAGTGGGTGGAGGCCATGCAGAAACAGTGATGAAGCACCTCATTCTCAGGATATCAACAGAGACCAAGTAAGAAATGCAATTTCCATCTCTGCATGGCTGGCATGATAAAACAGACTTAAAAATACAGAGCATCATAATATAATATCCAAATGTCTAGCATACAGTAAAAAATTATTAGTCATACCACCATCTAGGAAAATCTCAACCTGACTGAGAAAACCATGAGACAGTAACACTGCAATGAGTCAGATGCTGGAATCACCTGACAGGGATTTTAATGCAGCCATAATAAAAATGCTCCAAAAAAGCAATTACAAATTACTCTTGAAACAACTAAAAACAGAAAGTCTCAGCAAAGAGGATATAAAGAAGAACCAAATGAAATTTTTAGAACTGAAAAATAACTTGAGTTACAAAACTCGCTGGCTGGACTCAGTAGTACAGTGGAGATGACAGAGAACAGAACAGGTGGATATTTTTTAGCCTATCTAAAGAACAGAAAGAGATTGTCCTGAAAGAAATGAACAGCATCTTAGAGACCTGAGGGACAATAACAAAAGAGGTAATACTCATATAATTACAGTCTCAGGAGAAAAGAGAGGGTGAAACTGTAAAAGTATTCCAAGAAATATGGCTGAAAACTTTCCAAATCTGGGAAGACATACACTGACAGAGTCAAAAAGTTGTGTGATCTCCAAAAAGAATAAACTCAAAAGAAATCCATGTCTAGGCACACCAGTAAGTAAATTTCTGAAAAGAAAAGACAATGTCTTGAAAGCAGGCAGACAAAAATGACATACTGCTTTTAATGGAACACCAATTCAAAGGACAGTGGATTTCTCATCAGAAACCATGGAGGCCAGAGGGAAGTGGTATGCTTCTCAAGTGCTCAACTGTTGATCCAGAATTCTATATCCAGCAAAAATACCCTTCAGGAATGAAAAGGAAACCATGACATTCTCAGATTAAGGAAAACTATGGGAACTTGCCACTGACAGATGTAAAGGGAAAACAAACAACTAAAAAGCCAACCAATATCAAGTCTTGTCAAATTTACCTCAAAAATGTTTTTCTCATGTGACCTTTCCCCATTCCTATTTCCACTGCCCTACTTCAAGCCCTTATTATATCACACCCATATGCATTACTCCATTGGCTTCCTGTATTCCCTCACCTCAGATCTTAAATCCATTTTCATATTACAAAAAATTATTTTAAGCACAGAATATAAAAAAACTACATGATCCATTCCTCTGTTTATAATCTCTCAATCCTTATCCATCAGAGACCAACCCTCCAGGCCTCAATGACAAGGCCTGCCACCTCTGCAGCCATATTCCTGGACTTTATCATATAGAACTACCAATATACTTAAAGTTGCCTTCATACACTGTTTGTAATTTTCTTTGCTCTCTTCTTTGCCTAATTTCTACTTGTCCTTTAAGCATCACTCATGAAACATGGACTAAATACCCTCCCCTTTGCCTCCTTCTACTCTGCATTTACTATACTGTGTTGAAATCATCCTTTTATATATTTTGCAACAACTCTTCCCTCCATCCTCATATTTTTTTAGTTATAAACTTTAAAAGCTGGGGCTTAATCTTTTACATCTTTTCTTTTCTAGGATCTGTCACAGAATATTCAGTATCTCTTTAAGTTAACTAGGGATTCCTCCTAGTCATATATCCAGCTCTTCCCTCCATGTATGCTAAGTTCTAGCCAAGTAAATTCTCCACTCATTTTTGTACCTACGCTGTATTCTCTCCTTAAAAAGCCCTTTACATAAACTTGCTTTTCCTTTTCCTTCTTATATCTATAAAGGGTCAGTTTAAACATCACAAGCCTTCTATCTTTCTTGATGTCTACTCTTTAAATGCTCATGCAACTTTAAGCATAACTGCAGTAAAGCATTTATTGTATTATAAACCCTCCAATGTCAAAAAAAAAATTCTTTTCTTTTTATCTCACATTAAGGGTCAATGAAGACAACTGAGTTGAATAAAAGAGTGTGAGATTGGTTAGAAAATATAATAAAATAAAGCAGTATAGGCAGATTCTAACAATAGGTATATGATTCTAATGGCTTATTTGAAGAGTGGTTTAGAATCTCTCTTGGGGCATATAACAGAAGAAATACCCCCATCTTTCTGAGTAAATTAAGATATAGTTTTCTGGACTAAGGGTAAGAGAAATACAAAACGATTTTTCTTAAGGGCCTTTCAGATTATGATTCATGGTATTGGAATATTTATAGGTGCCTATATCATCTGGAAAAACTGACTTTTGGAGTGCAGCACCCTAAATCCTCAGCTTAATATTATCAGAGAATAATAACGAAAGCATTACAGTTCAAGTTACACATTTTGCTTAGAAAGTTGTTTCTAGTCAATCAGTGTGTGATTCTGAGAGTCATGAAGAATGAAGTTGTGCCTAATAATCATGCTAGAGGTCATCTTTTTGCCACTTAGATAGAAAGCCAAAAGTTTTATCTTCATTTTAACTTGATATGTGAACAGGTGAATGATCTGTGAATATTCAGTGAACAGAAGTCACCCAAAGAAATATATTTTGGGCATTTTTTTATTAACATGGAATTAGTTAATGGCTTTGTTAGATATATTTTTCTATCAACCAAAACATATTAGAATACTACTAATTCCTTTTGGAATTAAGTTATTTCTACAGATATTTTTTCTAAAGGTATTCTTTTAGCAAAACTGAATGTATATGATGTTTTTGTCTACTGAGTTAAAAATAACAGTTTCCTGTATAGCTTGTTATCTTCCCATGTTTTGTATTTAATAATTATTATATGATATGATTTTGTATTTTGTATTTTTTAAAAGGAAGGCAAAATTAAAATCCAAGAATAAGTTGATTTTGTTTTCTTCAGCACATTCCAATAAAGTTCCAAAGCCTTTCTCTGAGACTATCTTGTTAAGTTTTCCTTTTCAAATCCCTAGACTATCACATAACTCAACTCACATTTAGATAATGTTTTATACCAGCTGCTAATCATTCAGGGAGAGAAAAAGTTAATATTCTACTGTTTCTATCAAAATAGAAATTAACATTTATTGAGCACCCAATTAAATTATTTCCATATATCCTAATCTTTCATTCCCAAGATAGCTCTATGAGCTATTATCTTCATTTTACAAATGAGGAAATTGATAATCTCAAAAAAGGTGATTCTCTGTTTGATGATAATGAAACTCAGAATCCTAAACATTCAAACCTGTTACCCTGTTCGCATATGGCTAAAACAAAAGCTTACAATGTAAGCAATAAAATAAAATATAGCCCTTTTCAAGCTAAGGACTGGTATTTGAGACAGACCCAAAATGAGCATGCAGCCTATTTATTCCTAATGTCCTTCACATTTTATTCTTGTATCAAATAAATACAGCAAAAGTATACTTTAACCATATCTTAATGTTCCACAAAAGATGCTTTCAATGAACTGTTTATTGTTATGTGTTAACTACTATAAAGGGTCAATTGAAGTATTCATTTAAAGAATGCTTCTGAAAAAACTTAAATAAATGTCCATGGATAGGAAGGTTCAATATCATAAAAACTCCAATTTTCCTCAATGTCATTTATAAATTCAATGAGTCCAATAAAAATTTCAACCCAAGAAAAAATTCCAGCTAACCCTTCTTTAATTAACTGAATGAGATGATTATGAAAATCTAAGCTTTAAGGTGTTGATGTTCAAGAAAGATAATTCAGAGACTAAAAGAGCTTAGAAAGCAAGAATAATTTTAGACTAAATAAAAATTATTTCAAGTAAAATAATAAGACTGGAAAATGACATTTTTCACAATAAAGAACAAATGGATAAAAAGGCAAAATATGAAAAAAAAGTTCAGAGATTTAAAGACTCAATATAGGAACTCTAAAATCTGACAACCCAGCATGCAAGAGAGAGATACTGGAGAAAATGGAAGGGAAGCCATTGTCAAAGAAATAATCAAAGAGAATTTTCTAGAGTTGAAAAAGACTGCAAGCCTTGAGGCTGTGCCCAGCACAATAAATGAATAAAGACTCACATCAAGACTCAAATATCACTGCGGAACTTCAGAATACCACAGATGAAGAGAGCCTCCTGTGAATTTCCAAAGAGGAATGAGAATCAGATAGGCATTAGACATCTATTCAGCAATACCAAATTTCAGAAAACAATGCTGTGATACCATCAAAGATATAAGAGGAGATCACTTCCAATCTAGAATTCTATAGTTGGCCAAAGTAGCAACTGAGTGAGAGGGGAAACAGAACACATTTTCTGATATTCAAAGATGCAGAAAGTTTAGTTTCTGTATGTCCTGGCTTACAAAGTTACATGAAGATATTCTCCAGTAAAACAAGGGGCAAACCAAGAATACAGATGGCATGAAATCCAGGAAAAATGGATTCAGAGCAGTGAAAGAAGACTTAAAGATAGCAGTTCTTTATCAGGTCTAGAGAACAGCCAGTCCAGATTGAAAACAGAGTACAGAAGCCTTTAGAAGGAAGTTCTTCGGGATACAGAGGGTTTAATGGAGGAGAAAGTGTAAGTATGAATTAGTAATATATTCAAAATTATTATTATAAGAGACAAAAAAAAAGGAGTAAGAAGTCATGATTGACTTAAATCTTTCTTAAAGTATGCACATGCTTTAAAAGGTTTTAATGAGAGATTCATAAATAGGTGTTAGAACTGATGTAACTTTTATAAAATCTATAAATATGGAGCTGCTCAGGTTGAGACCAGGTAGAGACAGAGGAGGTAAGTGCCCGGCCCACCAGGCACAGTGGGCTCCCTAGGGCTCCTTAAGCACAGTCTGAAAACCATTGCTACAAATGATTCTCAGTTATTCAATTAATAACTTGATTATTCAGTTAAGTCTGATCATTCTGACCACAAGACGTGAGTCAAAACATTACTACAGAAAATTTCTAGGAGGAAACATCCATTTTTTGGATTGCTATCCTTATAAACCCATACATATAAGGAGAATTCAGAGATAATAACAATTAAGAGGAAAGGTTAGGTAAAACTCAAGATATTGTTATTTCAGTCATAATTAATTAATTCTTCCTGATTCTCCTTAAAGCCAAATAAAACAAAGCAATATAAGCATAACCACTGAAAATTAATCCAGTAATAGTTTAAAAATTACCCCAAATCTTGAAAGCAGTTAGATAAAAATCAAGTTATCACATTTTATTTTCTTACATTGTGGAGACAAGGCAAATGTTAACATCTTGCGCACTGTTGAACTCTTTCACGATCCTGAGCCTTTCCTCTGACTTTGTACCTCCATCGAGTCGTCGGTAATCAAGCCCACATGCCATACAATACTGCTGCAGCACATCGAGCACCTGGAGGAAAGGCACAGAGGGTGCGGAGGCAAGTTCATGGTTCTCGTACAGTTAGAGAGGCGGCATTTCTTAAGTGTTAGGTACTGCTGCTCACAGCCTTTCTTTTAATTACAAGAGCAACAGATATTTTTCTGACTTCCAACCCATCCATGTATTTCTTCCCACTATCCTGCAACTGACTTTAACATTCAGTAAACTTTTTTTTAAAAACCTGAATTTCAGGAATCTTTAATTTTTTTTTACTAAAACCAAACAAAAATTATTGGCAAATCATTCATAAACATACTTCATTATTTGTGCTGTTTTCCATATTTTGGAGATTTAAAAATCTATCTTTGAGTTTACTATTAACAGTTACTCTGATATAACTGAGATTTAAGCGTCTGTTTTAAAAGCTGCTTACACCTCACTACCATTTCCTACCTGCATGTTTAAGACAAAAAAATGTGGCTGGAGGCTGTCATGTGTCTTAGGTTTTATACCTCAGGAGTCAGGGCTGGGCCATCAAGAACACACTTCAAATGAGACTCACCTTGGTGGAAAAGGAGAAAAGAAGAACTTTATCTTTGTTTTTCCTGCAATGATTTAAAAGCTGCTGAAGGACCTGGAAATGAACCACAGAACATCAGTGAACCAGTTCCAACTAAAAGTATACTTTATACATAATAAACATCACTGGAGAACTTCTTAAAAATTATTTTTATACAATATAACCTTAGTTGTCTATACTAATTCCCTTCATTTTGCCAAGTTAGAGAAGTAAAGTATTAGATATTACATGAAATGTTATTCATCATCATACTGTCAATAATGAGGTAAAGTTCCTAAAGACTTTTATTTCATCTCATCTGGTTTTAATAAAAAGGAAGCATTTTACATTATGGGATGTATTTAAATGGATTAATTTAATTTCCCAAATACACTTTCTTTATACCTATAATATGTTCAGAAACTAAACTACAGAGCACCATTCCTTTTAGGAAGTGCTTGAATTTTCTCTAGGTAGATGTAATGAAATGTGTTTGTTACATGCATGTTCTAAAAGTCTTTATATTTATCTGCTGAAAATAGTCAGATATACACTTCTCATTTTCTCCCCTCCATTCCTCTATTTACAGTAAGCCCTGACTTCCAGATTTGATTTTGACCTCAAAATGCCAATAATTTTCCCCACACACAGTAATTTTGTGGGAAACAAATAATCCAAAGCCTGTGTGTAACAGTAATACTATTATTCTTAAAATAGGCATTTTCATGTCTGGCAATGACAACTCCAACATTGGAAAGCAATCTACAATGGAAAGAAAGGAATACTCTGTACTAAGCCTGAGGTTTTTCTGAACTATGCAATAAACACTTAAGCAATTTTATTTACTCAATGATAAACATTAAAACTTTTAAGTTAAAAAAATTATGCTCAATATAACACACTTAATAGTTGAGCAAGAAAAGACATTGTACTAACTCTGACCCCTACCCACCAAACCCTCAAAAAAAGCTATGAAGTTAAAAAAAAATCTATTCATACAACCAAATGCTGAATATAAATGTCACAGATCAGGTAAACGTTATTTTAATACTTGAATAACATGTAAACTAAGATTTGCATTAGCTTTACTTCTTAGTAAAATAATGGATTCTGTATTAAGTATGTGCACTTAAATTTTACACAAGACATTAACTTTTTAAAATTTAGGTACTTTATTTTTTAGAGCATTTTTAGATTTTCAGAGGAACTGAGTAGAATATACAGGGAACTCTCTCCCTCTCTGCTCTCCCATCTGCGCCCCTCCCTGCACACAAGTTTCCCTTATTATTAACATCCTGCGTTAGAGTGGTGCATTTGTAACAGCTGACAAATGAATACTGACAAATTATTATTAACAGAAGTCCATAGTTTACACAGGGGTTCACTCACTGTATTGTACAGTTCTATGGGTTTTGACATATAATGACATGTATCCACCATTACAGTATTATACAGGATAGTTTCACTGCCCTAAAAATTCCTGGAGCTCCATCCATTCATGCATGCCTGCAAACCCCTGGCAACCACTGATCGTTTTACTTTCTCTATAGTTTTGTCTTTTCTATAATGTCATATAGTCAGAATCATACAATGTTTAGCCCCCTCAGACTGGCTTCTTTCACTCAGCAATATGCATTTAAGGTGTCCCTGTGTCTTTTTGTAGCTCGATAGCTCATTCTTTCTACTGTTGAATAACTTCCATTGTCTGGATGCATCACAGTTTATTCACCTACCGAAGGACATCTTGGTTGCTTCCAAATAGAATAAAATGCTATAAATATCTGTGTGCAGGTGCTTGTGTAGATATACGCTTTTAGCTCATTTGGGTAAACATCAAAGAGAACAATTGCTGGGTCCCATGGTAAGAGTGTGTTTAACTTAGACACTGCCACACATAAATGGAAAGATACTGCACACTCACAGATTGGAATAATTAATATTGTTAAAATGTCTATACTGCCCCAATCCCTACCAAATTACAACAGCATTTGTTACAGAAAACAACAAATAATCATAAAATTTGTGTGGGACCACAAAAGACTCAAAAAGCCATAGCAATCTTGAGAAAGAAGAACAGAGCTGGGGGCATACTTACTCGTTTCAAACTGTATTACAAAGCTATGGGAATCAAAACAGTATGGTACTGGCATAAATAAAGACACAGAGATTAGTGGAACAAAAATAGAAAGCCAGAAATAAAAGCAGACATATATGGTCAAATAATTATAACAAAGGAACCAAGAATACATAATGGGGAAGGATAGTCTTCAAGTAAGTGGTGTTAGGAAAACTGGAAAATCACATGCAAAAGAATGAAACTGATCTTGAAAAGATATGTGCACTCCGATGTTCACTGTGGCTTTCTTTATGATAGCTGAGATGTGTAAACAACATGTAAGTGCCTGTCAACAGGTCAATGGATAAAGAGAATGTGGTGTGAGTGTGTGTGTGTGTGTATACATGTGTATATGTAAAGACTACTATTCATTTTATTATTGAAAAAAGGAGATCCTGTCATTTGTGACAACATAGCTAGGTCTTGAGGGTGTTATGCTAAATGAAGTAAGTCAGAGAAAGACAAATACTGTATGATTTCACTTACACGTGGAACTTAAAAAAAAAACAAAAAAAAACAAACTCATAGGTACAGAGAACTGGTTGGTGGTTGCCAGAAGCAAGGGGTGGGAGGCAGGCAAAAAGGGTGAAGGTGGTCAAAAGGTACAAATTTCCAGTTCCTAGATAAGTAAGTCCTGGGGACGTAGTAAACAGCCTGGTGACTATAGTTAACAATACTGTGTTGTATATTTTAAAGTTGTTAAGAGAGTAGATCTTAAAAGTTTCTATCACAAGAAAACAATTTAACTATGTGAGATGATGGATGTTCTCCAAACTCACTGTGGTGATCGTTGCACAGTAGACACACATATCAAATCCTTATATACACATATACCAAAACCTGAAACTAATACATTAACATTAGCTGTATCTCAATAAAAAAAACACACACAAGTTTTTCAGGTAATCTTCCTAGCTTTTATTTTATTTCTTTGAACTTAGAGGACAAATCAAATGAAACTATGGTGAGCTTATGTCGATTAACTGCTAAAAATATTTCCAGATTTTTAAGAAAAAAACAAACAAAAACAACTGACTACTTTGAATTACTTCCTTTTTGTTTCTTTTTTTGCCAAAAGAAATAACTTTTTTCCTTAATTAAAACATAAAGTTGGGAATTGTTCTATAAAAATCATTGAATCCATAAATAAAGATTCTCGATCACTGTTAAGGGGTCAAACAACAAATTCTGCGGCAAAGAGGCTGAAAGCTATCAGTGTTTCACTCAGGGACCACCAAACGCCCAGGAGCCCGGGTCATGGTTGGAGCACCTAGCCTCACTTTTCACAGCCCTCCTTCCCAGCACCTACACGTCAGTTTCCCTGTCTCAGATGAGATTTAGCAATTCACAGTCCAGGTCAGTGAGTAAAAACAGGAGACAGAAAACTCGGTCTAGACATAGAGGCACTGTCCACCTTCCTCTTAAGAAGTTCCTTTCTCTAATTCCAAGCTACAGCCTGTCCTCACCCTCCTACCTGGCAGTAGCATTTACATGTCTGGGATGATCTCCTTAAAAGTTTGCAGGCAAGGTATTACATATGTGGTAACAGCACACATTTGTAAGAGGGCATGAATGCAGTGCACCAATAAGGAAATGCTGAGGAACATTTGCTTTAATGACTGCTAATGGAGAACCTGCTGTCGCAGCACACACACTGAGCTACGAAGTGCTAATACAATTCCACCAGTTGTTGGTGCCACCATCTCTTCCAAATGATCGGGCATCCGTTTGGGTTAGCTGGTGCCCCATCCTACCACTGATAAATATTTTGTGTATCATCCTTGTGTGTATGCAACCTGAAAGAAGAGTACTTACTTTCATTTTTCCACTGTATTTGGGGTCAGAAAGTGTTTCAAAGGTTGCATCTTTGCTTTTCTGCACAAAATCTGGGAATCTGGAAAATACCTGATCACATATCCTTTTAATAATTGTTTCCTTAAGGGAAAAAGGTAGAAGAAAAGAAATTTCAACTGAACACATCTAAACATCTATGAATTGAGATTGTTTATGAAAAAAATTCTTTTTTAGAAGGAATGTTACTACTTTGAGGAACTTACCTCCTCTATGCCAGACTAATAATCAGACTAATAATACAGAAGACCTTAAAATGACGTGAATCATACACAGCTTTGATGAGTTCTACAGTAATGATATGGCTACAAATTTTATCATTACATCTTGTAAAACTTCCAAAACAAGGAAATGAATGCTTCCCAAAGAGCAGATAGTACAATCGAAGAATATTAAATTCTTATTAGATTTAAAAATTACATTTAAACAGCATCAGACTATAACACAAAAATATAGAATCATTACATAAAAAAGCTTTAAAAAAGTTCTTTTTTATTTATGTTGTACTCCAGAATAAAACACAACTGAAATGACCAAAATAAATGATTGCGTTATGCCTAAACTTTGAAATTACAGATTTCTGCCATTTTGGGAAACACTCCTAATTATAAATCCTATTATAAATCCTTATTTTAATCCAGCAGATTAGATAAGTGTAATCAGATACATTATTAGTAGACATGAGACTGACTTGTCAAATATCTTACTTAGTAATTATAGCAAAAGATGTTAGGAAAATAAATATTTGAACATTATCTGAGGCATAAAGAAGAGTTATTTTCATTTAAGCTTAAGCTTCTCGTTTTGACTAAAAAATTAAGTGCATATACTTCTTTGACACCTCAATTAAAAAACAAACAAGTCGGTTTCCTCTTAAATCTCACATAAAGGTACCTTAAGGATATTTGGCTAAGACATTTTATGCCAAATATAAAATACTTATACCAAATAGCACCACAAAGCAGTTCCAACAGCCACACAGACCTGCTGTTTGGAGGAGCCGGCAGCCTGCAGCAGAGCCACGTGGTTCGCTACCTTCTGAAGGACGGCAAGGTAACTGAAATACAGGGTTTTCACTGTTTCACCATGGGAATTAGTCTGTAACCAGAAAAACATTGAAAATAAAACAAGCAAGGACTAAAATGGCTATGTAACTACTTACATCACAAAATATATCACTGACAATAATATTTATTATCTGGTTACTACTGGCACAATACATTCTGAGAAAATGAGGGTCAACTATTACACAAAATATCCATGAATCACTAACGTGGAATTGTACTTTTGGTGAATCAAAAGGGTGATGTTTTTAATAAAAGAGGGATAAAGTCCTCATTCCAGAAAGTATGTACCCTCATGATAGCACAGAGACAGAAAATGCTGCTGAAAGAGGTTCCTGGTAATAAAACTCTATGGTATGGTGTCAGGCCATACAGACCCCTGTAACTCTCTCCTTTCATTTACATACTGCGGTTTCCTAGGAAACTGTACTACTATAAAAAAGTGAAGTAGTTAAAAACAGAAAAATAAATGAGAGCTGGAATGAATATCAACCTAGATAAATGTTTATTTAGGTTCCCTCTATGTATGTAGACATGGGACTTACGACTTGAGAGTAAAATAGGTATGAGAAGGAAATATAGCTAGAAGTTAAATAAAAAGCTACAAATTAATATTTGTTTCTAGATAAAAATAAAGTACTTAATTGTACTGATACACAGTTTCTGTTAACACCATTCATATCAGAATAATATTTAAAGCCTGCTATCAAACAGTAAGTTTACCATTAGTGGAAAATTAGAAACTTCCTGAAAATGAAATGAAATTTCTAGATGAAAGTAGGATACTTCCCAGTTAAAACTGAAAGGGAGGATATCAAACTGAAGCTACTTTCAAAAACTAGTTTTTTGAAAAGATATTTCAATATTATATTTTGCTGTGATTACTATCTGATATTGAAAATTATTTCTTAAAACGATTCCTTTTTATTATAAAAGGCTTCCAAAGTTAAAGAACTGTCCAAGGAAAAGTTATTGCATCCAGTACTTACTCTGAAACTAGAATAGAGTACTATGTAACCAGAGGCAGGATAGTAAAGGCGTCATACTGGGAAGCTTACCTTGTAACAACAATTTCTCCTTTTCCGGCCACTGCTGCATGTACAAGGCTGAGAAGACTGAAGGATTAAAGTCACGTCTTCTGTTTCTAATACTGTTTGATAGACAGCTTTCTGAAAGTCCGTCAGAGAACAATACACCATCTGTCAAGATAAAACACGAGGTAATTATCAGTATCTTTTCTATAGCAATAATAGCCACAATGTACATCAGATTTAACAGATTGTTAACAGTGAAAACTCATAAACTAATTTATATTTTGTCTAGATACATCATTATGACAGTTTCTTCCAATTCTCCTATATTTTGTGTCACCACTCTCAACTATATAAATGATAATTTTATTTTCAAATAAATCTGTTTTTAATTAAAAGGAATCAAAAAGAAATACGAAAAACAAGTTATGTGATTTCTTTATATATTCTTCAATATATTGCAGATCTTTTCAACATTCCATATTAGCCCATCATGCAAATAAATGATTAAAATATAGGTAAAAATCTAGATAAGGAAAAAAAAAAGAATATTTTAGAATAGTATGAGTCATATTTACTGAATTACTTGAAAACTTAGAAAATGAAAAACTTCATATTACTAAAAACAAAAAGTATTTCTATTTAATATCTTGCAATAAATTCCTAAGATTAGTAAAGATAGGAAGTACACATAAAGAAAATATAAGTTGCTATTTTGTGCCCAAATTCAAAAAAAGAAGAAAATATGACAAAATAATGTCACTAAGTTATGGAGGACACAATTTACCTTATATTTTTGGTAGCACTGGGAACTGGTAAAATTCTTCCACACAGAGCTGAATGAAATTAGGTTAATAAAGCTAAATATACCCCCTACTAGGGCTTTAAGGAATGTGAATAAGAGAGAAAAGTCATATATGTGTAAACATTTATATGCACATATATCGACAACAGAATTTTATTGCCAAAAAATGACAAACATGTGCATGTGACCCTAGGGAAGTTTATATGAAATGATCCTTTTGAAACATATATACATAAAACATAAGTTATGTTTTGACTCTACCTTGAATACAAAGGTACATATAAGAATACTAAGCGAATACAGAAAATGAGATCAATGATTAAGGTACAGAGGGAATTTTGAGTTATTATTATTTCTTTACTGAGATTTAACTGACATATAACATTGGGTAAGTGTATGATGTATAGCATGAAGACTTGATATAAGCACATATTGCAAAATGATTACCAAAACAAGGTCAGTTAACACATGTATTACTTCATAATTTCATATGATTGTATTTTTTGTGGTGAGGACATTTAAGATCTATTATTTTATGCAAGTGCCAAGTGTGCAATGCAGTCTTGTGAGCTGTAGTCCTCATGCAGTGCACTAGATCCCCAGAACTTACTTATCCTGTAACTGGAAATTTGTACCAGCTGACCAACATCTCCCTGTGTCCCCACCTCTAAGGCCCTGGAAACTGCCATTCTACTCTCTGAGAGTAGCTTTTTGTTATACATCTATTCCACGTGTAAGTGAAATCACACAATATTTGTCCTTATCTGACTTCTCTTGGCATAATGCCCTCAAGGTCCATCCACACTGTCACAGATGACAGATTTCTTTCATTTTTATGGCTGAGTGATATTCCGTTATAATATATCCGCCATATTTTTTTTATCCATTCATCTGTCAATAGACTTAGGCTGCTTTCATGTCTGGCTATTGTGAACATACTGCAGTGTACATGGAAGTACAGCTATCTCTCAGAGTAATTTCACTTCCTTTAGATGTATATCCAAAATGGGATTGCTGGGTCACATAGTAGTTCTATTTTTAATTTTCTGAGGAATCTTCAAACTGTTTTCTATCATGGCTGTACCAATTTCCATTCCTACTAATAGTGCATCCCGCATCTTCTCCACATCCCCACCAAAACTTGTTATCTCTCATCTTTTTGATAATAGCCATTTCAGAAGGTGTGAGGTGATATCTCACTGTGTTTTTGATTTACACTTCCCTGATGATTAGTAAGGTTGAGAATGTTTTCATGTGCCTGTTGGCCATCTGTATGTCTTCTTTGGAAAAATGTCTATTCAGATGCTCTGCCCATTTTTTTTTATTAAGGTATCATCATTGATATACACTCTTATTATTAAGGTTTCATGTGAAAAACACTGTGGTTACTACAGTCACCTATATTATCAAGCCCCTCCAGAACCCGTTGCAGTCATTGTCCATTAGCATAGTAAGATGCCACAGAATCACTACATGTCTTCTCGGTGATACACTGTCTACACCGTGAGCCCAACACACCACACATGCCAATCATAATATCCCACAAGCCCCTTCTCCCTCCCTCCCACCCACCATCCCTCACCCCTCCAATCTGGTAACCAGTAGACCCTTCTTGGAGTCTGCGAGTCTGCTGCTGTTTTGTTCCTTCAGTTTTACTTCGTTGTTATACTCCACAAATGAGGGAAATCATTTGGTATGTCTTCCTCTGCCTGGCTTATTTCACTGAACATGATACCTTCTAGCTCCATCCATGTTGTTGCAAACGGTAGGATTTGTTTTCTTCTCATGGCTGAATAGTATTCCACCATGTATATGTACCTCTTCTTCTTTATCCATTCACCTACTGATGGACACTTAGGTGGCTTCTGTATCTTGGCTATTGTAAATAGTGCTGCAATAAACATAGGGGTGCATATGTCTTTTTGAAACTGAAATCTTGCTTTCCTGGGGTAAATTCCTAGGAGAGGAATTCCTGGGTCAAATGGTATTTCTATTTTTAGTTTTTAGAGGAACCTCCATATTGCTTTCCACAATGGTTGAACTACTTTACATTCCAATCAGCAGTGTAGGAGGGTTCCCCTTTCTCCACACCCTCACCAGCATTTGTTGTTCCTAGTCTTTTGGATTTTGGCCATCTTAACTTGTGTGAGGTGATATCTCACCTTTTGTTCTTAGGTAGTTTTTTGAATACCAATTTAATTTCATTACTGGTAATATGTCTGTTCAGATTTTCTGTTTCTTCCTGGGTCAGTCTTGGAAGGTTGCATTTTTCTAGAAAGTTGTCCATTTCTTCTAGGTTATCCAATTTGTTAGCATATAATTTTTCATAGTATTCTTTAATAATTCTTTGTATTTATGTGGTGCCCGTAGTGATTTCTCCTTTCTCATTTCTGATTCTGTTTATATCTGTACACTCTCTTTTTTTCTTGAGAAGTCTGCCTAGGGGTTTATCTATTTTGTTTATTTTCTCAAAGAACCAGCTCTTGCTTTCATTGGTTCTTTCTACGGTTTCATGCTTCTCGATTTTATTTATTTATGCTCTGATCTTTATTATGTCCCTCCTTCTGTTAACTTTGGGCCTCATTTCTTCTTTTCTAATTTTCTGAATGGTGAGTTTAGACTGTTCATTTGGGATTGCTCTTCTTTCGTGAGGTAGGCCTGTATTGTTATATATTTTCCTCTTAGAACTGCCGTTGCTGCATCAACAGATATTGGGGTCTTGAGTTGTTTTTACTTGTCTCCATATATTGCTTGATCTCTGTTTTAATTTGGTCATTGATCCATTGATTATTTAGGAACATGCTGTGAAGCCTCCATGTGTTTGTGAGCCTTTTTGTTTTCTTGGTACAATTTATTTCTATTTTCACACCTTTGTGATCTGAGAAGTTGGTTAGTACAATTTCAATCTTTTAGAATTTGCTGAGGCTCTTTTTGTGGCCTAGTATGTGGTCTATTCTGGAAAATGTTCCATGTGCACTTGAGAAGAATGTGTATCCTGCTGCTTTTGGGTGGAGTGTTCTGTAGATATCTGCTAGCTCCATCTGTTCTAATATGTTGTTCAGTGTCTCTGTCTCCTTACTTATTTTCTGTCTGGTTGATCAGTCCTTTGGAGTGAGTGGTGTGATTAAGTCTCCTAAAATGAATGCATTGCATTCTATTTCCTCCTTTAATTCTGTTAGTATTTGTTTCATGTATGTAGATGCTCCTATGTTGGGTGCATAGATATTCATAATGGTTAATCCTCTTGTTGGTCTGACCCCTGTGTCATTAAGTAACGCCCTTCTTTGTTTCTTGTTACTTTCTTTGTTTTGAAGTCTATTTTGTCTGATACAAGCACTGCAACTCAAGCTCTTTTTCTCACTATTATTTGCATAAAATATATTTTTCCATCTCTTCACTTTTAGTCTGTGTATGTCTTTGGGGCTGAAATGAGTCTCTCGTAGGCAGCATATAGATGGGTCTTGTTTTTTTATCCATTCTGCATCTCTGTGTCTTTTGATTGGTGCATCCAGTCCATTTACATTTAGGGTGATTTTCAATAGATACGTACTTATTACCATTGCAGGCTTTAGATTCATGGTTACCAAAGGTTCAAGGGCAGCTTCTTTACTATTAACAGTCTAACTTAAACTTGCTTATTATGCTATTTCAAACACAATCTAAAGGGTTTTTTTTTCCCTCCCTTCTTTTTCTTCCTCCTTCACTCTTTATAGATTAGGTGTCATATTCTGTACTCTTTTGTGTATACACTGACTGACTTTTGGGAGTAGTTGATTTAATTTTGGATTTGCTCAGTAATTAATTGGTCTACTTCCTTTTACTATGGTTTTATTTTCTCTGGTGACAGCTATTTAGCCTTAGGAACACTTCCATCTACAGCAGTTCCTCCAAAATACACTGTAGAGATGGTTTGTGGGAGGTAAATTCTCTCAGTTTTTGCTTATCTGGAAATTGTTTAATCCTTCCTTCAAATTTACATGATAATCTTGCTGGTTAGAGTATTCTTAGTTCGAGGCCCTTCTGTTTCATTGCATTAAGTATATCATGCCACTCCCTTCTGGCCTGTAACATTTCCATTGAGAAGTCTGATGAGAGCCTGATGGGTTTAACTTTGTGATATTTTTTCTCTCTATGGCTGCTTTTAATACTCTGTCCTTACCCTTGATCTTTGCCATTTTAATTATTATATGTCTTGGTGTTGTCTTCCTTGGGTCCCTTCTGTTGGGAGATCTGTGCACCTCCATGGCCTGAGAGACTATCTCCTTCCCCAGATTGGGGAAGTTTTCAGCAATTACCTCCTCAGAGACACTTTCTGTCCCTTTTTCTCTCTTCTTCTTCTGGTACCCCTATAACATGAATATTGTTGTTCCATTTGGAATGGTTCTCTCAATATTCTTTCATTCCTAGAGATCCTTTTTTTTTCTCTGTGCCTCAGCTTCTTTGTATTCCTGTTCTCTAATTTCTATCTCATTTACCATCTCCTCTACTTCATCTAATCTGCTTTTAAATCCCTCTATTGTACATTTTATCTCATATACTGTATTTTTCAGTTTCTACCTCTTTTTAGAATTTCTCTCTGAGGTCTTGAATATTTTCTATAGCTCCATGAGCTTATTTATGATTTTTATTTTGAAATCTTTTTCAGAAAGATTGATGAGGTCAGTTTCACTTAGCCCTCTTTCTGATGTTTGTGCAATTTTAGTTTGTACCAGGTTCTTTTGACGTTTTATATTTGTAATAACTTGGTGCAGGCGGCACCCTCTTGTGCCCTGAATCTCTACTCTCTGGAGCTGCTCAGCCCCTGGAGCAATGGTGGGCATTGCAGGCAAGTGGCACTGGTGCCTGCCAGGAGGAAAGAGCTCTTTCCTGCTTCCCGGCTGCAGTGCCTGCTTCCACTTCCATGACCAGTGGGCTGAGCATGCAGGGAGGAGACTCTATGCTATGCCCTCGTCGTTGCCATAGGCAGAGCCACCTTCTGGCTAGCCTGGCACAATGGTGGGGGCATCAGTTTTGTGAGCTTGTGCCACCGGAAGGAGTGGCGAGCTGCGGTATTGCAGTAGGGGCCTTGGAGCTGCATTCCCAGCCAGGGGGATGGAGTGACTGAAGCTCCTGAAAGTTCCCAACCTGCTAGGCTGAGTGCACTAGGACTATTTTGTCCACCTGTCCTTTCTCCTGAGCAGCAAGCTCTGTGCACTTTAGAAGCCCTTTCCCTGTTGGGAGGTCTCTCAGAGTGCCCACATTTCTTTTGTCCCAGAGCAGCCAGTTGTGGATTCCTCTTCTCCAAAAGCGGCTGGAATCTCAGTTTCTCCAAGTATTCTGCCTGTCTTAGCTTTCCAACCCCACTAATCTCCAGAGTACCATGTAATGTAGGGTCATGCTCCTATAAGCATGGATAAGGATTTCTGGTCTCTCTATTGAATTTCATTGTCTGTGTCTGCTTTTTTGAGTCAGTACCATACTGTTTTGATTCCTATAACTTTGTAGTATAGTTTGAAACCAGGAAATGTGATGCCTCCAGCTTTGTTTTTTGTTTTCAAGATTGCTTTGCTATTTGGTGTCTTTTGTAGTTCCATATGAATTTTAGGATATTTCTGTATCTGTGAAAAATACCATTGGAATTTTGATGGAGATTACAATGAACCCTGAGATGGCTTTGTGTAGTGTATTCCACACCAACTCCTTTCAGGTTCCCAGACCTGATTCCAACATGTTTGTGTGGGAGGGGTTTTCCCATGCATGACATTAAGCCCAGAGCACCAACAGATTCACCAGATCCTGTAAGATGGCCCTCCATCCTCCAACAACAGATGCCAGTCACAAGCCCCAGGTTGTTGTCAGACCAACGGGCTACAGAGCGGGGGTTCCCAATGCTTCCCACTTAGGTCTGAGTAATCTGATGGAGCGGCTCACAGAACTCAGGAAAACAATTACATTTACCGGCTTAACAGAGGATACCAAAGGTAAAAATTAACAGCCAGATGAAGAGAGACTTTTTAGGGAACGTCCCAAATAAGGGACCTTCTCTCCTCCTGGCACTTGGGCCTGGCTGGGTGGCACACGGAAGCGTTCTGCGTCCCCAGGCGTGGAAGCGCTCCCCGACTGAGACGCAGGATGCAAAAAAGAAAGACAGATGCTCTTCTCATGGATTTCTGTGAGGGCTCCACTGCATGGTCATGACTGACTAAGTCATTGGCCGCTGGCTGATTCAGCCTCCAGGCCCTGGCCGTGTGTGGGTCCAAAAGTCTCTCATTCACATGCTAAGACACCCATTTCACCTTTAAGACTCTGAAGTATTTTTAGGAACCGTGGATGAACACATATACCCATGAAATATGTTTTTGGTCACCTGAATGTCTAAATAGATGTATTTCTTATAACTCATTATATTGTAGGTAGTGTGGACATTTTAATAATATTAATTCTTCCAATCCACAAATAAGGAATATCCTTCCATTTATTTGTGTCATCTTCAATATCTTTCATGAAAGTCCTACAGTTATCAGTGTACAGGTCTTCTACCTCCTTGATGAAATTTATTGCTAGGTATCTTACTCTTGAGTTGTAATTATTAAAACAGGTAATAACATTTAGTGAGCACATCTTACATTTCGGAGCAACCAGGTGCAGATAACCAGGTTATCATTATTCCCATTTAGCAGATAAAGAAACCAAGGTTTCAAAGCTTAGCAAATTGCTCAAGGTCACAAAACTGATAAGTAAGGGCACCAGGATTCAAGTCCATGGTATTTGATCTCAAAGCCCAAACTCTGAAGCTCTAGATGCACAATTCTTCTTCAGACATTTACAGTTTATTGTTCTTACTATATAGAAAACTAAACAACATACATAAAATTGCACAGAACATTTACATAAATAGGGGTTCATGAAGTATTCCAAACTAATAATATTTGCCTTAGGTAAGAAGTGAAATAAATGTTTTATCAATTTCCCCAAATTGCATATCGGTATCACATTTTCTTTTCAAATCTATCTTTCTGAAGTAATAAACAACAGGAATCCTATGACTACAGGATATTTGATAGGAGTGCTCTTATTTGGAACGTTAGTTAGATTTATTTCATAGGAATTTGTAGACCTTTTATTTCATTGCCCAAGCTATAAGATTAAAAACTATAAAAAGACAACTGCTACATATATATATAAATATGTATATAAATATTTTAAATCTTCTAAAGGCAATGCCTCACATTTTCTTTAAAAACAGAATTTAATTGTAATTTTCCTACAAATTCTTTAAATTGGGTTAGTTATATAACTACAAAAGCATTTTACAAAAAAGTCTATTTAAAAACACTTTAGAGAGGACGGATTCAAGATGGCGGTGTGGGAAGTAAGACAGAGAACTCCTCCCAAAAACACATATAATACGAAAACATAGTTAATACAACTATCATAAAAAGAGCAACAGGAAAGAAGACTGCGCCAGACTGCATATACCTGGAGAACAGAGCAGACCTCACCGAACAGGGTAATGTACCAAAGCTCTAAGCCGGTGGGACCCAGGCCCTTCCCCCACCCCAGCTCACTGATGGGAGGAATAGAAACAGAGCAGACAGGGGGTGGAAGCCTAGGACTGCTGAACACCCAGCCCTGGAGATCTGCTCTGGGAGCACAAACCTAAATTGCATGGTGCTCTGGAGATTAGTGGGGTTGGAAAGCTAAGACAGGCAGAATACTTGGAGAGACTGAGATTCCAGGGGCTTGTGGAAGACAGGGATCCACATGTGGCTGCACTGGAACAAAGGAAAGGCAGGCAGTCTGAGAGGCTTCCTAGCAGCCAGAGGGCTGCTGAAGGAGCAGGGTTTGCACGGAGCTTGATGCGCAGGAGAAGGGAGAGGTGGACAAGGTTGTCTGGGCGCGCACTGCCCAGCAGGTTGGGAACTTTCAGGAGCTTCACGTGCTCCATCCCCCTGGCTGGCTACTCAGCTCTGAGGCCCCCCACTGTGATACACAGCCTGCTGCACCTTCCTACTGGCCTGCCCACAACAGCTTGCAAACCAGCAGTCCCTGCCCTGGGGTCAGGCCAGTCAGAGGGAGGCCCCACCTATAGCATCTACAGGTGCAAAGCACAGAGGCTTATACCTGTGTGCTTGACCCACTGGTTCTGACAGTGGAGACAGGTACTGCAGCCAGGAGGAAGGATACAGCTCTTTCCTCCCCCCAGGCACAAGCACTGCTACCCTGTGACCCCCAACATCACTGCGGAGGCTGAGTAGCACCAGAGACTATAGCTTCTGGGCAATAGAGGGTGCCACATACAAATATGAAATGGCAAAGGAACCTAGTTCAAAAAAGGAATCTCACAAACAGCAGAAAAAGGGCCAAGTGAATATGAACTCAAAAATCTTCCTGAAAGTTTAAAATAAAAATAATAAACATGCCATGGAGATACAGAAAAATATTCAAGACATCAGGAACGAATATAGGAGGGAGATTCAATCATTAAGAAATTCCATGTCTGAAATAAACAAACAATGGACGGATTTAACAGCAGATTAGATGTAGTTGAAGAGACGGTAAATGGAATAGAAACTAGAGAAGAGGAATATGATGAAGCTGAAGCACAGAGAGAAACAAGGATCTCTAAGAATGAAAGAATATTTAGAAAACTGTGACCAATCCAAAAGGAACACTATTTGCATTATAATGCTGCCAGAAAGAGAAGAGAGAGAAAAAGGGACAGAAAGTGTCTCTGAGGAGGTAATTGCTGAAAACTTCCCCAATCTGGGGAAGGAGATAGTCTCTCAGGCCATGGAGGTGCACAGATCTCCCAACACAAGAGACCCAAGGAAGACAACACAAAGAAACATAATAATTAAAATGGCAAAGATCAAAGATAAGGACAGACTTTTGAAAACAGCTAGAGAGAGAATAAAGATCACATACAAATGAAAACCCATCAGGCAATCATCAGACTTCCCAACAGAAACCTTACAGGCCAGAACTGAGTGGCATAATATATTTAACGCAATGAAGCAGAAGGGCATCGAACCAAGAATACTCTACCTGTCAAGATTATCATTTAAATCTGACACAGGAATTAAACAATTTCTAGATAAGCAAAAGCTGAAAGAATTTACTTCCCACAAACCACCTGTACAGTGCATTTTGTAGGGACTGCTATAGATGGAAGTATTCCTAAGGCTAATTAGTTATCACCAGAGGAAATAAAACCACAGCAAAGAAAGCAGAACAAATAATTACTAAGCAGATACAAAATCAAATCAACTAGCCCGAAAGTCAATCAAAGGATAGACAAAAGAGTACAGAATTTGATACCTAATATATACAGAATAGAGGAAGAAGGAAAAGGAGGAAAAAAAACCTTTAGGTTTTGTTTATAATAGCATAATAAGTGAGTTAAATTAGACTGTTAGATAGTAAGGGAATTATGCTTGAACCCTTTGTAACCACGAATCTAAAGCCTGCAATGGAAATAAGTACATACCTATCCATAATCATCCTAAATGTAAATGGACTGAATGCACCAATCAAAAGACACAGAGTCACTGAATGGATAAAAAAGCAAGACCCATCTATATGCTGTCTATAAGAGAATCACTTTAAACCCAAAGACATACACAGACTGAAAATAAAGGGATGCAAAATGATATTTCATGCAACTAACAGGGAGAAAAAAGCATGAGTTTGAGTACTTGTGTCAGACAAAATACACTTCAAAACAAAGAAAGTAACAATAGACAAAGAAGGACATTACATAATGATAAAGGGGTCAGTCCAACAGAGGATATAACAATTATAAATATCTACACACCCAGCACAGGATCACCTACATATGTGAAACAAATATTAACAGAATTAAAGGGGGAAATAGAATGCAATGCATTCATTTTAGGAGATTTCAACACACCACTCACTCCAAAGGACAGATTAACCAGACAGAAAATAAGTAAGGAGACAGACACTGAACAACATATTAGAACAGATGGGCCTTATGGACATCTACCGAACATTCCATCCAAAAGCAACAGGATACACATTCTTCTGAAATGCACATGGAACATTATCAAGAATAGATCATATACTAGGACAGAAAAAGAGCCTCAGTAAATTAAAAAAGATTGAAATTGTACCAACAAGCTTTTTAGATCACAAAGGTATGAAAATAGAAATAAATTTTACAAAGAAAACAAAAAGGCTCACAAACACAAGGAGCCTTAACAACATGCTTCTAAATAATCAATGGATCAATGACCAAATTAAAACAGAGATCAAGCAATATATGGAGACAAATGACAACAATAATTCACCACCATAAAATCTGTGGGACACAGCGAAGGCTGTGCTAAGAGGGAAATATATTGCAATATAGGCCTACCTCAGGAAAGAAGAACAATCCCAAATGAACAGTCTAAACTCACAATTAATGAAACTAGAAAAGAAAGAACAAATGAGGCCCAAAGTCAGTAGAAGGAGGGACATAATAAAGATTAAAGCAGAAATAAATAAAATTGAGAAGAATAAAACAATAGAAAGAATCAATGAAAGCAGGAGCTGGTTCTTTGAGAAAATAAACAAAATAGATAAACCTCTAGCCAGACTTATAAAGAAAAAAATAGAGTCTACACACATAAACAGAATCAGAAATGAGAAAGGAAAAATCACAGACACCACAGAAATACAAAGAATTATGAGAGAATACTATGAAAAATTATATGGTAACAAACTGGATAACTTAGAAAATATGGACAACTTTCTAGAAAAATACAACCATCCAAGGTAACCTTGGAAGAAACAGAAAATCTGAATAGACCAATTACCAGCAAAGAAATTGAACTGGTAATCAAAAAACTACCTAAGAACAAAACACCTGGACAGATGGTTTCACTGCTAAATTTTATCAAACATTTAGGGAAGATGTAATACCGATCCTCATTAAAGTTTTCCAAAAAGTAGAAGAGGAGGGAATACTCCCAAACTCATTCTATGAGGCCAACATCACTCCAACACCAAAACCAGGCAAAGAC
Organism: Phataginus tricuspis; assembly: GCA_029783875.1. Classification (NCBI taxonomy): domain Eukaryota; kingdom Metazoa; phylum Chordata; class Mammalia; order Pholidota; family Manidae; genus Phataginus; species Phataginus tricuspis. Next base: position 1,333,834 of record JAQQAC010014596.1, on the reverse strand, counting down.
ACCACAAAAAAAGAAAATTACAGACCAATATCCCTGATGAACATACATGGGAAAATACTCAACAAAATATTAGCAAACTGAATTCAAAAATACATCAAAAAGATCATCCATCATGATCAAGTGGGATTCATCCCAGGATGCAAGGATAGTACAACATTCAAAAATCCATCAACATCATCCAGTACATCAATAAAAAGGACAAAAACCATATGATCATCTTCATAGATGCTGAAAAAGCATTTGACAAAATTCAACATCCATTCATGATAAAAACTCTCAACAAAATGGGTATAGAGGACAAGTACCTCAACATAATAAAGGCCATATATGACAAACCCACAGCCAACATTATACTTAACAGCAAGAAGTTGAAAGCTTTTCCTTTAAGATTGGGAACAAGACAAGGATGCCCACTCTCCCCACTTTTATTCAACATAGTTCTAGAGGTCCTAGCCACGACAATCAGACAACACAAAGAAATAAAAGGCATCCAGATTGGCAAGGAAGAAGTCAGACTGTCCCTGTTTGCAGATGACATGATACTGTACATAAAAAAGCCTCAAGACTCCACTCCAAAACTACTAGGTCTAATATCTGAATTCAGCAAAGTTGCAGGATACAAAATTAATACACAGAAATCTGTTGCATTCCTATACACTAACAATGAACTAGCAGCAAGAGAAATCAGGAAAACAATTCCATTCGCAAAGACCCTGAAAACTACAAGATACTCATGAGAGAAATTAAAGAAGATATCAGCAAATGGAAATACATTCCGCGCTCATGGATAGAAAGAATTAATATTGTCAAAAAGGCCATCCTGCTTAAAGCAATCTACAGATTCAATGCAATCCCTATCAAAATACCAACAGCATTCTTCAATGAACTAGAGCAAATAGTTCTAAAATTCATATGGAACCACAAAAGACCCTGAATAGCCAAAGAAATCCTGAGAGGGAAGAATAAAGTTGGGGGGATTATGCTCCCCGACTTCATGCTCTACTACAAAGCCACAGCAATCAAGACAATTTGGTACTGGCACAAGGACAGACCCATAGACCAATGAACAGACTAGAGAGCCCTGATATAAACCCAAGCATATATGGTCAATTAACATACAATAAAGGAGCCATGGATATACAATGGGGAAATGGCAGCCTCTTCAACAACTGGTGTTGGCAAAACTGTACAGCTACATGCAAGAGAATGAAAGTGGATTATTGTCTAACCCCATACACAAAAGTAAACTTGAAATAGATCAAAGACCTGAATGTAAGTCATGAAACCATAAAACTCTTAGAAGAAAACATAGGCAAAAATCTCTTGAACATAAACAAGAGCAACATTTTCATGAATGCATCTCCTCGAGCAAGGGAACAAAAATAAAAAATGAAGAAATGGGACTACATCATGCTAAAAAGCTTCTGTATGGGAAAGGACACCATCAGCAGAACAAAAAGGCATCCTACAGTATGGGAGAATATATTTGTAAATGACATATCTGAAAAGGGGTTAACATCCAAGATACATAAAGAACTCACATGCCTCAACACCCAAAAAGCAAATGACCCTATTAAAAAATGGGCAGAGAATATGAATAGACACTTCTTCAAAGAAGAAATTCAGATGACCAAGAGGCACATGAAAAGATGCTCCACATCACATATTATCAGGGAAATGCAAATTAAAACCACAATGAGATATCACCTCACACCAGTTAGGATGGCCAACATCGAAAAGACTAGGAACAGCAAATGGTGGCAAGGATGCGGAAAAAGGGGAACCCTCCTTCACTGCTGGTGGGAATGTAAATTAGTTCAGTCATTGTGGAAAACAATATGGAGGTTCCTCAAAAAACTAAAAGTAGAAATACCATTTGACCTGGGAATTCCACTCTAGGAATTTAACCCAAAGAAAACAAGTTCTCAGATTCAAAAAGACATATGCACCCCAACATTTATTGCAGCACTATCTACAATAGCCAAGATATGGAAGCAACCTAAGTGTCCATCAGTAGATGAATTGATAAAGAAGATGTGGTACATATATTCAATGGAATATTATTCAGCCATAAGAAGGAAACAAATCCTGCCATTTACAACAACATGGATGGAGCTGGAGGATATTATGATCAGTGAAGTAAGCCAGGCGGAGAAAGACAACTGTCAAATGATTTCCCTCGTTTGTGGAGTATAACTATGCAGCAAAACTGAAGGAACAAAATAGCAGCAGACTCAGAGACTCCAAGAAGGAACTAGTGGTTACCAAAGGGGAGGGGTGAGGGAGGGCAGGTGGGAGGGTGGGAGAAGGGGATTGTGTATCTTTAGTACACATGGTGTGGGGGATCACGGGGAAACAGTATACCACAGAGAAGGCAAACAGTGAATCTGTGGCATCTTACTACACTGATGGACAGTGACTGCATTGGGGTATGAGTGGGGACTTGATAATATGGGTAAATGTAGTAACCACATTGTTTTTTCATGTGAAACCTTCATAAGAGTGTATATCAATAATACCTTAATAAAAAAAGAAAAAAGAAGAGATGGTACATATACACAATGGAATATTATTCAGCCATAAGAAGAAAACAAAACCTACCATTTGCAACAACGTGGATGGAGCTAGAGGGTATTATGTTCAATGAAATAAGCAAGGTGGGGAAAGACAAGTACCAAATGATTTCACTCAACTGTGGAGCATAAGAACAAAGCAAAAACTGAAGGAACAAAACAGCAGAAGACTCACAGAACCCAAGAATGGACTAACAGTTACCAAAGGGAGAGGGAAGGTGGGTGGGAAGGGAGGGAGAAGGGGAATAAGGGGCATTACGATTAGCACACATAATGTGTGGCAGCACGGGGAAGGCAGTATAACACAGAGGCCAAGTAGTGACTCTATAGCATCTTACTATGCTGATGGACAGTAACTGTAATGGGTTATGTGGTGGGACTTGATAATGGGGGGAATCTAGTAACCACAATGTTCCTCATGTGATTGTATATTAATGATACCAGAAAAACACAAAATAACAAAAAAAACGCTTTAAACTATTTTGGTCCTGTAGCTAGAATTAAGGTACCAAGGAATATACTATATTACAGGTAGTAGATGATATAAGAAGGACAAAATAATCAGAAAACACATTAGGGAGAGAAGGTCTTCTTTCCTCATTAAGTTAGAATTTTATCAAAAGCCTTCTCATTCTAAAACAAAATAAATTAGTTTAATGTATACCAACAATAAACCTGTTAGTTAACAGGTTAGTAAAGTAAAAAGGAAAATGACTGGGCTCAATTAATGTTTCTGAAATTCTATCTTTAACAGTTTTTTTCACACTGAGTAAAAGGCAACAAACTATTCATAAAATAAGTATCACAACAGATAAATTCCTTGTATAAATATTTTTTTCAGAAAAAAAAATATGACTAGAAAATTAGTAATAAACACAAAATGCAGTTCTCACCCGGTCTTCCTTCTTAGGCAACTGGTCCTTGATGAGCGTCTTGGTGCGCCTGAGGAGCCACCCAGACATCCTTCTGGCAAGTCTTTGCATAGCCTTTCGGCCGGTTGCAAGCTCTCTTTTGGTTGCTGTGTGTCTCTGACCGTGTTCTACTGGTTCAGAAAACTGCTTCTTGAAGTGGCTCCTGCTACCCAAAAGTCCTGGCACAGCCCTTCATAAAGACAGTAAGAAAAATGTTAGGGCTTTATTACATTATCTCAAGAGAAAAAAACACTCATTTTATTCTGCTTCTAAGACATATACTACAACACATGTTTATTAGTTGCAACAAAAACAAAAGGCAAGAAAACAGGATGTTCTTTCTTTATGACAGTTTCAGTAAATAACTATAAGAATATGATGGAATTGTTACATTAGTTCGGATATTTAGTTCAGGAATCAAGAGCAATATATAAAAACAGGTTTTCATTGGACTCTACTCTGTATACTATGTTTGGGATCAAACATTTCTGTAAGCAGACAATTTTTTCATAAACCAACCATTTGCAAACAGGTAGCATTAAGTTTAGGAAGTATTAAAATTTCCCCCCCAAAAAAAAGGATTTTCACTCACCAGTCCATGACACACCACAGCTCTTTCATGTTGTTCTGAAGGATGGTTCCAGTGAGGCCAATGCGGATGTCACATTTTAAAGCTTTCATAACCTGTGTTACTCTCGCCTTCGGATTCTTGATTCTATGAGCTTCATCTACAATGACAGCTGACCACTCCAAACTATGAAGTGATAAAAGGGGGGATGGAGTTAAGGAAACTTCCTTTTCTTAGTCTGTATAATTGCTAGAGAGCAGATTTCTCTACGAGAGTTCTGGAGTACTTCCCTCTTACTCTTTGATGAGCCCGTAGGCTTCTCACCTAGTTAGTTAAACCATCATAGATTTGGACAACCCAGTAAAATAAAATGTGTAGAGACACAAAAGGGCATAAATGTTTATTGATGGTGGAATGAAAAAACTCATTTAAACATCACTAAAATGACAAAAAAATAATTTTTTAAAGTAATAAACCAGAGAAGCAAATATATTTATATAAAGGAAGCAAAACTTGCAGCGTTAAATCCGAATGAAAAAAATACTGATCTAAATTAATGATTTCAAAAGCTGTATTACATACCTCGGCTACTAAGGTTTGGAATCGACTGTTACCCTAGCTGCAGTGAGCCCACACAGTGGCCAAGCCACTGACAGGAACCAGAGCCCCCTGGAGATTGGGTGATTTTAGGCACACAGCAGGGGAAATACTGAAGAGCCAAAAATTATCAGAATGGACAAAAAAAAAAAAAAAAGACCCAACTATATGCTACCACAGATACTTTAAATATAAAGAACAGATATGTTGAAATAGAAAAGGTGTAAAATAATAAACAAGCAGTAAGCATGAGAAGACTGTACTCATTTTTAAAGTTAAAAGGATCAATGACAGAGAAAAAATACCAATCATAAATGTGTGTATACCTAATAATAGAGCTTCAAAGTATATGAATTGAAAGCTGAAGAACTGAAAGAAAAAATTAAAAAAATCCACAATTATGAAGGTATCAACCTTCCTCTCTCTGAAACTGCAAACCAACGAGAAAGAAATCAGTAAAGCTGGAGGACACTTAACAACACCCATCTAAGACTAGCTTCACTGACACTAGAGACACTACACCCAGCAACTGGAGAACTGACATTTCTTCACGTTCACATAGATAAGAAAAATGAAAATTACATACTGCCACAGGATACCCCTGAATACTATATACACCCTGACTGACAATACAAAGTGCTGGTAAGTAAAGGAGGCAACTGAACTCTCATAGGCCGCTAGCTGGCATAACACGGTAAAACCACTCGGGAACATAGTTTGGCGATTTTTTCTAAAATTAAACCTACACTTACCATATTACCTGAAATTCTACTCCTAGGTATTTACCCAAGAGAAATGAAAATATATATCAAAAAAAGGCTTATACATAAATATTCCTTGAGCTTTATAACCTAAAACTGGAAACCCCAAATATCCTCAAAGGAATGGGTAACAAAATGTCACCTAAAATGCAGTACAATTCAGTGTTAAAAAAGAGCCATCACCGATAGATTCAATAACATGGATGACTCTCACAACATTACGATCAGCAAAAGATGCCAGACACACAGTTCCAGGGGCTAGAAATCCAAGATCAAGGTGTGGGCAGGCTTGGTCTCTTCTGAAGTCGCTCTCCTCGGTTTAAAGACAGCCGCCTCCTTGCTGTGGACTTACATGTCCTTTCCTTTGTGCATGAGTTCCTCTTGTCTCTTTTCTTCTAAGGACACCACCCAGGTTGGACCAGGGCCCTAACTTAATGGCCTCATTCAAGCTAATTATCCCTTCCGAGATCTCATCTCCAAATACAGTTACGCTTTGAAGTCCTTGGAGTTGGGACTTGAACATATGAATTGGAGGGGACATAGTTTAGCTCACAGTAAGCCTCCCAACTGGTCTTTCTCCAATCAATTTGGCTCTCATCCGTCTGCACAGATAGCAGCTGGATTACTTATAAAATGCAAATCTGATCATTTTTGTCATATCCATAATCTGATGAAAATCCTTCAGGGGCATTCTACTGCTCTCAGGACAAAGACCAAATTCAGTAGTAGCTTTCAATACTGTTTATGATTTGTCCCTTGCTTACCACACTGGCGTTGTCTCGGCCACTTCTTGCAGATTCTCTAGGCTGCAGCCACCAGATGCTGAAGACATCTAAGCTGCTGTCATTTATCAAGTGCCATGACCTTTGTTGTCCGCAGGCCTCCACAAACACTGCTCGTTTCGTTTACTTGGATTTCTCTCCTGCTCCTCAAGTCTTATTCACTCTGCAATTCCCACTCAGCTCATAGGGCATCTTCTGTGGGAAGCACCTGACGACTGTCCTCACTCCTCATGTGCCCCCATCCTCTGCTCTGTATCACAGCACTCAGGGGACTTTATAACTGTCTGTCTTTACTCCCCACTAAAACCTTATTAGGATGATAGTAGGCATGAGCCAGCTCATTTCTTTGGGGTATGTCAAGTTCTGGAACAGTGTGCTCAACATGTATATTTATTTTTTGCCACTCTACATTCACAACAGACTCCCATAATTAATATCATTCATGAAAATCATGTAGTCTAGATGCACTATTTGCATAAAAGGTTGCACACGAGCTTTAGGACAAGTTCATTCGTTCCTTAATAGGCATTGTTGGGAGAGGTAATAGAGGAAATAAAGGAAGTGTGGAAAATCTGTGGTAGGTTTTTCCTTCCTAGAAAAAAGTTAATTATTATAAACTGTCTATATTATTAATTCTGAAGTGAAATAAAATCATGCTAAAGATTATTTAGAGCTTTAAAAAAAAACATGAGGGATAAATACAATTGACAGAAGCAGAATATTAATGCAATCATCCCCGTTACTCCCATCACCTGTTAAGTTCATCCAGACATAAACGCAGTGTTTCATAAGTTGTTAGAGCAATTTCACATTTCCTCTGCTTTATGCGAATCAGTTCATTGTCTTTTTTGTTACCATGTAAGACAGTGACTCTGAAATATCCCCAAGTGTCCAATTCATCCTTCCAGTTGTAGAGGACAGAAAGAGGAGCGACTACTAAGAACATCTACAAGAAAAAGAAAAATATTTATGACATTAAAAAAAAAATTTAAAGAGAACCCCAAAGTGAAATCCAGAGTATCAATAGTTCTATTCTTTAATTTTTGACACTGCAATTAATAAGAATAGATACAAGTAACTGAGCAATTACTGGACACAGAGACCATCAACAATACTTTGTTGTTTGCTTAGCTTCTTATTGGGAAAAAACAGATATCTAACCTTCCCCAAAGGAGTAATTGTTTTCAATTTCCTCCCATAAAAAGGAGGTGACAAGATAAAGATAGAAGAAACTTCCCAAGACAGACAAACAGACAAAAGAGATAATTAGCATCCTAATAATAACTTCAAGGGCCAAGTGAGTAGGTTACACAGATAGGCAATGCAGGCCACGTTTGTTTCTTGAAATACATGATCTTCTGGGCTCTTTCTCTTCTGTTTCCCTAGGTCATTTCCTCTCTCCCTCTCTCAGACACTCAGCTGAAGACCTGGAAAATTCACTGAAAAATCAAAACAATTAGAAGAAAACCCCCACCTCTCTTATCATTAAATCAATAACCTACTTATATTTATTTCTATATATTCTGCCCTCCCACAGGTTGCCATGAATGAATTGTCTGTGTTTTGATCTAAAGACAAACCTTGAACTTACACAGTGGCTTCCAACCACTTCTGGCCAACCTGAAGAAAATACTGGAGAAATTGCTTTCAGTCTCCCCTACATGACCAACTTTCCCTTTTTAATGGACTGCATCCATCCAATAGCAAATGTTCTAATAATTCCCAGGGTTAAAAAGCAAGACAATGCCAAAACACCTCTTCCTTAATCCTATACTTCTTTCTAGCTATCCCGTTTACCTCCCTTATAGCAACCATCCTCAGGAGTTATCAAAACGTACCAAGGTTATCTCTACTTACCCCTCCTCCTGTTCTCTCTTGAATTCAGGTATCTGTAAACAAGACTTGTGCCCTCAACCCTCCAACCAGAGCAGTCCTTATCAGGATTCCCAACATAACTCTGTTTAGTCTTCACAGAAGTGTTTTGGAATTTCACTAACCTTTCCTGTACTAATCCCAAATCCTGCTGTCATCACCTATTTTAATTTTTTAATGTTTTTATTTCTCACTGTTACCACTACTCTTAAGCTATAGTATTTAATAGGGTTATAAGCAAGTTTCTTTTCTAAAGTTTATACTTATCCTACTTGATAAAGATGAAGCAATTAAACATACAAAAAAACAAAAACAAACCCATACTACTACCCTAAATCCTGCTTTCTCTCCTGTGAAGTATTTCAGCTAGGCCATTTGTCACCTGTAAGAAGTGAAATCTGTGATTGTTTTGAAAAGAGAAACAAGAAAAAGAACAGAAAATTAACCTACTGAATGTGAGAGATCCTCCCCCACAACCCCCCATCAAGCAAACACAAGTACTATATCATCATACACGTACTGTATACATCATATTCATTTCAAGTTTTTTGGCTCAGAGTTTAATCCTATGTATTACATTTTCTCTCAGCTTCAAACACAAAATTTGGGCTCCAAGTACTAAGTTTAATTATAGACTCCCTCTCTTGCCCACCACCTTTTAAAATAGATTACAAAAGATGAAAATACTGGGTCCAAATTCCATCTGTGCACTTTGAGCAGTTTTCCACTTGACGGGGTCATTCATCAAAGATGCCAATGAATCTAAAGAGTCCTAGAATCAGCCCTAAGATACCCGAAGAGGTTTAAAATTTAGACATTTCTTTGGACATTATTGGTCTTCAAAATTGTGAAAAGTAAGTCAGTTGGTTCAGAAACTCATTATAATACTAAGAATAGGTCAGTGAACTGACTTATACCATTTGTAAAGTCCAGAGAAAGTCTGTAAGAAGAGCCTGAAGTGGTCACCGCTGTGCTGTGAGTTTCCCACCTCTTAGGCCTCACTTAACCAAAGGACCCAGAGCAATGAGACAGGAAGCAGTGCCGCTGCAGAGACACCACACGCGAGGCAACCATTTCTCATTCTGCAGCTAAGAAACAATTTTTAAACTGGATCTAAAATGTAATAAAGTTAAGTTTTGCTCACAAATATTGTTAAAAGCAACAGAGACCATGTTAAATAGTGCAACTAAAGAATACGGAATTAATTTTTTCTCTTTCAACAAATCTAGTTCAATCATTGAGGTGCATGCTTCTAAGGTTTCGTTTTTCATGCACTATGGTTTTGGAAATGTGGTTTAGACTGTGACAAGATACCCAAAGATATTTCTCATGTGTGCCGGTTTTTGTGGTAGAAGTAGTTTCAGCATTAACAATAATTACCATAACCATTATTGAGCACTTACTATGTGCCAAACACTGGAAAGTAGTT
>JAQQAC010014596.1:1273171-1324331 GCA_029783875.1 Phataginus tricuspis | reverse complement strand
TAACCATTATTGAGCACTTACTATGTGCCAAACACTGGAAAGTAGTTTACAGACATTAACTCAGGCATAACACAGAAATGCTGTAAAGCAGACCTACTTATACGTCCTCTTTCAGAGATGAGAAAACTAAGGCGTAAAGAAATTAAGTAACATGCCCAAGGTCATACTGCTATTAAGTGGCACAGTATTTGAACCCACGTCTGTCTAATTCCAAAACTGTTAACCTCTGGATACATCATGTTAGCGCCTTAAATCAGAAAGTCTATGCCCTTGAAACACACCAATTTCTTATTTATAACTGTAAATTCAGTACTTTGTACAGTGCTTAGAAAACAAGTGTTCAGTTGATAAATGAACTAATAAATGAAACCAGGCACATCAGTGCCAAGACAGGACTAGCACTGTATATTCCAAAGACAGTGACACACCAACAGAGCCAAAACAAAGGCTTCACCTGGAAGGATGTGAGTTTCAGAGTGAAAAAAAAATGTACCTTTATAAAGAGCAATTACATGTAACTGTAATTTTTGCTATATAATTCAAAGTTCTAAAGATTATCCCTTGTAATTACTTCCATAATCTTTAATTCTTTCAAATAATTTAAAAGTTGAATTTTCCTTTGGTATACTGTAGCGATTTAATATGTGGGAATTTAGAGTTATAATCCACTGTCATTATGCTCAGTGAAATAAGCCAAGCCGAAAAAGATAAGTATCAAATGATCTCACTCATATGTGGAGTATAAGAACAAAGAAAAAAACTGAAGGAACAAAACAGCACCAGACTCACAGAACCCAAGAACGGACTAATAGTTACCAAAGGGAAAGGGACTGGGGAGGATGGGTGGGAAGGGAGGGATAAGAGGGTAAAAGGGGCATTACGATTAGCAGACATAAGGTGGGGGGGGCACGGGGAGGACTGTACAGCTCAGAGAAGACAAGTAGCGATTCTCATCTCACTACACTGATGGACAGTGACTGTAATAGGGTTGGTGGGGGGGACCTGATGAAGGGGGTAGTTTAATCACCACAATATTGCTCATGTAATTGTAGGTTAATGATACCAAAATAAATTGTAAAAAAAAAAAAAAGAACACCTCCAAATTCTTCTTAGAGAATCAGCATAATAATAATGCCAAAACTCAACATTCTATCAAAATAGAAAATTATAGTACAATTTCACTTAGATCAATGGATAGCAAATCAATAAATATTAAATCTTATGAGAAGTAAACAAGATGAGACTAGAAATGACAAGTAAAATTATTTGCAGAAGCAGAAGTAACTAAATGAACAGTAAGCCAACTACAAAAAAAAATGGAAGAATTAAGAAAGTGGAATTTATAAAATATATGTGGCACTTTAAATGACACTTTAGACCAAATGGACTTAACAGATATATGCAGATCATTCTATCCAAAAGCAGCAGAACACACATTCTTCTCAAGTGCACATGAAACATTCTCCAAGATAAATCACATGATAGGCCACATACAAGTCTTAATAAATTTAAGGACACTGAAATTATATTAGCATCTTTTCTGACCATAATGGTATAGAACTGGGAATCAAGTACAAGAAGAAAACTGGAAAATTCACAAATATGTAGAGATTAACAACATGACCCACTGAATGACCAGTGGGTCAAAGGAGAAATCAAAAAACACTTTGAGACAAGTGAAAATGGAAATACAACATACATTCTAAAATTTACAGGATACAGCAAAGGAGTTCTGAGAGGGAAGTTCATAGTGACCAATGTCTACCTCATGAAACAAGAAACATCTCAAACTACTTAACTTCACACCTCATGGAACTAGAAAAAGATCAAATGAAGCCCAAAGTTAGTAGAAGGAAGGAAATAAAAAAGATTAGTGCAGAAAAAATGAAACAGTCTAAAATGACAACAGAAAGTATCAATGAAACTAAGAGCAGGTTCTTCGATAAGAAGAATATTGACAAACCTTGAGCTATACTCACTAAGAAAAGACAGAGGGCTCAAATAAAATCAGAAATGAAAGTGGAGACATTACAACTGCTAACACAGATATACAAAGGGTCATAAGAGAATACTATGAACAATTATGAAGCAAAAAATTAGACAAACTAGAAGACCTGTTTCTAGAAACATATTAACCTTCCAAGAATGAATCATGAAGAAAAAGAAAACGTGAATAGACCAATTACTAATAAGGAGATTGAATCAGTATTAAAAACATCCCCCCAAAACAAAAGTCCACAACCAGATGGCTTCATTGGTGAATTCTACCAAACATTCAAAGAATCAATACAAATCCTTTCCAAACTCTTCCAAAAAATAGAAGAGGAAAGGCTTCCAAACTCATTTTACAAGGTCAGCTTTACCCTGACACCAAAACCAGACAAGGACACAACAACAACAAAATAACAGGCCAATATCACTGTTGAACACAGATGTAAAACTCAACAAAATATTGCAAACTGAATTCAACAGTACAATTAAAGGATCATATACCATGATCAACTAAGATTTACTCCTGGGATGCAAGGATGATTGCACACCTGCAAATCAATCATGCCAAACACCATATTAACAAATGAAGGAAAAAAATCATATGACCACCTCAGTAACTGCAGAAGCATTTAACAAAATTCAATATCCATTTATGATAAAACTCTCAAGTGGGTATAGAGGAAATGTACAGTAACATCATAAAGTCCATATAAGTCCACAGTTAGCATCATACTAAACAGTAAAAGCTGAAAACTTTTCCTTTACGATAAACAATAAGACAGAAGATGCCCTCTCTCACCACTCTTATTCAACATAGTGTTAGAAGTCCTAGCTAGAGCAATTAGGTAAGAAAAGGAAATGATGTCATCCAAATTGGACAGGAAGAAAATGTCACTATTTGCAGGTGACAGTATATGTATACAGAAAACCTGAAAGACCACCAAAAAACTCTTAGAACTAATAAACAAATCCAGTAAAGTTACAGGATACAAAATGAATACACAAAAATCTTTTGCATTTCTACACTAATGAACTATCAGAAAAAGAAATTAAGAAAACACTCCTATTTACAACTGCACCAAAAAGAATAAAATACCTAGAAATAAATTTAACCAAGAAGGTGAAAGACCTGTACCCTGAGAACTATGGCATTGATAATAGTAACTGAAGATGACACACATATATGGAACTGTATTCTCAGCTAATGGATTGGAAAATTTGATATTGTTAAAATGCCCACACTGCCCAAAGCAATATAAAGATTCAATGTGATCCCTTCCAAAATTCCAAAAGAGTTTTTCCACAGAAATACAATCATAAAACTTGTATGGAACCCACAAAAGACCCAGAGTAGCCAAAATAATCTTAAGAACAACAAAACTAGACACATTACATTCCCTGATATCAAACTGTATTACAAAGCTATAGTAATCATAACAGTATGGTATTGGTATTGCATAAAACATACACATAGATCAATGGAATAGAATAGAAAGCACAGAAATAAACCCATGTACACATGGTAAATTAATTTATGACAATGGAGGCAAAAAATACACAACAGGAAAATGACAGTCTCTTTAATAAACAAGGTTGAGAAAATTGGACAGCTGTATAAAGAAATGAAATTAGACTACTATCTTATACCATATTAACTCAAAATAGATTAAAGATTTGACTATAGAATAAAATAAGTAAGTCATGAGTTTGTACTGTAACACATGATGACGAAAGTTAGTAATACTGTATTGCATATTTGAAAGTCACTGAACATAGATCGTAAAAGTTCTTATTACAAGAAGAAAAGGAAACCAATTTTTTAACTATGTATGGTGACATGTTAACTAGACTTACTGTGGTGATCATTTAACAATCTATACGAATATCAAATCATCATGTTGTACACCTGAAATGAATATAATGTTATATATCAATTATATCTCAAAAACACCCAAAAAGTACATATATGTAAATATATAAATGACTTTAATACAAAAACACAACCATTAGAAAATAAAATTTAAGAAATTCCATTTATAATAGCAGCCAAGAAGAATACCTAGCCAAACTTAATGAACACAAAACAAGGTCTATGAAGAAAACTAAAAACTCAAGGGCTAGAAATAAAATTTAAGCAAACAATGTAACTACTCATTGATATGCACTATTTATACTGTAAAGAAGTTCATTTTCCCTACATAAGACAATAAACTCTGTAATACCAACAGGTTTTTAGGAGGAAGTTGAGAAAACTTGAGAAATTAGTCCTAGAAAATATAATAATATATTATAGAGGTATAATAATTAAAACCAATTGACACTGTAAGAGAAATGAAATAAATTGAAAGGACAAACGTGTCTAGAAATACAGCCAAATATATAACTGAACTTAATTTCACCCACAAGTGACCCTTCAAATCATTGTGAAAACAAGGCCTTATTCAATAAAGGACATTAAGATAACTCACTAACCATCTCAGGAAAAAAAATTAAGCTGCGTTACTAGATCACTCTTTAGAGCAAAATATATTCTAGCTGACATAGAGATGTAAAGGTATAAAAGAATACCATCCACATTATAAAAGAATCAAAGATTTAGAGTACAGAAGACTTTTCTAGGAAGACATAAAACAATGAGGTTGTAAGAGACACATTTAACTACTTAAAACTTTAAAAAATATAATAAGCAAGTCAAAAGCTGACTGAGAAAGTGGTTTGCAAAATATATAATAGACAAAATATTAATATCTAGACTATATAATTAAGGTCTATTAATCAAGGAATATGATTAAAAACTGGAACTTGATTTAAAAATGGGCAAAGTCATTAAAATTGTCTTTTAAGATTCTGAAATATATTCAACCTCACTCATAACTAAAGAAACACAAATCATAGCAAGACATAATTTTTCTAATCTCTCAGACTGACATAAATGTTTGTTAACCTCTGGGACAGACAAAAAGCAGGGAAACATGTATATACTACTGCTGAGAATACAAATTGACACAAGCTCTTGGAAGGGTGATTTGACTCCAGCTATCAAAACATAATATGCAAAACCCGTAATTTTGGTACCACATACTGCTCAGTCCTGTACCAGTTACAATGGCAAAAGCTTCCAAGATAGATCCATAAAGATGCTCACAGTAGCAATATTTGCAAGATAATCCTCTCAGGAACATATCGGGAACTAAAGAAACAATGTATAGCAAATAAAATACTGGAAAAATATTTTTGTTCAAACACCATTGATATTACTTGTGATGCTGGCATTGCGATTGCTAGAAAAAATTCTCATCTGCAATAATACCAACTATGATTTTTGCACAGAATCTCTAAGATTTTATCATACAAGACAGTAATATTTTTAAAAGAATTTGACTTATTTTCATAAAATCTGAATTCCAATCTTAACAGTCTAAATCTAAAGAATCATTCCAAGAATTAACATTTGAAATGCATTCTTTGTGCCTTTCCCTTTAGGAATTTATTCTTGGCATAAAACATCTATTTTACACATTCTTAGGTGATTTCTTCACACTTGGAAAGTCTTAAAATGTATATGAGATGTATCATTATCACACACACATACCTCAACTCCAACACCCCTTAATTTGCAACATTCAGCTCACGAAAAAAGTATTTTCAAGGAGTTCCAATATTAATTTTTCAGGGTTCCACTGCAATTATGGCATTAGTATAATAAATGTAAAGGAATTTATTTATTTTTTCTATTTCATGGACCATTAAAAAAATATATACAAAGATTTAAATGGACCAATATGAATTTACTTCAAGAATTTCATCACACAAAATCGTTAACTTTTGTTTGGATTTACTTCTGAGGAATTCTGTAGGATGTCACTGGTAATCCCATTAAAAAATTCCAATTCAAATGGCTAACTAAACACATGGGTTTATTGATGTCAGTGAAATAACAGAATATAAAAATAAATCCATCAAAGTGATAAAATGCCTGGGACAGGTACTCCAGATCATCTGAACAGTGCAAGAGCTGGTAAGAACTGACATACTTGAAGAACTGAGGAATTGACCCCAGATCTGTGTAAGAGAAAATTAAAAAAAAAACTGAAAGTGAATTCTTCCTAGAAGAAACATAAAAATGACAACAACAAATAAAACAGTAACACAACAAAAAAACTCAACAGAGCAGAGGCAGTTGGAACGACTGGGTCATGAAATGGAAATGCATTTTAAATGTAAATGGATTAAATTCTCCAATCAAAAGACATGAGTGGCTGAATGGATAATAAAACAAGACCCAATTATGTTACTTACAAGAGATTCATGTCAGCTTTAAGGACACACATAGACTGAAAGTGAAGGGATGGAAAATGAAATTCCATACAAATGGAAATCAAAAAACTAAGACACAATAAACTTTACATCAAATACTGTAACAAGAGACAAAGATCATTAAAGCACGATAGAGGTGTCAACTCATCAAGAGGATATAACAATTATAAATATTTTATACACCCAACATCAGAACACCTAAATATATATAGCAAATATTAACAGATCTGAAAGGAGATTACAGCAATACAATAATAAACAGAAGATTTCCATACCCTGTTTTCAACATTAGACAGATAACCCAGTCAGAAAATCAGAAAGAAATCACTGGACATAAAGTTAGACCAGCTGAACCTAACAGACATATACAGAACACTGCATCAAAAAGCAGAAAATCTATTTTTCTCAGATGCATATGGAACATTCTACAGGATAAATAATACGTTAGGTCACAAAACAAGTCTCAATAATTTAAGAAGACTGAAATAAAAATCCTACCAATCATCTTTTCTGACCACAATGGTATGAAACTAGAAATCAACTGCAAGAGTAAAACTAAAAAGTCCACAAATATGTGGAAATTAACATACTTCTGAACAATCAATGGGTCAAAGAAGAAATAAAAAAAATCTTGAGACAAATGAAAATTGAAACACCACATACTAAAACTCAAGGGATGCAAAGAGTTCTAAGAGGAAATTTGATAGTGATAGATGTCTACATTAAGAAAAAAAAGATCTCAAATAAACAACTGAATTTTACATCTCAGGAAACAAGGAATAAATTAAGCACAAAGCAGACAGAAGAAAATAACAAAGAAAGGAGAAATAAATGAAACAGATTAACAGGACAAAAGAGATCATTGAAACTAAGAGCCGGTTTTTTGAAAAGATAAACAAAATTGACAAACCCTTACCTAGACTAAGAAAAAAAGAAGGCTAAAATAAATAAAAAAGAAGACATTATGCCTGATAACACAGAAATACAAAGGGTAATAAAAAATTATACAATTTGTGGTAACAAATTAGATAAACCAGAAGAAACGGATAAATTCCTAGAAACAGATAACCCAACAAGACCTGAATCATGAAGAAACAGAAAGTTTGAATAGACCAATTACTAGTAAGGAGATTGAATCAGAAGCCGAAAACCTCCCAACAAAGAAAATCTGAGGTGAGGACCAGACGCCTTCACTGGTGAATGCTACCAAACTTTAAAAGAAGTAATACAAATCCTTCTCAAACTTCTCTAAAGAATAGAAGAAACACTTCCAAAACTCGTTTTATGAGGCCACTGTTACCTTGATACCAAAACAGACAAGGACACTTCAAGAAAAGAAAATTACAGGCCAATATCCCTGAAAAACATAGATGCAAAAATCTTCAACAAAATATTAACAAACAAAATTTAACAATATGTTAAAAGGATCATATACTGTGATTAGGTGGGATTTATTCCTGGGGTGCAAGGATGGTTCAACATACATAAATCAATACATGTGAAAAATCTACATTAACAAAATGAAGGATAAAAATCGCGTCTCAATAGATGTCCAAAAAAAGCATCTGACAAAATTCAACATCCATGTATAATAGGAACTCTCAATAAATTGGGTATAAAGGATACATACCTCAACAAGATAAAGGCCATATATGACAAGCCCACAGTTAATATCATACTGAAGAGTGAAAAGCTGAAAACTTTTCATTTTAAATCAGGAACAAGACAAAGATGCCCACTTTCACTACTAGCAGTCCTAGCCAGAGCAATTAGGTAAGAAAAAGAAATGAAAGGTATCCAAAAAAGAAAGAAAAAGAAAAGAAAGAAGTAAATCATCTCTGTTTTCAAATGACATATGTACAGTACACTGAAGAAGCCATCAAATAACTGTTAGAACTAATAAATGCATTCAGTAAAGTTGCAAGATACAAAATCAATACACAAAAATTAGTTGTGTTTTTATATACTAGCAATGAATTATCAGAAAAAGAAATTAAGACAATAAAAGAAAAGGAATGGCAGAGTAATTAATTAAAAGGTAACTTGCTAACATGCCAACTATTTGTTTCAGAGAAGCTGGTTCTAGCATCAGTATTCCACTTACCCTCCATAAAGTACTGCAGTTGTTTTTCTAAAGCAAAAGAACTTATTTAGAAGAATTCTAAAGTGAGTATTGTGGCTGAGGAAATTTCTGAATTTTGAGGTTAAAGAAAAACCCTAAACAGTTACAAAGAAAAAGACAATTTCTTTTCCAAGAGAAAAAGGCAGTGGATCCTCATCTACAATACAGAGTGAAATAAGACAATAAAATGATTTTGGTTGAGTTTCAAGAGAAAAATTTTAACTTAGAATTCTACATTCAGATAAACTATCAATCTAGTATGGGAGCAAAATGCAAGAACACAAAATTTTTGAAATGATTGAAACTGTTAAACAAAAAACTGGTATAAACACAAGAAGAAAGGAGAAAGGTGAAAAACAGTAGGAAAATTTAATATATTACTTACAGTATCCAACTACTCAAACCAAAAAAAGTACAACAAATTTTAACAATTAATAAGCTTAATTAAATAGAAATACTTAAAACTATATGGACATAATAATGAAGAATGCATAATATTAGACATTTTAAAATAATAACCAAGTCTGCACAACTGACTATGGATTTAGCCACAAAGAAAACAGCAAGGCTATATTATCAGATGTAACAAAACTAGAAATCAACAATAAAGGCTAATTATTTTCATCATTCCCCCATTCCCTATATCTATTTACTCAGAAATTTCAAAGCTTTGGTTTAAATAGTACTAGAGTAAAACAGAACAAAAACTGCAGTCACAGATAACTTAGAAAAGAATAATGAATCAAAACTATGGAATGCAAAGTAGTATTCAAAGGGAAATTTACAACTTTAATGGAATTTATTAGAATATAAGATTGAAAAATAAATGAATTAAGAATTCAGCTGAAGGAAATAGAAAAATAGCAATGTCCATTACCACAAGGAATTTACACACATATGTGTTTTTTGTATGTATATGTAAGTGTGTATATATATTCATATATACACACACATATATATGTATATAGAAGTAGGGGAGAGAGAGAGAGAGGAAAGATAGGGAAAAGAAAGAGGGAGGAAGGAAGAAAAGAAAGAAAGAATTTCTATAAGAATCATGTATAAGATATAAGTATATATTTACAAAGAAGAAAGCTGAAGTATGGACATGAATAGCATTCATAGTCAACATGGTGAGAGGCTTTAGTTTTTATGATTCCAACCTCAATTTCCTTATATAGGAAAAACTTATTTCTCATTTCTGGGATATATAATTAGTCTGGTAAGCAACTTTAGCAATGACATACCTTTGTTAACAGTATCTATAACTGTCTCCTTTTCATTCTCACATAAATAAAGATAATGGACTTTAACGTTACATACACATTTATGGAAATTTATCATATTAACAGAAGTCATATAAATTAAGCCAAGTAAACGATTGAATCCCCCCACCTGTAAATTCAAACAAAATTATATATTGTAACTTTCAGATTAATCATATTTAACTTGTGGAAGAAACTGAAAATCCTTCAGATATTAGGTCTATAAAACAAGTATTTTAATATCCTTAAATTCTTTTATTTTAAAATTACACTTTAATGTGTGATGTTATATAAGTTTCGATGTACTTTTCCAATATCGACTTTATGAGTTGTATATTTCTAGATATCTTACTTTCTTTGCTGCAGAAGGGGGTTCCTTTTTCATACTTCTTAGTAAAAACTCTGGCATGTTATTTTCAATATCCTCACGAGTCCCCTTTTTATGCAAAACTGCAGCCAAAAATGAAATAACCTGGAAAACAAAACAAAACAAATGTGTTCAATCACTGTATATAATGTTATAACCATGGACAAAATTTTTTTGCTTATATGATTAACTACCTAATTAGTGACAATTTGAGTATGTACAACTAGATTTGTTAGGGGGGAAAACGTAAAACACTAGTATTGGTTTTATGTATACTAAAAAACATACGTATAATATAGATTGTTACCCTTGAATACAATAAAGAAATTCTTACATTACCATCTCTTTCATGATAATTCTAACTACTCAATGATTCTTTCTTGATCTCATTAACTGGACTATCTTCTTATTTGTTTCTATCCATGGAAACTCTCGTCATATCATCTATTGGAATAAACTACATGCATTTGTTTTCCTTGTAGAATATAAACTCCTTAAGGGGATAATATTTGGCTCATAAATTTGTGTGCTTCTGTTTATGTAATAAATATAGGTAGAATGAGAAGATATTATATTAAGATATACTAAAACAATTCATCAATGTGCATAGCATTTTGAAAAACACTTATTCTCCAAATACCAAGTGGGAGAAACAAAGAGACATAGAAAAAAGGAAATATAATTTCATATAATGAAGAGCAAGAAATACTTAATCAACTGGACTTTGGCTCAAATTTCAGCCTTAGTAGCTTGTCAGTTATGTGAACTTGGACAAGTTAACCTTTTAGAGTAATTGTAAAAAATATGTGAAAATAGAAAAATAATATTGGCAGACTTGTTTTAAAGAACAGGGGGGAGTTTGTGAGGTATACGTATGGGGGAAAAGAGCTGGTCATTACAATAGAAAAGTAAAGTATATGAATATTAAAACCTAAAGACAAAATATGAGAATTAGAAAAACTATCCAAAAATAAGTTTTTAGTATGGGTGTGGATACCTATAATCTGAATCCTAAGTGATAGATAGAAGAAAAAGAATACTGCAGTAGTATTTGAAGAGACAAATGCTGAAAACTTTTAAAAAACTGGTAAAAAAAAAAATCAAGCCATCTATCCCAGATGTACTATGAACAGCATCATGCCAGAATAAATAAATAAATAAATAAACAAATGAATGAATGAATGAATGAAAAAGCAGGTGCTTCATAGAAGAACTGCTCAAAATAGAGAAAAACAAAATCTTAAAAGCAGCCAGAGGAGAAAACAAGATGACCTAAAAAAAGCAACAATGAGACAAGGAGCAGACCTTGTAGCAAAAACAATGGAAGACACCATACAATAGAATATTTCCAAAGTGCTGAAGAAAGCAAAAACCTAGTTTTATACCCAGTGAAAATATGATTCAAGAATGAATATGAAGATGTTTTTAGACAAAATCTATGCAAATTCAGCAAGAGAGCCACACTAAAGAAAATAACAAAAGGATGTTTTCAGACACAAGGAAAATTATCCAATATAGATGCTCAATGATGCAGGGAAAAATTAAGAGCAACAAAAATAAATATATATAAAATATACATGTATGTTAACATTATGAAAAAATGATTAAATGTCCTATTGGAATCAAATAATAGAAAAATTGAAAGATATGACAAATATATATGGGTTAGAAAAGGCAGAGAAATTACAATATTGTGAGGTCCTTATGCTGTCCAGGAAGAAAGAAAAAGTACTAATTTATATTTTGATGCCAAGAATATGTTACAATTACTAGGGTATCCACCAGAAGAAAAATACAGTAATGGGTAACTACTAACCTATTAAGAAAGGTATAATAGAATAATATGAAATAACCTATCCAAAAGAGGCAAAAAAGATGAGGAAAATGAACATAAATGACATGCAACAAATAAAAAGCAAATAGTAAAACAGTAGGCTTATATCTAAGTGTATTAGAAAGCACATTACATAGAAATGGACTAAATGCTCTAATAAAAGACAAATATTTCAGGAGCATAAAATACATGTGTCAATGAAGATGAGGGAGGATTAAAGATGGCAGCATGAGAGGTGAGACAGAGGCCTCCTCACAAAACCACATATAACATGAAAATATAGTTAATACAACTAATCCTGAAAGAAAAACAGGAAAGATGACTTCGCCAGACTGCATTCACCTGGAGAAAAGAAAAGACATCATGGAACAGGGTAATGTACCAAGGCTGTGATCTGGAGGGACCCAAGTCATTCCATCCCACCAGCTCACTGGCAGGAGGAAGAGAAACGGAGAGGGGTGGGAGTGGAACCCAGGACTGCTGAACACCCAGCCATGGAGATCTGCTCTGGAGCATGAACCTACACTGTACAAACCTCCAGATCTGCTCTGGAGATTGGTGGGGTTGGAAAGCTAAGACAGGTGGAATACATGGAGAGACTGAGATTCCAGATGCTTGTGGAAAACAAGGATCCATATGGGGCTGCTCTGGGACAAAACAAAGAAGGGAAGTCTAAGAGACTGCCTAACAGCAAGAGGGCTGCTAAAGGGGCAAGGACTGAACAGAGCTTGCTGCTCAGGAGAAAGGTCAGGTGGACAAAATTTTCTGGGACACCCTGCCCAGCAGGTTGGGAACTTACAGGAGATTGAGGTGCTCCAACCCCCTGGCTGGCTATAGAGCTCCTAGGTCCCCCACCATGATACGCAGCCTGCTGTGCCTTCCTCCCTAACGAAACAGGCTTGCAAACTGATAGCCCCTACCCTGACATCAGGCCAGACAGAGGGAGGCCCTGCCTACAACAGCTATAAGAGCAAAGCACAGAGGCTTACACCTGTGCACTGAGCCCACTGGTCCTGGTAGTGGAGATAGCCACAGCATCTGGGAAGCAGGAAACAGCTACTTCCTCCATCCAGGCACCCATGCTGCTCCCCTGCGACCCCCAACATCACTCCAGGGGCTAAGTGGCTCCAGAAAGTAGAGATTCTGGGCACCAAAAGGGCTCTACATACAAATATGAAATGTCAAAGGAACCTGGTTCAAACCAAAACCCCACAAACACCAAAAAGAGGACCAAGTGAAACTGAACTTCAATCTTCCTGAGATTTCAAAACAAAAATCATAAACATGCTCAAGGAGGTACAGAAAAATATTCAAGAACTCGGAAGAATTCAAGAATGAGATACAACATTGAGAATACAGTATCTGAAATGAAACATACAATAGACATTTAAAAGCAGATTAGATGAAGTAGAGGAGATGGCAAATGAAATAGAACATTTTCAAGAATAGATCAGATACTAGACCACAAAAAGAGCCCCAGTAAATTAAAAAACATTGAAATTACACCAGTTTCTCAGACCACAAAGTATGAAACTAGAAATAAATTACGCAAAGAAAACGAAAAAGCCCACAAACATATGGAAGCTTAACAACACCCTCCTAAATAATCAATGGATCAGTGACCAAACAAAAACAGACATCAATCAATATATGGAGACAAATGACAAAATAATTCAACACTGCAAAATCTGTGCGAAGCAGTGAAAGCCATGCTAAGAGGGAAGTACATTGCAATATAGGCCTACCTCAGGAAAGAACAACAATCCCATATCAACACTCAAAACTCATAATTAATGAAACTAGAAAAAGCAGAACAAATGAAGCCAAAAGTCAGTAGAAGGAGGGACATAATAAAGATAAAAGCATAAATAAATAAAATTGAAAAGAATAAAACAATAGAAAGATTGAATGAAAACAGGAGCTGGAACTTTGAGAAACTTAACAATATAGATAAACACATAGCCAGACTTATCAAGAAAAAAAGAGAGTCTACACACATAAACAGAACCAGAAATGAGAAAGGAGAAATCACTACGGACACCACAGAAATACAAAGAATTATGAGAGAATACTATGAAAAATCATATGTTAACAACTGGATAACATAGAAGAAATGGACAACTTTCTAGAAAAATACAACCTTCCAAGGCTGACCCAGAAAGAAACAGAAAATGTGAATAGACAAATTACCAGCAAAGAAATTCAAATGGTAATCAAAAAACTACTTAAGAACAAAATTCCTGTACTAGATGGTTTCACTGCTGAATTTTATCAAACATTTAGTGAAGACCTAATACCCATCCTCATTAAAGTTTTCCAAAAAGTAGAAGAGGAGGGAATACTCCCAAACTCATTCTACGAGGCCAACATCACTCTAATACCAAAACCAGACAAAGACACCACAAAAAAAGAAAATTACAGACCAATATCCCTGATGAACATAGATGCAAAAATACTCAACAAAATATTAGCAAATCGAATTCAAAAATACATCAAAAGGACCATCCATCATGATCAAGTACGATTTATACCAGGGATGCAAGGATGTTACAACATTCAAAAATCCATCAACATCATCCACCACATAAACAAAAAGAAAGACAAAAACCACATGATCATCTCCATAGATGCTGAAAAAGCATTAGACAAAATTCAACATCCATTCATGATAAAAACTCTCAGCAAAATGGGTATAGAGGGCAAGTACCTCAACATAATAAAGGCCATATATGACAAACCCACAGCCAACATTATACTTAACAGTGAGAAACTGAAAGCTTTTCCTTTAAGATCGGGAACAAGACAAGGATGCCCACTCCACTATTCAGTAGAGTACTGGAGGTCCTAGCCACGACAATCAGACAACACAAAGAAATAAAAGGCATCCAGATTGGCAAAAAAGAACTCAAACTGTCCTTGTTTGCAGATGACATGATATTGTACATAAAAAGCCCTAATGTATCCACTCCAAAACTATTAGATCTAATATCTTAATTCTGCAAAAGTGCGGCATACAAAATTAATACACAGAAATCTGTTGCATTCCTATACACTGATGATGAACTAGCAGAACAAGAAGTCAGGAAAACAATTCCATTCACAATTTCATCAAAAAGAATAAATACCTAGGAATAAACCTAACCAAGGATGTGAAAGACCTATACCCTGAAAACTACAAGATACTCTTAAAGAGAAATTAAAGAGACACTAATAAATGGCAATTCATCCCATGCTTTTGGCTAGAAAGAATTAATATTGTCAAAATGGCCATCCTGCCTAAAGTAATCTACAGATTCAATGCAATCCCTATCAAATTACCAACAGCATTCTTCAATGAACTAGAGCAAATAGTTCCATAATTCATATGGAACCACAAAAGACCCTGAATAGCCAAAGCAATCCTGAGAAGGAAGAATAAAACAGGGGGGATTATGCTCCCTGACTTCAAGCTCTACTACAAAGCTACAGTAATCAAGACAATTTGGTACTGGCACAAGAACAGACCCATAGACCAGTGGAACAGACTAGAGAGCCCAGATATAAACCCAAGCATATATGGTCAATTAATATATGATGAAGGAGCCATGGATATACAATGGGGAAATGACAGCCTCTTCAACAGCTGGTGTTGGCAAAACTGGACAGCTACATGTAAGAGAATGAAACTGGATTACAGTCTAACCCCATATACAAAAGTAAACTCAAAATGGATCAAAGATCTGCATGAAACCATTAAACTCTTTAGAAAAAAATATAGGCAAAAATCTCTTGGACATAAACATGAGCAACTTCTTCATGAACATGTCTCCCAGGGTAAGGGAAACAAAAGCAAAAATGAATGAATGGGACTATATCAAACTAAAAAGCTTCTGTACAGCAAGGGATACCATCAGTAGAACAAAAAGACATCCTACAGTATACTAGAATATATTCATAAATGACATATCTGATAAGGGTTGACATCCAAATCATATAAAGAGCTCACACACCTCAACAAAGAAAAATGGGCAGAGAAGCTGAACAGACATTTCTCCAAAGAAGAAATTCAGAAGGCCAACAGGCACATGAAAAGATGCTCCACATCACTAGTCATCCGAGAAATGCAAATCAAAACCAAAATGAGATATCACCTCATACCAGTTAGGATGGTCACCATCCAAAAGACAAACAACAACAAATGTTGGCGAGGATGTGAGAAAGAGGAAGCCTCCTACACTGGTGGTTGGAATGTAAATTAGTATAACAGTTATGGAAAGCAGTATGGAGGTTCATCAAAAAACTCAAAATAGAAATACCATTTGACCCAGGAATTCCACTCCTAGGAATTTATCCTAAGAATGCAGTAGCCCAGTTTGAAAAAGATATATGCACCCCTATGTTTATCGCAGCACTATTTACAATATGGAAGCGTAAAGTGTTCATCAGTAGATAAATTTATAAAGAAGATGTGGTACATATACACAATGGAATATTATTCAACCATAAGAAGAAAACAAATCCTACCATTTGCACACATGGGTGTAGCTAGAGGGTATTATGCTCAGTGAAATAAGCCAGGCGGAGAAAGACAAAATACCAAATGATTTCAATCATATATGGAGTATAAGAGCAAAGAAAAAACAGAAGAAAGAAAACAGCAGCAGACTCACAGATCCCAAGAATGGACTAACAGTTACCAAAGGGAAAGGTACTGGGGAAGATGGGTGGGAAGGGAGGGATAAGGGGGAAAGAGGGCTACTACAATTAGCACACATAATGTAGTGGGGGTGGGGGTGGGGTGGGGGAATACGGGGAAGGCCGTATAACACAGGGAAGACACATGGTCATTCTATAACATCCTTCTATGCTGATGGACAGTGACTGCAATGGGGTATGTGGTGGGGACTTAATAATAGGGGGAGTCTAGTAACCATAAAGTTGCTCATGTAATTGTATATTAATAATAGCAAAATAAAAAAAAGTATTAAAAAAATGGGCAGAGGATATGAACAGACACTTCTCCACAGAAGAAATTCAGATGGCTAACAGACACATGAAAAGATGCTCCACATCACTAATTATCAGGGAAATGCAAATTAAAACCAGAATGAAATATCACCTCACATCAGGTAAGATGGCCACCATCCAGAAGACAAACAACAACAAATGCTCGCAAGGATGCGGAGAAAGGGGAACCCTCCTAAACTGCTGGTGGGAATGTATACTAGTTCAATCACTGTGGAAAGCAATATGGAGGTTCTTCAAAAAACTAAAAATAGAAATACCATTTGACCAGTGAATTCCACTCCTAGGAATTTACCCAAAGAAAACAACTTCTCAGATTCAAAAAGACAGATGCACCCCTATGTTTATCTCAGCACTATTTACAATAGCCAAGATATTGAAGCAACCTAAGTGTCCATCAGTAGATGAATGGATAAAGATGATGTGGTACATATACAAAATAGAATACTATTTAGTCATAAGGAAGAAACAAATCATACCATTTGCAACAACATGGATGGAACTAGAAGGTATTATGCTCAGTGAAATAAGTCAGGCAGAGAAGACAAGTACAAAACGATTTCCCTCCTTTGTGGAGTATAACAACGAAGCAAAACTGAAGGAACAAAATAGCAGCAGACTCAGAGACTCCAAGAAGGAACTAGTGGTTACCAAAGGGGAGGGGTTTGGGAGGGCATGTGGGGAGGGAGGGAGAAGGGGATTGAGGGGTATTGTGTTTAGTACACATGGTGTGGGGGATCACGGGGAAAACAGTATAGCACAGAGAAGGCAAACAGTGAATCTGTGGCATCTTACTACACCGATGGACAGTGACTGCATTGGGGTTTGGGTGGGGACTTGATAATATGGGTAAATGTAGTAACCACATTGCTTTTTCATGTGAAACCTTCATAAGAGTGTATATCAATAATACTTTTTAAAATGTTTTTAAAAAAGAGCTCTGCCCACTGCTCTGGGCCACACAGTGGCATGGCCACACAGCAGCACGGCTGCAGGAGAGCAGAGGCTGGAGCAGTGGCTGCGCTGAGGACAGAGACTGACATGGCTGCAGGGGCGGAGAGGCCCAGAGGCAGACACAGAGGTGGAATGCAGACTGCTGGATGCAGATGTGATTCTAGTGCGCAACCTACTGCTGGGAGAATAAAGCTGGGTATAAACTCTTTTACCCCAAGAACATTTCATTGTCATTTCTTGGTCTCACACTGAATGCATAGTGAATGTGCCCAGGGCTGAAACCCTCAGGCAAGACAACTGGCATAGTGAGCAGGATTCATTGTTGACAGAGGACCCGAACAGGCTGCCCTCATGGGAGGGGTGGTTCAGCGGGCTGCACCTAGGGAAGGCGAGTGTTCCCCAGTGTGCATGTGGTCTGAGGGCTTGCCTCCTAGAGGGCTGGGACCCACCCCAGGACTGGAGGGAGGTGG
This sequence comes from Phataginus tricuspis, assembly GCA_029783875.1. Taxonomy (NCBI): domain Eukaryota; kingdom Metazoa; phylum Chordata; class Mammalia; order Pholidota; family Manidae; genus Phataginus; species Phataginus tricuspis. Next base: position 1,306,009 of record JAQQAC010014596.1, on the reverse strand, counting down.
AGGTGACACCTAAGGCAGTCGGGGTGGCCCCTGGTATAATAAGGCGGTCCTTTCAGAATCAGAATGCCCATGAGGTAGGGGGAACTGTGGGTTGGCTGCTTCTTACAGTATTAAAAAAGTCTATAGATGAGAAGAACTTTATCCTTAAAGAGACACAGAAATGGCAGCATGAGAATGTGAGCTGTGAGCTGTGAGCTGCGAACTGCTGTGGATTCATTGAAGAATGAAAAGGCATTGATACGAGAGTAGGCAGCACAAGAACACCAGCTCCAAGGTGCGGTGAGGAAGTAAAAGATTTGTTAAAAAATGAAATGGTGCTGCTGTGAGGTATTGTGGAAACGGTAAAGGCAATGAAGGAGGACGGACCCGTGTAAAAAGCACAAGAAGAGGCAGCACAAGAACGTGAGCTATGAGACGTACTGGGGGAGGTAAAAGATTCTTTACAGAATGAGACAGCAGCTCTGCCAGGTGCTCTGAAGGAGGCAGAGGCCACGGAGGAGAAGGACGTACTCCTGCGAAATGCACAGGAAGAGGCAGCACGAGAACACCAGCTGTGAGGTATTGAGGCGAAGGTAAGAGCTGTTGAAGACTGAGGTAGCATTGCTGTGACACACTGTAGAAAATGTAAAGGGTGTAGCAGAGGCACTCAGGGGAGTGGAGAGAAAGGTGCCATCAATTGGGGGAGCCGGGGAAGGATGAAGGGGTGGTGCCGAAGGCACTAACCCCTCCTCTACTGAAAGCACACCCAGTGGTTGTAAACAAAATAAAGACACAGCAACAGAGGGTTCCCCTGGGAGAGGTGCAGCCCCCCCCTACCCCAGGTCATGGAGCACCCTATGCTCTGCCCCTACAGTCAGGCTGAGCTGGTGCATTTGGGCTCCCAGTTTAGGTAGAAGCCCTCGGAGTCACTATCAGCTTGGCTCCTATGTCTTTGGGATATAGGGGTGGATAGAATTGTTCTGTCAGGATCAGAGATGGGAAAGCCGTCTTCCCTGACAGAGCAGCCTGCCTTGAGGCAGCGATTACAAAATGCACATCAGACCCCAGGGAGTCACTCCCTCCTCGATTGGCTTATGGCCGTGCTTTGTTTTGTGTGGCCCAATCCGGGTGATCTACCATCCTCTCCTGCTAGATGGCAGATGTATACTGAACTCCAACAGGTGTTACAGGAGCTAGGCATGAAAAATGCCATCTATTGTCCAGAGAATATGGTCCAAGTGAGGGGCCTTTTACCGTGGTGCTTCAAATGGCTCCCACATCCCTCTCTGGGCCTCTAGTGGCCATTCTTGCCCCTCACTAAGGACAGCCTGTAAGTGAGGTTACCCATATGGTAGCAGACTTGGGAGAGGCTGAAGCAATAAGAGCATGGAAAGGAGTAAGGCCTGATACTCAGAGGAAGAATTTAAAGGGCTCCGTGAATAGGGGCAGGAGAAGACAGAGATAACCTGGATGGGAAGTCACTGGAGCTGTGGTAGCAACGGAAACGAGCACAAGTTTCAGCCACTGAGGACAAAGAAGCAGAGGTCAGAGACAGAGCTACAAGTCCTGCCTGTGTGCTGCTGGAGAGGTTGGAGAAGCCCTCCACGGGCTGGAGAAGGTGGATATTGTAAGGCCCACTCATGGTCTTTTTGGTTAACTCATTGAGTAGAACTGGCTTGAATACAGCTGGGATGACCACTTGGTGGCAATGGGTCTCCCCGGGCTTGAGGGTTATTATAATTTCTGTTATCTGTATCATAACTTTTGCTATTTGTATATTGTTGTAGCCTGTTGTTATCATGAAATTTGGTTACAATGTTCCAGCTTTCTCACACAGGTACCACTGCAGAAGATTGAGGGCACACATATTGAGAGGTGAGAATCCTAGAGAAGTGTAGAGAAAATTCAAGTTCCTATGGCCAGGATTCTAACCTGACCCTGTTCTGCTTGTTCACTGCACATATGTGGGCAGTACATTATTACTGACTCTATATAATATAAAGAGCTTGCTCCGCCCAGGGCTCTGGGCTGCACAGCTGCAGGACAGCAGAGGTTGGTGTGGTGGCAGCACCGAGGACAGAGACTGAGATGGCTGTGGGGTGGACAGGCCTGCACACAGAGACGGAGGTGGATTATGGGCCTGCAGACTGCTGGATGTAGACATGATTGTAGTGCTCGACCTATCGCCGGGAGAATAAAGTCAGGTATAAAACCCTTTTACCCCAAGAACTTCCATTGTCATCAGTCTCACTGAATCCATAGTGAACTTGCCCTGGGCTGAAACCCACTGGCAAGACAACAAGAGACTGTTTCAAGAAAGTTCTTAACAGTTTCATGCAAAATGGCTAAAAACTGGAAACAGCAGAGATGTCCATCGGCTGGAGGATGGTAAAGAAAATGCAGCATCTATACAATGGAACACCACTCAGCAATAAAAAGAACAAACTACTTACGTGCTTAATAACATGGATGAACCTCAAAGTACTATGATAAGGAAAAGAAGCCTTCTACAAGAGGGCATCTGTATGATGCCATTTATATGAAAAGGTAAACTAATCTATAAGCAAAAGCAGAACAGTGATTGCCTCTTGGGAGTCGGGGCAGGACTAGGAAGGGACACGAAGACATTTCTGAAATGATGATGTTCTGTATCTTGAAAGGTTTTATTTGGCTTACACAGAGGTATGTATTTGTCAAAACTCATGGAATGATGGGTACATTAAGATGTGTACATTTCACTGTAAATTTTACTTTAAAATGAAAAAAACTGTAAATTAATATTGGATTATAGCTCAGGACATACATGCTCAGTGGTCGGGGATAGAATATACTAATGTCTGCTATTTTAAAATGCAACAAAAGATGGCTTGATGGATGGACCGATATGTGATAAAGCCGTGTATAATGAAATGTTAACAGAATCTAGGCAGTAGGCATATGGGTGTTCATTTACAATTCTTCTCTAACTTTTCTATATGTTTGAAATGTTTCATAATAAGCTCTTGGGGAAAAATCAGTTTGGAAAATAGTACTGATTCCATTTTTTGCATATTCATGTATGTGTGTTCATGAACACACATATATGAACTATATGCAAGCATATATTTGGGTATGTTGTATATTCAACACTCTCAACCAGATGCTTCCAATTCACTTGTAAAATACTCAAGTTCCTCCTACCCCCAAATGATACAAAACAAAAAAGAAAGTCCCTCAAAATTCCACCTTCCTTCAGCTACTACTAGGTCACTTTTGTTCCCTTTAAAAGCCCCTTTGCTTATAGAGGTGAGCATACTTCCCATGTTCATGTCTTCATCTGCTCCTTTATGGCTTGTGTCCCCCAAAGTCCAGCAAAATGGCTCTTGCTCAAGATACCAATGATACACATGTCACTAGATTAAAGGACATGTTTGAATACTCATCCCTTCAAGAATATAAAATATTAAATTTACCTACTTTTAAATTTGAAATGAGAGAAGAAAACTTTATCTGGTATGTAAAACAAATTTTTAAAAAGAAGAGCTTTATTTCATGTGATGGCCAAGTTAGAATGTAAGATGGGGAAAACTTAAGGAGTAATAGAGAAAAGGAAAACAAAATGAAGATAATACTAAAATTCAAACAATAAATGCCAATGATCTATTTTCATAGACCATCTTCACCTAAATCCATTACATTTTGATGTTCCAGTGAACTCTTAACATTGTTCACATTTCTTCAACTGTCTTAGTCATTGTGTCTACAGCTCTATCTCAAATGGGTCTCCAAAAGGGTCTTTTTACGTAGAAATTACTGAGTTACAAGAACAATAACCAGAAAACTGGTCCCCAAGGATCAGATATTCCACCAAAGCATCAAAATTAACGCAGAGACTATTTCCTAATCTTCAGAAGACGAGCCCACAAAGACTCTCACAGCATTCACAGCACATAGCACAACTCAAAGGCTTCCAAAAGTTCAGTGTCAGGTAATAGAAAACTGTGCAGTAAAGTCATTTTAAAAATAGTTCTATTAAATGTAAAACAGAAATTTCTCTGTAACTTGGGCTTCAGAGATGAAAGCTACATTTGAGCCTAAAACATGCAGAAGAATTTGAATTGTACTTAGCAGTTTTAGGGTGGGGAGCCCCAAACAGCAGGTCACTTTTTGTAGTACCTTCATGTCTCTGATTTTGAAGATGAACAGGCATTACTGGCTAGTCAAAGAAGTGTGGAAAAGAGCATTCTAGCATGGGCAAAAACATTACAGTATATGTAAAGATAGTCACAGATTTATTTTCCTCTAATATTCATTGATGTATGTTGGTCACAGATGGTGGTTTCTTGAAGGATCCCCTTTATTCTTGCCACCTATTCTCCTGAGAAAGTAAATTTACTTATTCCACAGGCAATTATTTAGCACTGTCAATGTGCAAGCCTCAAAATATGTGAACTGCCTGGGCTTAGAGGAGTAGAGAGGATGGCTAATGACCATACACTAATCTTTTTATATCAGAACTTCATATACAGTTGCATCATTTGACCGTTTTTAAATGTTAAACTTAGTTTTTCACTTACCTTTGAGTTCCACTAACAATAGACATGTCATGAGGAATAAAACAGCTTAAATTCAATTGCAAGGAAGGAAACTCAGAAGGACTTAATCACAAACTAGAAAAACACTCCTAAAAGTCGAGAGTGACTTTTAGTGTAAGTCTAGCTTCAGAACTCTAATCTTTTTGGACCGCAAACCTTTGAGTATGCAGCTTCTGACAGGGCTCCCCACATCCCTCTTGGTGTCCACAACCTTGTGCAATCTCACCCTTGGGGACAGGCTGAACCTAGCAACTTGCTTCTAAGGAAGTGAATCCGGCAAAAATACAGGGCTGTCTCCTCCGCTCTTACAAAGACCACAGCTTCTGTCTTACTAGTGCTCTCTGGCGCCTGCTCACTTGCTCTCCCTGAAGCATTTGGCCATGTTCGAAGAAGCTCTATGAAGAGGCCCATGTGGCAAGGAACTGAGGGAGGCCTTTACTAGAAGTTCATGGGAAAGCAAGGCCTTGGTCTAACAGCCCAAGAAGCTGAATCCTGCCAAAAACCTCAGAGCTGAATGCACCCTCCTTACGCCAACCTTGAGATGACAGTGGCTTTATGAGGCAGAGCCAGATGACCCAGCTGAACTGTAACTGGATTCCTGACTCACAGAAACTGTAGGATGATAAACGTGCACTGTTTTAAGCTGCGAAATTTTGGAGCAATTTGTTACACAAGCAATAGATCCTCTCCGCAGAAAAGTATATACATGGATAAGTTCCGGCACACATTTAGGAAATAGAAAACCTCTCTGAAGTCCTCCAACAGAACTCCTAGTGGCCCAGGGATCCCAGATTAAGAAACTTCTGATATGATAAATTCCAAACATGCACAAAAGGCCTACAGGAAATCAATTTAACCATGCTATGTAGCTTAACAAACGTCAGAATACTTCCCTTCCATAAAGTATTACTAAGAAAGTCAAACTATTTTAAATATAACTGGTATCTTACTACTAGATTACTAAAGATAAAATCAAGTCAAGTTATACCAAAACATTATTTTGAATAATGTATTTCATAGTTATTAAATAAGTACTGAAAGTAAAATAATGACTAAATACCATCCTAAACTTTGAGGACTCTGCTGTCTAATGGTGAGACAGACAGACACACACGAACACAAGCTATCGTGAGAGTCGGAAGCACCAACTGAGATTTGCATAGGGTATCCACTCATGTACATAACAGAATGACTTCATTGAATTTTAACTATAAAATAACTAAAATAAATACCTGAACTGTTTTTCCAAGTCCCATGTCATCGCCAAGAATGCATCCTCTCCCTTGGATGAAGTGTCCATAGAGAAACTGGGCTCCTTCCCTTTGGTAGTCTCTCAAGTACCTATTAATAGTGTAAGGAATAGCATCTCCATCTTCAGATAATCGAAAAGCAACAGCAGATGATGGAAATTTTTGGTCTGGGAAATAAGGTTTTTCCAAATCTTCATCATCAAATATAAAATTCCTGGAGCAATCTTTAACAGGTTTTATTTCTTGAAGTCTTTTAAGAGGTACTTTCCTTTCTTGAAAATCTGAATATAAGACAACTGCAAATGGCTTCCCGTTTTCATCCACTGTGACAGCCTTTATGCTTGCTTCACAGAGTTTTTCATTATCTGGAGAAGGGGCAAGACATCTTTCTCCTGGATGCCAAATGTCTATAATAACAGAGAAAAAAATAAAATTTCCAAATCTAGTATCTCATTCACCCACTGCTATGAGAAAAAAAATTTACTTCACATAAATACCCTTTCCAAATAAACGGAACAAGGTAAATTATACCTATAACATGCATATGTAATTTTCCTGAAATACATTATCAGATGGTCTCCTATAATAAGCAGAATAAAGTGTACATAATTTATTTCCAGTGGTTCTCATCCTGGCTGGGTGTCATCATCTCCCCATACATGCTTGGATGGTACTTCTGTCGATTCAGATTCAGTGGGTATGGGCCATGAACATCGGGTTGTATTACTTTCTTTGGTGGTTATGGTTGAATTCAAAAGTGGCTCTTAGGCACAGCCAGGGTTAAGAACCACTGATTTAAATATTCATGATAACTCAGGAACAATGTGTTTATTATTCATGATATGGTAGAGTAATGGTGAATAGGTCTTGGTAATAAGCTACCATCCTCTGGACAGCAATGCTTAGAATTTCTTACAGCAAGAATCTCAGAGGACTTGTACGGCTACAACTGTCAGAATCCTAGGAACTCTTTTTTTCAGACATTTTTCACTGAGATCAGATGGCCACGGGTGGCTTCCTAGGGTCTTCCTGATGATTTCGAGTTGGGGTTTTGTAACGTTCATAATTACAGGACCTGTATGTCTATATTTCTTAGCAAGAATAGCTCATTATGCTATTTTCATCAGTGGTTCCTTAAAAGCAAAACCATTATTCTCATTAAGTTTGGTAAGATTGTCTGATGTAACAATCAGAAACACACAGGGTTTGTTGTCCAGCTCTAATCTTTGGATATACACTGTTTGAGAACTGTTCACTACTCTAAACGACATTAAAAATTTCACAAACATCGTTTGGAAGAGAACAGAGTGCTGTGGAAAAAAGTGTTGAGGAGACATGAAGGGGAAGAGAGGACTGTGATCTCTCAGTACTCAAACTCCAGAACAAGGAGCTCACGTTGGGAGGATTTCCTGTGTAACTGAACAGGCGTGGGGGCAGGAGGGGTCTGACTCCTTAGGGTTGCTCCCTATCCTCCTCTTTAACTTCATTTCCCACCCTCTCTCCCTCTTTAATTCCAAACTGGCCTCCTAGCTATTGCTCAGCTATAGCAAGCATGCTCCCACCTCAGGGCCCCTGAGTTTTCTGCTTCTTTCCCCAGACCTTCCCTAAATAGCAAAATGATTGATTCTTTCACTCATCCGGGTCTCAGCTCAAATGGCATCTCCTCAGAGGTGTCTTGTCTACCACTGAATATAAAATAGCAGGTGCGGCCACACTCTCTTCCTTTACACTGCTTGATTCCATTTTCAGGGAAAAATAAGAAATGTCTGTAATTGTTTACCTCTGCACCTTAAATATATTTAAGTTCCCTAGAGCAGGGACTTAATTTATGTTCACTGCTACATCCTGGGCACCTAGAACAACGTTTGAAACTCAAATACTTGTAGAATTAACAAGTTACTGTTTATAGCTAACATTTGAATGTATATATGTGTCAGGCCTGGGCTTTAGATGTAGAAACTCATTTAGCCTCACAACAACCCTTTTCATTATGTTATGCAAGTAATATTACTAGTTCCGTTTTACAAATGGTGAAACATAAAGGTTAACCAACTGGCTGATGACCACGCAGCTAGAAAGGGGGGAGTTTGTATATGAACCAAACTATCTGACCTTGAGGTTTCCCTGCTGCACCAGCTCACACATAAAGGAACAATTCCTTGGCTGTGAGTAGACCCTGCCCTTTTTGAGGTGTGACCATCTAGTCACTATAATCTCCATTCAGCAGTTTCATTCACTTATCTCACCTGCCAGGTTTCTATGGATACTTACATGTGTGGCTCCTGGGCTACAGTATCATGGATTCCTAGCCTACAGAGTTGAGGCTTGCCACTTAAACCTCTCTGAACTTCAGCACTGAAATCCTCATCTATTTAATGAGATCCGTATCCTCCCCAAAAAGCATGTAGATAAACAATTAGCATGTTGCTGGGCACAGAACGAGGACTCAATATCTGTTAGCTTTTACGTCCCTACCAATAATGAAAGCTATTAACCTGGGGACAAGAGGACACTTGTGTCAGATAACCACAACTTCTTTAAATCCTCTAGCTGACCTATTAAAGGTGGAATATAAGGCCCTGATTCAGAACATGATATGATTAGGCTCTCTGTGTGGTAAAGTGAACTAAATACTTCGGCCTTTAGTCATCTACTTAACCACAAACTTCCACCAATCACTAAGAACCGGGGCATAGAAAGATAAAGAATAAAAATATCCAACATTTACTGAGTGCTTGCTATGGACCGGACGCTGGGTCCATAAGTGCTTTGTATACACCACCTCATCGGATAATAACCAGAATTCAGCAATGGTCTCAATTTTACAGAGGAGTAAACTGCCCCAAGATGCTCGGCCAGTAACTGTCTCAGCCAGCACCTGATCCAGGGGCAGCCTGCCTCCAGAGTCCAGGTTCTCCACACCGGATCGCAAAGAATTCGGAGTCCACAGTCTACAGATGTCACTCAGAGGAGCCACAGCGTAAAGCCCCATCCCCAAGGGACCGGCAGGCACGGGTCCAGCCCGCTGCAGGGAAGCAGGTGCTTGGGCAGAGGCGAGCTCGGAGCGTGTACCTTTGCCGGCGGCGTCCTCGCGGGACTTCGGGGCCGAGGGTTCCATCCGGCCAGGGGGCGGGGCCTGGCAGCCCGGCCGAGGCGGCGGCGGACAGCGAGAAGGCGGACAGTGGGGCGGCGGCCAGTACCCCCTCCCGCAGCCCTCCGCGCATCGCCTTCTGCCGCCGACGCCGCGGGACGGGATAGAAGGAAGGTAGGGCTTGAACGGGTCCGCGGAGAAGGGATGGCAGCTGCAGGGCCCGCGGGCGCCGTGGAGGCTCGGCCGCCGGGGAGGACAGCGGGCGGGTAAGTCGACCCCTTCCCCTTCGTTTCGGTCGGGCCTCCTCCTTCGCCCACCGTAACTCCACCACTGACTCGGAAATCCCGCGAGAACGGGCTCCCGGGCGGTCATTGGGATCTCGCGAGAACAAAATCTTGTGTTTTATTTTACGTGGGCGGGGCGACCTGCCGGGCGTCGTTCCTGTAACACAAAGGTCTGCGATAGTTGCCGGCAGCGCGAGGTCCCGGAGACGCGGTAGACCTCGGTGGGCTCGGACTTGCTGTGCTCATCGCAGGACGCCGTGGCCCCCGTGTCCGGGCCCGTGCGTGTTCCTGCTCGGGTGGCCGCGCGCTCTGCCTGCTGGGAGGAGCGCCAGTCCCTCGGCCTGTGCGGTGCCGCGGCCCCGGACGCCAGGGAGGCCGGGGGGCGTCCGGGAGCGTGATGCACGGGGAGACAGGACCGCTGGGAGCGCAAACACGGCGGCGCGCCCGCGCGGGAGGCTTGGCAGTGTTTTCCCTGGGCGCCCAGAGTTAGGGCGGCGCTCGGGGGGGCCGTCGCCGCTCTCACAAGCGTTTGCGGGGCACCGGGCCGCTCGTCTGCCCCTTTTCCCAGACGTCACACATTCGTTAATCCAGAGACTCCCGCCCACGTTCAAGCGTTTTCGTGTACGCGGTGTAATTCGTGGAACTACATTGGCCCGGACGGACCTCTTTTGGTTTCCTTGAGCCGCCGTAACAAATGAATTAGTAGCTTGCGGCACCAGCACAGAAGTTTTATCTCTCGCAGAGGTGTTAGCCTCCTGTTCGTGAGTCAGCCCCACGCCGGCTCGGGTGTCGCGTGGGCTGCACGCTCTCTGAAGGCTCTGCGGGAGAAGCCATGTCCTTGCCTTTCCGCCTTAGGCGGGCTGTTCACTTTCCTTGGCTCAGGGCCACCTTCCTCCTCACCTAAAGCTAGATGTTGCAACTCTCTGGACCTGCCATAGTCACTCTCCCTGACTGCAGCTGGGAAAGCTTCTTTGATTTGTTAAGGGCTCATTTGGTAAGATTGCACCCACCTAAATAATCAGGCAGGCGAAACTTCCCGTTTCAAAGTCTGTACCCTTAATCATATCAGCAAAGTCCCTTTCCCGTACAAAGTAACATACTCATGTGTCCAAGGAATAGCATTTGAACATCTTTGGGGGAATCACTCTGCCTACCCCAGGGTCTTAAATGAGGAACACCGTATGGCTATTTGCTCTGCAAATGGATACCTGTTCTTTGATAGATACTAAAAGTTAGCAGTACATTTAGTAAAAGGCTTCATTTAGAATAGACCTTGTTTACCAACAAGTAAAAACTTTGTATCTAAGAAGAACATCTAATTCATCCACTGTGTGTGAGATGTGGGCCTTCACATAAGGTAAAGACGTTCAGTCATTTAACTTCACTGCTTCAGGGTCCTCACCTGTGACAGCAATGAACCCACCTGAAGATAGGTTACTGTAAAAATAATGTAAATGCCTAAAACACACCTGGTCATAGCAAGGAACACCTGCATTGCTATTACTATAGTTATCAGTGGAATGCATCCACCTGAAAGTTGCATTCAGCCTCGCCATTGCTTCAGTTTAATATTTTGGTTAGTAGTTGGTCGTACATTATTACTCAGATTAGAATTTTAGATTCTAACTTAAAACACTATGGGTTGTAAGGTATATTATTTAGGTATGGTTGAAAAAAAAACCTCATTGTAATTGTAATTTTTTATTTTCACATGTATCCTGATACTGGAAATTTTAAAGTGTAGAAAAAAACTCTTGGCATTGATTAAATATATCTATTTTACTTATAGTCTTCTCACATTGTCTCTATGATGGCGATTGGAAATTTCAGTCAAGCTTCCTTTTTTTTTCCTACAACTACCAAAGAAGTTTGATATTTCCCCCCACTGAAATGACATATAATATTGTCTTGCTTTTTTAGAAGTCCACTGATTTTAGATATTGATCCTTAAAGAGCTGACTTTTTATATGGAAGTGACAAGACAAATTCAGGTGTAAATTTTGATTTAAACAGAAGAGATCATCTGGTCTAAGGATTACCCTTGTGACCAACAGAAGAGAAGGGGGCCTCAATTTCTGAGTATTTATTTTTTAACCTCACCATCACGGTTATGATGCCTACTGAAGCAGAACAATCATGACATAAAAATATATTTTAGTGAATTAGGTGCATCCCAAAATTAGACATCCTCAAACATTCCTTTCCTGCCTTAGCAGACAATGACTGCCTTGTCTAGGTGCTAACATTGCAAACATCCAGCACTACCATGCTAATCACTACAAGGTAAAATTGAGAGTGTTGCACAATATTTGGGAATTCCTAAAGTCAGTATAAATTATGTTGGGTAATTAAATCATGTGCAAACCCAATGGCAAAGGATGACCTACCAAATAAGCCTATTAAAACAACAAGAAGAGAAAAAACACAGATGATGATAGCATAGGCATTTCAAAAGAGTATTTTCTTGAATATCAAAGAGGCCCTTCAGAAAGATGATTAAACATTCTAATATCATACTGAAAAATAGTCTCTATGTTCACATAGCAGAAGTCAAATATATATATGTATGGGTTTTATGTATATATGAAATATATATATAAAAAATATATATGGTTTTATATAAACCTCCAAAATGTTGCATTAATCCAGGAGAAAGACTCAAGAAAAAAATAAGTTACGTGTCTTAGTCCATTTGGGCTGCTGTAATAAAATACCGTAGACAAGGTAGCTTATAAACAACAGAAATTTATTTCTCACAGCTGTGGACATTGGGAAGTCCAGGCCAGCATGGCTGTGTTCTGGTGAGGACCTTCTTCCTGGATCATAGCTGGTGCCTGCTTGCTGTGTCCTTACAATAGCTAGACAGCTGTGGTATCTTGTTTTAAGAGCACTGACCCCATTCATAAGGGTTCCCTCTCATGACCTAGGGCCCACCTTCTAATACTGTCACACTGGGCACTAGGATTTCAACATATGGATTACATTCCAAAGGGCCCACCTTCTAATACTGTCACACTGGGCATTAGGATTTCAACATATGAATTTTGAAACATTCAAATCATGGCAGCATGAAAACATAAGACAACACAAGAAACTGAGTCTTAGAGTTTTAACTTAATGATTTTAGGTGTAGTATTCCTCCCTTGATACAGTGTCCCAGCCATTGTATCAAGGGAAAGAAAGGAATAAGAGAAGAATGAGGGCAAGGTAGACATGGTGGAAATAGATATGTCCTTCTTAGCCAATAAGCAACCCAAACCTTCAAGTTGAAAAGTCAACATTTACAACAGTGAATATACTTAACATTACTGAACGGTACACTTCAAATTGGTTAATAAGGTAAATTGTGTGTGTGTATGTATGTATGCATGTATGTGTTTTGCTACAATTCAGAGATAAACACTTGGATCAACAAAAGGAAAATTTGAGGCTTCATCCAGGTATAGTGAAAGATATATAGTGACTGGCAAGTTAGATTTAAGAATATGATGAGTACTGTTACATCTTGAACCTTCACCAATGCCATTTTTACTTCATAGACTCATTGAACATTAGACTTGAAGAACTCTTAGGGATCACTTGATCCAGTGCCCTAATTTATAAAGATAATAAAATAGCTTGGGAAATGTTAGATTATTTACCCAAGGGCATAAATAGCAAATAACAAAATCAGAACTAGAACATAATTCATGATTCTCAGTCCAATATGATAAGTGTATAAAAATATTATATCAAAGAAAATATTTTTAGATTTGAAAAATTAAAACCTGATTCTATTTCATGTAATATTAAATATCTTACATCAGATAATAAGCCTAAAAATCCTGCAAAAAAAACACCAAGAACTGCAGGTTGATATACTCTTATAAAAATACTCAAGGTGCATAGCTGAGCTTGCAAAAAAGTATGTAAAATACTCATAGGCCAATAAAGGAGGGAGCTAAAAACTAGCTCATTAAGCTTGCCCTATGCCACTGCTGTCCTGAAAGCATTTGCCTATCTCAGTTACCAAAAGATTTGAATTTTAACAATCTTGTGGGGACAGAAGACATGGTCTTAAGCTCTTTCAAGGTCCCAAATTGGAACTGGGACTCATTTTGAAGTCAGAAACCCTGAAAGGTAACAGCCTTAGTGAAATAGTAGGCTCATAAAAGAATCTACAGAGCAGAAATCTGGGGAGGATGATGAAGAGAGACTAGTCTATCTTGGCATGGGCTCTGGATTGTGTGTGTGTGTGTGTGTGTGTGTGTGTATGAATTCTCTCTGACATTTTAAAACCACAGCCATGCCTTCAAATGGATTTAAGATTTGAATTCACATAATTTGCATGACCTACAAAACATCAAGCCAAAATAATGGCATAACATATTGCCAGGTTAATTGCATCCAGGTTGGTGGAAAGAAGCATACACATTCTCTCTAAAGGAAAACATGTTAAAACAGATTCCTCAAAATCCCCAGCTATGAAGCTCCATCAAACAATTCACAATCCCCAAACTGCAGAACACACACACAAATAAGCTACCATGAACAAGAGGCAGTAGAAAAAAACATGCAACAGCAAAAGGTCCCTAGTAATTTCAGTTCATGTAAGTACTAGATACAAGTGTGTTTGTTTAAAATATTTACTGATATTTTTAAAAAATGGAACTGAAAATATGAGAAAGGAAAAAAAAGACATTGTCAAAAAGCAACAAATAGATTTTTTTAAACAACTAGAGCTTCTGAAAGTTAATGTTCTAATTATTGAAATTAAAAACTCAATGGTAAGCAGTAGGTTAAACACACTCTAATAGAGAATTCATGAGCTGTAAGATCTAAAGAAATTGCCCTCAACACAGTGCAAAAAGTCAAGTGGATGGAAACTACAAAAGAAATGTTAAGAAAAATGGACTAGAATTGGATTTCTAGAAGTATAAATAGGCTAAGAAAAGATAATATTCAAAGAAATGACAGCTGAAATCTTCAGATTCAGGAGGCATAATGAATTGGCTCATTATAAAGAAAAAAACATGCTAGTAGTTACAGACACACTAAAATAAAGTTACAGAAGAAACTAACAAAGAATCTTGAAAGCAGCCATTATAAAAACATAACTTTTCTATACTAGAATGACAATTTAACTGATTACAGCAGATTTCTCAATACTGACAATGAAGCCAGGAGGCAATGGATAGTAACTTCAAAGTGCAAAAGAGAAAACAGCTGTCAACCCAGAATTTTATAGTCAGCTAAACAATAATGAGAGCAAAACAATATCTTCAGGCAAAACCAAAAGCAGAGCAGTAATGGACTCACTACAAGAACTTTTTAAGGATTTAGGACTCAGAGAAAATGTCTGAAATGTAAGAATGATTAGCCTAACAAAATTAACATACAACCATTGACTGTAAAACTATTAAAATGATGAAGATGATGGTGATGTAATTTAGATACATAAAAATAAAGAAAATTAAAATACTGGAGAAAAATAACTTAAAATGTGAAAATAGTGAAAGAATTTAAGATGTCTAAGATATTTCTGTTTGAAAAGAGAAGAGTAGAGATACTGATAACTTACTAACTGAAGTATTCACATAAAATGGCAGGGTATGTATAATGGCATATTAAAGGAATGTATAAATTCTTAATATAAAGGTATAATAAAATTCAATCTAATACAAGGCAGAAAAGAGAAAAATAAAGCAAACACATGTTTCATAGCACAAAATAGTAAAAACTAATCCATATATTTCAGTAAAAGCAATAAATGCATTAGATTAAATGTTCCTAGTAAAAGGGACTCGGATTGGATTAAAAACTAAATCTAGCTGTATGTCACTTTAAAGACATACACCTGAAAAAAAAAAGGCAAGGTTGAGAGTAAAATAAAAAGATCTAATAGAGAAAGAGTAAAAATATAATCAGACAAAACAAGCTTTGATTTATAAAGCTTTAAGGATAAAGAAATTAACCACATAAATGATAAAAGGTGGTAAATAAGTTCTGAACGTATCACCACGTACTTACAGTCTCAAATATATGAAAGTTATCAGAGTTCAAGGGGTAACTGCTAAGTCCACAAACATGGTAGGAATTTTTAATATTCTTCACAATTCTCAGATAAAAAAGAAAAGTAGAATTGAGCCACACAATAAATGGATTTGATCTAATGGGCATCAATAGAATACTCCATTCTGTTGTTAGAGAATAAACATCTTCACAAGCACATAGGGGACATTTATAAAAATCGAACTACATCATAAAGCAAAACCACAACACCTCCTCAGCAACCTGCTTCACACAGATCTTGTTCTTTGGTCCCATAAAATGCATAAGAAATCAACATTAAAAAAAAATTTTTAAAGATGATATATTTGGAGATTTAAAAATACTTCTAAATAACTTCTAGGTCAGAGAAGAGAGCATGATATAAATTAGAAAATAAATATGGAACAGTTTTAAAACATGTCTTAAGACTCAGGAAGGATTAAAGATGGCAGCATGAGAGGTGAGCCAGAGGCTTTCTCCTAAAACCGCATATAATACGAAAAATATAACTAATACAACTACTCTTGAAAGAGCAATAGGAAAGAGGACTGCGCCAAACTGCATACACCTGGAGAAAAGAGCAGACTTCACGGAACAGGGTAACGTACTAAAGCTGTGGCCCAGTGGGATCCAAGCCCTTCCCAACCCCAGCTCACCGGCAGGAGGAAGAGAAACAGAGCAGAGAGGGAGTGGATACCTGGAACTGCTTAACACCTAACTCCGAAGATCTGCTCTGGGAGCACAAACCCACATTTCATGGTGCTTCCATGATACTCTCGCAATTAGGGGGTTGGAAAGCTAAGACAGGCAGAATTCCTGGAGAGACTAAGATTCCAGCTGCTTGTGGAAAGCAGGGATCCATATCCAGCTGCTCTGGGAAAAAAGTAAGGCAGGCAGTCTGAGAGACTTCCTAACAAAGAAGCCCTTAGCAAAAGGGCTGCTAAGGGGGCAAGGATTGCACAGAGCTTACTGCTCAGGAGAGAGGAAAGGTAGACAAAATTGTCCGGGTGTACTCTGCCCAGCAGGTTGGGAGCTTTCACGATCTTCAGGTACTACAGCTCCCTGGCTGCCTACACAGCTCCAAGGAGCCCCTCTGTGATAATGCAGCCTACTGCGTGCCTTTCTCCTGGGCAGCCCCACCTGGCTTGCAAGCCGACAAACCCTACCATGGTGTTAGGCCAGCCAGAGGGAAGATCTGTCCACAGCAACTACAAACGAAAAGCATAGAGGCTTATACCTGTGTGCTCGGCCCACTGGTTCAGGCAGTGGAGACAGGCATAGCAGCCAGGAAGCAGGAAACAGCCCTTTCCTCCCCTAAGGCACCAATACCACTCCCCTACAATCCCCGACATTGCTTCAGGAGCTGAGCAGCTCCAGAGAATAGAGCTTCTGGGCACTAGAGGGCGCCATACACAAATATGAAATGCCAAAGGAACCTGGTTCAAAGTAAAATTATTAATACAACTCTGGAGAAAGATTTAAATGACACTGACCTCATGACTCTTCCTGAAAGGGAGTTCAAAATAAAAATCATTAACACTCTCATGGAGGTACAGAAATATATTTATGAACTCAGGAATGAATTCCAGAGATTGAATCATTGAAGAGCACAATGGAGGGTATTAAAAGCAGATTGGATATGGTGGAGGAGATGATAAATGAAATAGAAACTAGAGAAGAGGAAAACAAAGAAGCTGAGGCACAGAGAGAAAAAAAGGATCTCTAAGAATGAAAGAATATTGAGAGAACTGTGTGACCAATCTAAACAGAACAATATTCGCATTATAGGGGAACCAGAAGAAGGAGAGAAAAAGGGATAGAAAGTGTCTTTGAGGAGGTGATTGCTGAAAACTTCCCCAATCTGGGGAAGGAGATAGTTTCTCAGGCCATGGAGGTGCGCAGATCTCCCAACACAAGGGACCGAAGGAAGACAACACCAAGACATATACTAATTAAAATGGCAAAGATCAAGGATAAGGACAGACTATTAAAAGCAGCCAGAGAGAGAAGTAAGATCACATACAAAGGAAAGCCCATCAGGTTATCATCAGACTTCTCAGCAGAAACCTTACAGGTCAGAAGGGAGTGGCATGATTGTCATTTAAATTTGAAGGAGGGATTAAACAATTCGCAGATAAGCAAAACCTGGGGGAATTTACCACCCACAAACCATCTCTACAGTGTATTTTGAAGGGACTGCTATAGATGGAAGTGTTCCTAAGGTTTAATAGCTGTCACCAGAGGTAATATAACCACAGTAAAGAAAGTAGAACAGCTAATTACTAAGCAAATGCAAAATTAAATTAACTATCACCAAAGTCAATCAAGGGATAGACAAACAGTACAGAATATGATACCTAAAATATAAAGAATGGAGGGGGAAGAAAAAGGAAGAGGAAAAAAAAGAACCTTTAGATTGTGTTTGTAATAGCATATTAAGTGAGTTACATTAGACTCTTAGATAGTAAGGAAGTTAGCCTTGAACCTTTGGTAACCACGAATCTAAAGCCTGCAATGCCAATAAGTACATAACTATCAATAATCACCCTAAATGTAAATGGACTGGATGCACCAATCAAAAGACATACAGTCACTGAATGAATAAAAAAATACGACCCATCTATATGCTGCCTACAAAAGACTCACTTTAAACCCAAAGACATACACACACTAAAAGTGAAGGGATGGAAAAAGACACTTCATGCAACTAATAGGGAGAAAAAAGCAGGAGTTGCAGTATTTATATCAGACAAAATTGACTTCAAAACAAAGAAAGTCACAAGAGACAAAGAAGGACATTACATAATGATAAAAGGGTCAATCCAACAAGAAGATATAACCATTATAAATATACGCCCAACACAGGAGCACCTACATATGTGAAACAAAGATTAACAAAATTAAAAGGGGAAATAGAATGCAATGCATTCATTCTATGAGACTTCAACATACCACTCACTCTGAAGGGCAGATCAACCAGACAGAAAATAAGTAAGGAGACAGAAGCACTGAACTTCACAATAGAACAGATGGACCTAACAGACATCTACAGAACTCTACACCCAAAAGCAGCACAATACACATCCCTCTCAAGTGCACATGGAACATTTTCAAGAATAGATCATATTGTGGGCCACAAAAAGAGCCTCGGTAAATTCAAAAAGATTGAAATTGTACCAACCAGTTTCTCAGACCACAGAGGTATGAATCTAGAAATGAATTACGCAAAGAAAATGAAAAATACCACAAACACATGGAGGCTTCACAACATGCTCCTAAATAACCAATGGATCAATGACCAAATAAAAACAGAGATCAAGCAATATATGGAGACAAATGACAACAGTAATTCAACACTGCAAAATCTGTGGGACGCAGCAAAGGCCATGCTAAGAGGAAAGTATATTGCAATGCAGGCCTACCTCAGGAAAGAACAATCCCAAATGAACAGTCTAAACTAACAATTAACGAAACTAGAAAAACAGAACAAATGAGACCCAAAGTCAGTACAAGGAGGGACATAATAAAGATTAGAGCAGAAATAAAATCGAGAATAAAACAATAGAAAGGATCAATGAAAGCAAGAACTGGTTATTAGGAAAATAAACAAAGTAGATGAACCCCTAGCCAGACTTATGAAGAAAAAAGAGAGTCTACTCACATAAACAGAATCAGAAATGAGAAAGGAAAAGTCACGACAGACACCACAGAAATAAAAAACTATTAGAGAACACTATGAAAAATTATATGGTAACAAACTGGACAAACTAGAAAAATGGACAACTTTCTAGAAAAATTCAACCTTCCAAAGCTGATGCAAGAAGAAACAGAAAATCTCAACAGACCAATTACCAGCAATGAAATTGAACTGGTAATCAAAAACCTACCTAAGAACAAAACTCCTGGAGCAGACGGCTTCACCATTGAATTTTATCAAACATTTTGTGAAGACCTAATACCATCCTCCTTAAAGTTTTCCAAGGAGTGGAAGAAGAGGGAATACTTCCAAACTCATTCTATGAGGCCAGCATCACTCTAATACCAAAACTGGTCAAAGACACCACAAAAAAAGAAAACTACAGACCAATATCCCTGATGAACATAGATGCAAAAATACTCAACAAAATATTAGCAAACCGAATTCAAAAATACATCAAAAGGACCATCCATCATGATCAAATATGATTTATTCCAGGGATGCAAGGATGGTACAACATTCGAAAATCCATCAACATCATCCACCACATCAACAAAAAGAAGGACAAAAACCACATGATCATCTCCATAGATGCTGAAAAAGCATTTGACAAAATTCAACATCCATTCATGATAAAAACTCTCAACAAAATGGGTATAGAGGGCAAGTACCTCAAAATAATAAAGGCCATATATGACAAAACCCACAGCCAACATTATACTTAACAGCAAGAAACTGAATGCTTTTCCTTTAAGATCGGGAACAAGACAAGGATGCCCACTCTCCCCATTTTTATTCAATAGAGTACTGGAGGTCCTAGCCACAACAATCAGACAACACAAAGAAATAAAAAACATCCAGATTGGCAAGGAAGAACTCAAACTGTCCTTGTTTGCAGATGACATGATATTGTACATAAAGAACCCTAATGTATCCACTCCAAAACTATTAGATCTAATATCTGAATTCAGCATAGTTGCGGCATACAAAATTAATACACAGAAATCTGTTGCATTCCTATACACTAACGATGAACTAGCAGAACGAGAAACCAGGAAAACAATTCCATTCACATTTTCATCATAAAGAATAAAATACCTAGGAATAAACCTAACCAAGGACGTGAAAGACCTATACCCTGAAAAGTACAAGACACTCTTAAGAGAAATTAAAGAGGACACTAATAAATGGAAATTCATCCCATGCTCTTGGCTAGGAAGAATTAATATTGTCAAAATGGCCATTCTGCCTAAGTAATCTACAGATTCAATGAAATCCCTATCAAATTACCAAAAGCATTCTTCAATAAACTAGAGCAAATAGTTCCATAATTCATATGGAACCACAAAAGACCCCAAATAGCCAAAGCAATCCTGAGAAAGAAGGATAAAGCAGGGGGGATTATGCTCCTTGACTTCAAGCTCTACTACACAGCTATGGTAATCAAGACAATTTGGTACTGGCACAAGAACAGACCCATAGACCAGTGGAACAGACTAGAGAGCCCAGATATAAACCCAAGCATATATGGTCAATTAATATATGATAAAGGAGCCATGGATATACAATGGGGAAATGACAGCCTCTTCACCAGCTGGTGTTGGCAAAACTGGACAGTTACATGCAAGAGAATGAAACTGGATTATTGTCTAACCCCATACACAAAAGTAAACTGAAAATGGATCAAAGACCTCAATGTAAGTCATGAAACCATAAAACTCTTAGAAGACAACATAGGCAAAAATCTCCTGATTATAACCATGAGCAACTTCTTCATGAACGCATCTCCTCGAGCAAGGGAAACAAAGCAAAAATGATCTCATGGGACTACTTCAAACTAAAAAGTTTCTTTCTGCAAAGGACACCATCAACAGAACAAAAGGCATCCTACAGTATGGGAGAATATATTTGTAAATGACATATCCAACAAGGGGTTAACATCCAAAATATATAAAGAACTTACATGCCTCAACAAACAAAAAGCAAATAACCCAATTAAAAAATGGGCAGAGGATATGAAGAGACAGTTCTCCAAAGAAGAAATTCAGATGGCCAACAGACACATGAAAAGATGCTCCACATCACTAATCATCAGGGAAATGCAAATTAAAACCACAATGAGATATCACCTCACACCAGTAAGGATGGCCACCATCCAAAAGACTAAAAACAACAAATGCTGGCAAGGATGCAGAGAAAGGGGAACCCTCCTACACTGCTGGTGGGAGTGTAAGCTAGTTCAACCATTGTGGAAAGCAATATGGAGGTTCCTCAAAAAACTAAAAATACAAATACCATTTGACCCGGTAATCCCACTCCTTGGAATTTACACAAAGAATACATCTTCTCTGATTCAAAAAGACATATGCACCCCTATGTTTTTTGCAGCCCTTTTTACAAAAGCCAAGATATGGAAGCAACCTAAGTGTCCATCAGTAGATGAATGGATAAGGAGGAGGTGGTACATATACACAATGGAATACTATTCAGCCATAAGAAGGAAACAAATCCTACCATTTGCAATGACATGGATGGAGCTGGAGGATGTTATGCTCAGTGAAATAAGCCATGCGGAGAAAGACAAGTGCCAAATGATTTCCCTCATTTGTGGAGTAGAACAACGAAGCAAAACTGAAGGAACAAAATAGCAGCAGACTCAGAGAGTCCAAGAAGGAACTAGTGGTTACCAAAAGGGAGGGGTGTGGGAGGGCGGGTGGGGAGGGAGGGGGAAGGGGATTGAGGGGTATTATGTTTAGTACACATGGTGTGTGGGATCACGGGGAAGACAGTGTAGCACAGAGAAGGCAAATAGTGACTCTGACATCTTACTACACTGACGGACAGTGAGTGTATTGGGGTTTGGGTGGGGACTTGATGATATGGGTAAATGTAGTAACCACATTGTTTTTTCATGTGAATCCTTCGTAAGAGTGTATATCAATAATACCTTAAGAAAAAAAAAAAGAAAGGGTGGCCCTACACCAGGAGTCTCAGGCTCACCCTGCCGTCTCGGGAGTGTTTAACCAGGACTGCAGTTTAGAAAGGTGGGATATTTGGTTCCCTTTGCCTAATGGAGTTTTCACATTGGTTTTCTTAGGTAACAAACACCCTATTAGTCCCCTACTTGATAATGAATTGGATTTTAGATACATGTCTTGGTCACACATTCTATAGAAAAGCGGTTCTATCAAGAATTTTGTTAAAAATGACTTAATGGTATGTATAGTGGCATCTCTGACGTCAGTGTACTGAAAGGAGCCTGACATGACATAGACAGCTGTGTTTTTCTGTAGCTCATGAAGGTCATGAAGCAGCACGTAAAGATCAGTGACATCCTCACAGTGTTTGTCCAGCATGTTACTGTGCCCCAGCTAAGGTGCAGTTTGAAAAGTCACAGTGGTTAAGCATAACAATAAAGTCTTGCACAAACTGGAGAAAAAAAAACTCTTTCAGCTGAGTTCCTAAAATGGCAAACTTCACATTTCAATGTACGATGACCTTTCATGTAAGATTTCCAAAGGGGGTCAACAACATAGACTGTATGACCCTAACCCCTCATCTACACCGAAAGTATAAAAGTACAGAATGGGGGGGATTAGAGGATATGAGTGGGAGATTAGAGGAAGAGAAGATGTTTTTGACAGAACTAAGGCTAAGTCCCACACATGAAGGCCAGCAAACGGGGCTTCAGAGGGATTACTTGTAAGGTTTAGTAATCATCCCTGAAATTTCTAGGACATGATGGACTCTTTGACTCAAACCTCAGAAATCTGAAGGGGAAATATTGTGGCTAGCTAAATGCTCTGAAGTTGAGTAATAAAGGTTGGTGCATTTGGGGCCACGTTAATCCCAGAGTTTGTTGTGACAAAGGACGCACATTTCCTCTGGGTCTTAGGTGAGAAGAAAGCCAGCAGAGACTTCAAAGTGACTTCAGTAGAGGACATGGACAGCATGCCAACTACTTCACAGCCAACGTAGTGACTCTGAAGAAGACAGGAAAGCATCAAGTGAAAGAAAGGAGCTTAAGAGAGACCTACACAATCTCATGAAGTTCTGATTAAATAAAACCATTCCTGTCTTCATCTCCTTTTCCCAAACCAACTCTGGAAAAATAAGAAGCAGCCTGGTGAGCAGGGGAGGAAGGCAGAGTCATAAATCATATAAAAGAAGCAATTTCCCTGCTTTTCCATTGCAGACAACAGCCCTGCAGCAGGTGTGAGCTCTGTGTTCCTGGAGCAGCTTGCACAGAACTGGTGAGAGCTAGGTGGGCAAAAAGCCTCTCTAGCTAGGTCGTCCAAATACTGCAGACCTGTGTTCTGATAGCTGACTGCTGCCTGTGGTCACAGAGGTGCAGAGAGAGGCAGCAGCTACTTCTGTTGCATTTCCTTGCATTGTTACAAGCCCCTGTCGGTCTGGCCAAGGTGATGTCCAGTATATCTAAAGGGCCAGTGCCCTTTTCTCCCTTATTTACTTTTTGCCTTTTTCCCCTTTCAGTAGCCAGACATTAAAGACTAGGACATTCATAAACAACTGCATACATGGGGAAAATTAGAAAGAATCACACATGCCCAGGGAAAGGCTCAGAAAAGACTTGTGAAGACATTACCTTTACACCTCAGTTTGATCCTTGGCACAGAGGCAGTCTGCAACAATAACCAGACAGCAAACACTGGGGAAGAGGGAGAATTTGACTGACACTATTAAATTTGGATGTCCAGTTTTCAATTAAAATCACAAGGCATACAAATAAACAGGAAGGTATGGCCTAGTCAAAATAAATAAATAAATCAGGTCTCTGAAAAAGATCTAATGATACTGGACAAAGACTTTCAAACAACTATCTTAAAGTGCTCAAAGAATTATGGGAAGACTGTGGAATCAAGAAAACAGTGAACAAAATGGGAATAACAATATACAGAAAACCTAGAAAAAAAAGTTCTGGAGCTAAAAAGTACAATAAATATGAAAAACTCTCTAAAAGAATTCAAAGGCAGATTTGAGCAGGCAGAAAAATAAATCGACTTGAAGATAGGACAATGGAAATTATTGAGGCTGAAAAGTGGAAAGAAAAAAGATTGAAGAAAAGTGTACAGAGTCTAAAGGATCTGCGGGACACCATCAAATGGAACAACATACATATTGTGGGAGTCCCAGAATGAGAAGAGAGAAGAAAGTGACAGAGAATATTTGAAAGACAATGGCTGAAACCTCCCTGATGTGAAGAAAGACATGGCTATAAACATTCAAGAAGCTAAACAAAGTCCAAATAAGATGACCTCAGTGACCCACACCAAGACACATTGTGATCCAACTTTCCAAAGCCAAAGAGAAAATAGAACCTTGGAAGCCAAAAGGGAGAATCGAGTCATCACACACAAGGGATCCTCAAGGTCATCAGCAGGTCTCTCATCAGAGACTTTGCAGGCCAAAAGGCAGTGGGCCAGTGTATTCAAAGTGCTAAAAGAGAAAAACTGTCAACCAAGAATCTTACCATCTGCCTTCAAAGTGGAGGAGAATTAAGACAATTCCAGATAAACAAAAGTTGAGGGTGTTAGTGACCACTAGATCAAGAAATGCTCAAGGGAGTCCTGCAAGGGAAATGAAAGGACACTAAATAGTAACTCAAAACTTTATCTCTATGGAGAAATAAAGATATCTATAAAGGCAAATACATGGGAAATTACAAAAGCTAGTTATTCTAAAAATAGCTTTGCAATTGTATATCTTATTTTCTATGAGATATGAAACTAACAAATTAAAAAAATAATTAGTGTAAAAGCTAGTATTACTATAACTTTGGTTTATAAATCCAAATCCTGTTTCTACAAAATTTAGGAGACAAATTCATTTAAAAGTTTTATTAGTTTATGTTTATAGGTGCACAATGTATAACTGTGTAATTTTGTGACATCAAACTCTGAAAGGGGACAGAGCAGTGAAGGAGCAGAATTTTTGTATGTTATTGAAATTAAGCTAGTATAAATTAAAATTAAAGTATTATAGATTTAGGATGTTAAATATAACTCCCTGACAGCCACAAAGAAAATAGCTACAGAATATACACAAAAAGATATTAAGATGAAATTTAAATGTATCACCAGAAAAAAAATAATTTATACACAAAAGAAGTAATGCAGGAAATGAGGGACAAAAAAGCTTATAGGGCATACAGAAAACAAAGCACTATGGCAGAATTAAGTCCCTTCTTGTCAGTAATTAGTTTAAATGCAAATTGCTTAAACTCTCCAATCAGCAAGCAGAGATTGGCAGAGTGGAGAAAATCATATGAACCAACTCTGTGCTATCTGCGAGAGATTCATGTGATACCAAAGACACAAACAGGTTAAAAGTGAAAGGATGGAAAGATATTCCATAATAGTAAATGAAAGAGAGCAGGGGTAGATATGTTAGTATTTTGACACACACAAAAAGCTGTTAGAACTAATAAATGAATTCAGCAAAGCAGCAAGATACTAAATCAGAACAGAAAAGTCAGCTGCATTTCTACACACAGAAAAATCTGAAGCAAAGGAAATTATAAGACATTTCCATTTACAATAGCATCAAAAAGAATAAAATACTTAGGAATTAACCAAGTTGATGAATGACTTATACACTAAGACTACAAAACATTCCCAAAAGAAATTAAGGAAGACATAAATAAATGGAAATGCATCCTATGTTCATGCGCTGGAAGGCTTAATATGTTAAGGCGTGAGTATTACCCAAAGTGATCTACAGATTCAGTGTAATCCTTATCAAAGTCCCAACAACCTTTTTTTTTTTTTCAAAAATGGAAAAACCTATCCCCAAATTCGTAGGGAATCTCAAGGTACCCAGAATGGGCAAAAACAGTCTTGTAAAAGAAGAACAAAATTGGAGGACTTCCACTTCCTAATTTCAAAACTTACTACAAGGCTACAGTAACCAAACAGTGTGGTACTGACATAAAGACAGACGTATCAATGGAAAGGAATAGAGAGCCTAGAAATAAAGCCTCACATACAGGTCAGATGATTTTCAGCAAGGGTGCCAAGACCATTCAATGGAGAAAGGACTACCTTTTCAACAAATGGTCTGGGAAAACTGGACAGCCACATACAAAGAATGAACATGCTACTCAACTTTAAGTTAGCATTATAGAAATGAAATACGTTATTTAAAGCTTAAATATAAGTCTATGGGCTAACATTGCTTTAAATAAATGCAACAAAACCAAGCTCACTTGCAATGACATTTTTAAATGCCAAACTAACTTTTAAAGCTCAATTGAAATTGAATACAATTTCAGATAAAAGATTTAAAAACAATACTTGGACTTAACCCATATGTCCCTTTCCTCATATTTATCCAAAATTATAATAGCTTAGAAAATTAGCTGATGGTAAGTATCATTGAAAGACTATTTGCCTAACTAAAAAAATACTAATGAGGATGTATTTTTCTAAGGAATTAATTAAGTAAACTCCAAAAATCTATTACATATTCATGAGAGTCTTTTTTTCTTCAAAAAATATTCCAGTCAGGAGAGGGGCTGGGCTGGGTGGGTGAAACAGGTGAAGGGGATAAAGAGGCACAAAATCTCAATCATTAAAAAAAAAAGACTCTAAGTAAGTAACAGGAATTGCCTTTGAATAACATCTAGATAATGCACAAAATGTACATTTGCCTTCTCTAAGCAGTATAGAAACATTAACTATCTGTATCACATTGAAAATAGTGGAGTGGAAGTACTTTCAGCCTTTACCATGGGCTCCCATAATGGTCTTCAGATTACATGATCTTTAGGGTCCTTTTTAAGTCTTCTAATATCCTATGTGATTTCTATTATAGATGATTTTTCCCTAAGTTATTTTAGACCACATCACCTCACCATTGGTTACTTTACCTGAGTTTTCATTGCTTAAATTCTTCAAACAAGGCAACTGTTTCAAAAGAGAAGCTATATACGCATGGTTTTAAAAGTTAAAAGTTCAAATTAAAGTATGTGTACATACTTTGTAAAGATGGTTGCCAAAGTTTTACTTTTCAAATATGCTTCCAAAGGGAACAATGCCTTAGGAACCATTGAACAACGGTAAAAACGAAGCCTGTGGTCAGTACAGGTTGCATAGTCTCAGGCAGGAGTTTATTCTGAAAGCAATTGTTTTATCACATTAGCCTGTATTCATCATTATATTCAAATGAGATGTCATGAGCTGAGAACTGAGTAAAGTTTGGTTAATAAGAAGTTAACTTGAATTAATTAACATGGGGAAATATGAAAAGCATGTAAAAGTTAAAGGAGTTTATTTTTAAATTGGATACTACTCTTTTCAATATAAAGCAACTCTTTCAGGGGAACAGCTCTCTCCAATTTATGCACAGGTATTTGAGAGACTGGTAGAAGTACCCCATACCACTTTTGCACAGTAGAAATGAAATACCCAAAGAATTCATATTTTTAAGACTGTTAACACCTTCTCAAATTTTGTTAATTCATTCAATTTCTGTAGAAAAACATCGGCTTTATTTTTCTTACTGTTAGTTATAGAATTCACTTTTACAAATATTCTCAATATCTGAGCGCCTGCAAGAATTTCACCATCCAAAGCACTTTCTTAAGGTCTTTTTGCATTTACCAATGTTGTCACAATAATAATGCCTCTGTGTCTGTGAATTGTCCTGAGGCTTTCTATATTCACAACCACAAGAGGAGCTACCTTTTCTTTTTCTACCAACTTTTTTGTTATTTTGCTTCAAGAAAGACTGCATCAGTGCCTAAGTCTGGACAACTTGCAAATTTGTATGGCTGTTAAAGATAGACATTATTGCTATTACTTTAGATGGTAGTTAAGAGAAGCAGAGAATATGATGGTGGGGGCTCCCACATGGTTGTTTAGCCTTAGAAAAAAGTACCACTAACCTAAAACCATAACAAAGATTATTTAAGCAAAGAAAGTCCTTGTTCTCTCTTTCACTTTTGTTGTTTAACTTAGCATTCATTCATATAAGTGGATATTCTTTACTTACTGAGGTATAATTGACATATAACATTAGGTCTCAGGTGTGAAACATAATGATTCGATATTTGTATATATTGCAAAATGATCACCATAGTAAGTTTGGTTAACATCCATCACCACACATAATTACAAATATTTTTTCTTACGAGAACTTTTAACATCTGATCTCTTAGCAACTTTCAAATATATAGTACAGTATTGTTATTAACTATAATCACCAAACTGTACATTATATCCCAAGTAGGGATATTCATGAAGGAAAAAAATAAAACTACCACTTCCTTCTACTTTTAAGTGTTTTAACTATTATACAGTGGTACATATCACTGTCTAAAGGGGTACAGTGCAAATGTTGCCATCTGTGTTATTCCTTTATAAACAAGTAGTCTCTCCAAGTTTGTTACAGTATTGTAGGGGAAAAAGGGATATAGACCAAAGGCCTATAGGTACAGTGTGATAACTAATGTACAGAGTGCTGCTGTATTTTTTCCTGAGACTGGTATATTTCAGCCTCCTGAAATATAGTATATTTCTTGAGACTAGTATACTTCAGGTATGTGTATAAACCAATGATAATTTGCATGGTTCGTTTCCTAACTACATATTTTTTTATATTTCATATAATCCATAGACCATTTAATGGAACTAAGTTAAATGTTAAATTATTAAATGTCTATATCTTAATTTTCTGCTCTAAAAGTTCCCTAGCTATGAAGACAAATTATAAAAGAAATATTAATAAACTTCATAAAATCTTAGAAGAGTTGGCAGTCCCCTTAGTATCTATTCATTTTGTCATTCACTTACTCAACAAATGTTTATTTAATGCCTTACCATATGCTATGAACCCTGTTAGGCACTAAAGATATAGCCATGAACCACAAAGACATGGTCCCTACTCTCATAAAAGTAAAAATTAATAACATATCCAAAATTGTTTGCTAAAATATGCATATTGCATAGACTTTGAAACAATTAAATAAGACAAATTGCAGTTGGAATAATTTTCATACCTAGACCCATTATAGTAAAACTAAAGAACATAAAATATAAAGAAAACCTACCAGAGAGTAACAGATCACTCACATATGAATAGGTAACATACTCATTTTAGACCCTTAAAAACTTTTGCAAGAAGATAACAGTTATATTTTTTAGTATTGTAGGTGAGAAAAATCTCCAAAGCTAAAAATTTGCGTTTATCTAGATTGTCATTTAAAATATGAGTGCAATAAAAAATAATCTCAGCCACTTAAGTTCTCAGAAACTTGGGCAAACAAATACCCTGTTTAAAAAAAGATCTTGGCTACAATAACAGTAGAAGACTTTAATGCCCCACTTCCAATAATAAACAGGATTACTAAACTACTAGAAGAAAAGGAAAGAGTGGACTTGAATAATACAGTAACAAATTGGACCCAACAGACATATACAGGACTCTCCTTCCAGCAACAATATAATACACATTTTTCTCAAGTGTACAAGGAACATTTTCCAGAATAAACTGTATGTTAGGCTACAAAACAAATCTTAACAAATTTAAAAATACTGAAATCAGACAAAGTATCTTTTCCAATCACAACGGAATGAAACTAGAAATCCACAGAAGGGGAACTAGAAAGTCATAAATAGGTAGATATTAAAAAACACACTCTTAAATAACCACTAGGTCAAAGAAGAAATCACAAGGGAAATTTAAAATATCTTCAGAAAAAAATGAAAGTAAAAACACAACGTGGTTAAATTATGGGATGCAGCAAAAATAGTGCCAAATGTGAAGTTTACAGCTGTAAGCACTTACATTAAAGAAGAAAGATCTCAAATCAACAAGCTAACTTTACAACTTAGGGAGTCCGAAAAAGAACAAAATAACACCAAAGCTAGAAAAAGGAAGGAAATAACAAAGATTAAAGCAGCTATAAATAGAGCATAGAAACTATTAGAAAATGAAACAGAGTTCTTCAAAAAGATAAAATTGACAAATCTTTAGCTATATTGACTAAGAAAAGGATCACTAAAATAACTAAAATCAGAAATGAAAATGTGAGCATTACTACTGATTTTATAGAAATTAAAATTATAAGACAGTACTGTAAACAATTATACACCAACAAATTGGATAACCTAGATGAAGTGGACAATTCCTAGAAACACACAACTTACCAAACCTGAATCATGAAGAAGTAGAAAATCTGAATAGACCTAAAACTAGTAAGGATATTGAATCCATAATCAAAAATGTCAACAAACAGAACCCCAGGTCCAGATGGCTTCACTGGTGAATTCTAACATATATTTAAAGAACTAATACCAATCCTTTTCAAACTCTTCCAAAAAATTGAAGAAGGAGCATTTCAATTTCATGAGGCCAGCACTACCCCGATACCAAAGCCAGACAAAGAAAACTACCACTGATATTCCTTATGAATATTAATGTAAAAGTCCTCAACAAAACCTGCAAACTGATTTCAACAGCATATTAAAAGGATAATACACCATGACTATTTAAGTGGGATTTATTCCTGGAATGCAAGGATGGTTTGCATACAAAAATCAATCAATGTAATACACCGTACTAACAGAGTGAAGGAAAAAAACCAGACATAGGATTAACTCAACTGATACAGAAAAGGCACTTGACAAAATTCAACACCCTTTTGTGGTAAGAACATTGAACAAACTAGGGATAGAAGGCAACTACTTCAACATAATAAAGCCCATTTGTGGAAAAATCACAGCTAATATCATACCAATGATTAAAGACTGAATATTTTTCCTCTATGTTCAGATACCTGCTTTCACTATTTCTATCCAACATAGTACTGGAAGTCTCAGCCAGAGCAGTTAGGCAAGAAAAGGCATCCAAACTGGAAAGGAATAAGTAAAATTATCTCTGTAGATGACATGATCTTATATGTAGAAAACCCTAAAGACTCCACACACAAAAAACTGTTAGACCTAAAAAATAAATTCAGAAAAGTAGCAGGATAGAAAGTCAATATGTAAGAAGTCAGTTGCATTTCCATACACTAGCAATGAACAATCTAAAAACAACCCAATTCAAAAATGGGCAAAAGACTTGAATAGACTTTTCTCCAAAGAAGACATGCAACTGGCTAAAAAGCACGTGGGAAGATGCTCAACATCACTAATCTTTGAGAAACGCAGGTGAAAACCACAGTGAGATACCTCATTTCATGCCCATTAGAATGGCTATTATAAAAAAAAGAAAACAGAAAACATCAGGTGTTGGTGAGGATGTGGAGAAATTGGAACTCTTGTGCATTGGTGGTGAGAACATAGTTGTCAAATGGTGTGGAGTGTAAAATGGCAAAATGGCATGTCAGCTCAGAAACTAAAACACAGAATTATCATATGATTCTAGAATTCTAGATTCTAGAATTATTATAGATAAAGAAGTTCTACTTCTCTGTATACACCCAAAGAATTGAAAGCAGAGACTCAAACAGGGATTTGTTTACCCATGGTCATAGCAACATCATTCACACTAACCAGAGGTGGAACCAACCCCAGTGTCCATCAGTGCATGAATGGATAAACATGATGTGGTCGATACACACAATAGAATATTATTCACCCCTAAAAAGGAAAGTCTGATGCAGGCAGCACCATGGATGAACTCTGAAGACATTTGCTGGTGAAATAAGCCAGACACAAAAGGACAAACACTACATGATTCCACTTCTCTGATGTCCTGAGAGTAGCTGAATCCATAGAGACAACGTAGAGTAGAGTGAGGGCAGGAGGGGCTGGAGGGAGGAGGGGACGGGCACATTAAGTTACTGATTAATTGGAACAGAGTCTCAGTTTAGGGAGATAAAGAGCATTCCTGAGACAGGGAAGGGTGACGGCTGCACAGCGACGTGATTGTACTTACTACCAGTGAGCTTGTGCACTTAAAAATGTTAAGATGGTAAATTTTATGCTTTTTGTATTTTATCACAATTTTTGAAAGTATGAAATCTTGGAAGAAGAACCCCAATAAGAAGAGAAACAAATTTAGTGTGATGTTATAGAAATATGGGAAGAAAGAATAGGCAAGGGACTTTTTAAAATGTATTATTGTCAAAAAAATGTAAGGACCAAAAGAACAAAAAGGGATTTAAAAATAGACAAAAACACAAAACAGTCCAAACCTGAAATTGTAAATGGTATGAATCAAAACATTTCAGGGAAGAACTGGAAAGAGATGAAAGAATACAAAATTATTTTATTGTTTGAGGGACGATACAGTTATTGATAAACTTGGGAAATAGAAAAATTAAAAATGTAACAATAGGACTTAACAAGCTGGGGATAAATCATTAGAAGAATTGGAATATAAATCTCGAACCAGCAGAAGAAATATTTATGTATTTGGGAGAAGGAAAGAATAGGAAGAAAAAGCAGCAGCATGGTAAAGGGAAATATGAAATGCAGAAGTAAATCCTGATACAATAGCAATTACAGTGAGTGTAAGTGGTACTCATACTGGATTACAAAAGAAAATACTAAATGCAAAAATAAGAGACATTTAAAACAAGATGACACAGAAAGGTGGAAATTAAAAGCATTGAAAAAAATACACTAAGGACATATAAACAACAGCACAAGGGGCTAGAGTACCAATCTTAATATCTATTTATTTCTACTTTAAGAGAAACTAAGGCAAAATATTATAAAAGACCAAGAGCAATATTATATATAGACATCGTAACAAGTCAGGAAGAAAACAAATCAGGACGTTCAGCGAAGATGCCGAGCACAAGATCAGCTTTTTAAATCACTAACATTTCTCTTTACCAGCAATGACCATCTAAAAAACATAATAGAAAATAGGCCACTTGTATGAGCAGTAGAAGAACTATGAAGTGCTTAGTAACAAACTTTTAAAATAATATGCAAGACTTCTTTTTTTTTTTTTTTTT
>JAQQAC010014596.1:1212321-1273071 GCA_029783875.1 Phataginus tricuspis | reverse complement strand
TGTCTGCCAATCGTAATGCCCCTTTTACCCTCTTATCCCTCCCTTCCCATCCATCTCCCCAGTCCCTTTCCCTTTGGTATGCAAGACTTCTATGGAGAAAGTTGTAAAACTCAATTACTTGAATTAAAGGTCTAAATAAATGGAGAAATGACTTATCCTCATGAAGAAGATAATTTAACTTTCTAAAATACATTGAACATAGATAATACTAAGGGGAAAAAAAAGATGGCACCCTGATAGGAAAAGAATGATTTTTAGTGTAGTATACAACATTCTGTATGAAAATGGGATGATTTAAAGCAAAGAGCTTGAATATGAATGCCATGATTCAGCTGGGAAATATGTGGTCCACACTCTGCTAAGAAATCATAAAACAGGAGCGAGGTCTCAGTGGCATTTATATTTTATGAAATCAGAAAGATTATTGGATAAGGTCAAGTCTTATATACACGCAACTGTATAAAAAGCCAACATAGTGGCCGTAATGCAGATCAAAAGCTTAAGATTAGTCTAAGGGACTCAACTTAGAGCTCACAAGAAATACACAGAAAGATGAACAACTTAAATAACATTATGAAGAAATAAACAGATTTGGAATGTAAAACATGATACAAAACAACTAACCTTGACATTCTGAAAGTTCAGTGCAGAAGGAAAGAAAATGTGTGTGTGCTGAGGGGTGGGAACTGCTGGGAAAAGCACTGTTTTAATTTTAAAGAGACATCAAAACCCCAGCCATACAATATATTATATAAAATATATTTGGGGAACAAATGAAAAAATTGTATTTAGTCTGAGTATTAGATAATACAGAATTCCGCATGGTTAATATTCTTGGGTGTGTTAATGATGTGGTGATATAGCAGAATGCCTTGTTTTTAGGAGATGCAGCTGAAATATTTAGGAAGGGTATCAAAGTTTGCGACTTACTTTGAAATGGATTCAGCAAACATACACACACCCATCCTCACTAACCTATATGGCACAATCTTAACGATTGTTGAATCTAGATGGTAGATATATGAGTGATGTGAATGTTGCATCTTTCTTCCAAATTTTCTATATGCTTGAAAATGTTCATAATAAATAGTTAGAAAAAGCAAAAATTATTTAAGCATCCTTAATAGAAGACAGGTCCTTTTAGCATTTTTCTTTAAAGGATCTAAAGGAATTCTCTTAAAGATTCAGAGCTAAGCTCAAGAATGAACCAGAACTCTTTACAAAGAATACCATTAGTCTATTACTAAATAAAACGCCAAGAAAATGATGGTAGTCATCCTTAAGACATACGCAATTGGCCTTATAATACCGTTTATCTGTGTTTCCATTACTCTCAGGATAAATAAGGATGCTAATTGCTTAGCGCACTACAGAACTTTAAGCTCATAGAGGTCGGCGCATTTTTAATTATTTCGATATCCAAGACATCCAACCTCCAAATAAATTCTAGAGTCACCTGACATTCTTAGTATAAAATCGAACCATCTCTGTAAGCAGAATGAATAAAATTTTCACTATTCAGCTAACATAGTACGTGAATTCGTTAGATTTACCTGAGTAAGCGCGGCTCTCACTGAGAGCGTGTGTCGGCATCTCTGTAGTTAGTGCGCAGCCAGAGGGTGCTGCCTTCTTCCCAGCCCAGGCTGGAGGAACGGACTTAGAGCAGCCTGCCGGTTAAACAAGGGCCACGTTGAGCTGAAGAACTGCCTGTCGGTGCAATGGGCACACAGATTACTCCCTTAGAATCTGGCATTGACATTTATTGCTACAATAGTAAGCAATGTGATCAGGGGTAAGTTACTTATTCAGGGGCTTTTGACAAAATGTAATGATGATTATATAATTTAACATAAGGTTTATGCATCGACTTTGTCATATGCCATGACCTAAATTAGCATGAAAGACTTTAAACTAAATAATTCATGTTAAATAATTTTAATTATCCTTACTAGTCACTCTACGATAAATACTCCATTACTCTTTTTAAAAAATTTATCTCGCTTTTATTCAACCACCTACCTGGTTTATCTTTCTTCCCTTTGTTTTTTTCCTTCACTTTAAATACATGTTCTGAATATCTGTCATGATGTCCTGTGGTTTCTAAGAAACCCTGGGAACACTGACAGGTCCTGCGTCTCTCCATCGTATCGTCAAACCCAGCTCATCACCGTGGCTTCATCCTTATACTAGAGCTCCCATAGCTTCAGCCCGTCCTGAAGTGCCGTGATGACCCACCATGGATGACTAACGGGGTTCTTCAGGAGGACCTAGATCTTACGACAAACCTGATATTAAATATTAGTTTTCTAGTTACCTTCAACTGAATGTCGATTTCACCTTGCGTGCAAAACTCCGCCTTTCAATCAGCTGCCTCCAGAGGTCTTATGCTGAGGACAGCCTTTTAGGAGGAATGTTCTTATTTTCTGAAAATCTTAAACACAAAAAAAGGTAAAGAGCTTTTCTTGGGTGCCGAGTGAAGACCGCTGAAAACCTCCGCGCACTGACAGAAAGTCATTGTCTTCTGCCGTTGTGAGAGGCGGGCCTTGGCGGCAGTAAGTACTTTGTTTACTGTAACACATTCATCTCTTGAAAGGAAAGTTTCCCATTGTAGAATTAGTTACTGTTAAAATTAAGGTAAAGGCCAACTGAAGGGAAACTTCTACCCAGCAACTCATTTCTTCTGCTGGGAGATGTCTAAAGTAGAAGCAGGTTAGTCAGAGTGAGATTGTTTATTGCCAGGGAGCATGTGGACTGAGTCATACAAGGAACATCTCAAATGGACTTGTGAGAAGTTGAACAGTTTGCTTCTCTTGATCAGTAGTGCAGGGAGGGCAGAAATACGCATTACTAGTGGGTAAACACCCTGTCCCATGGACTCAGGACAGCTGAAGAAGCCCATGAATGAATAAATCAGTAGAAAAAAAAATGATGCCAATATAAAAAAGAATCGTTTCTTTTCTTCCTGTGTCTACCAAGAAAATCTGCAGATCTTTACTACAGCAACAATCCAGAGAACAGAGGAAGTTATGCCATGAATTAAAACAAAGCTTTAAGAACAGACTTGAGTATCCAATTGTGGTTTTATAAATTCTCCGTCTTATTTGTGAGAAGTTTAGACCCAGGTCCTATTCAAAATTGTGAAATAGGGGCGGTTTGTAGCCACCTTCCCCTTCCTTCCTGCGGCTGCCCTTGTCGTCCCTGTCCATTCTCCCTGGTGTCCCTTCTGGCCACACCCCCTCTGTGTCCGTCAGGCCCCTCTGATTCCTTCACGCGAGCACCTCTGCTCTCTCAAGGATGTGCTGAGTGACTGGCTTGCTCATCTACCCAGTAGAGGATCTGAAGCCCTCTCTTTGTATTTCCTAACATGGTTGCTTAGAGACTGCTGGAATTTTGGTTTAAAAAACTAAAACAGAAACAAAAAGGCACATCTTTCAGGTGAAGTCTATTTTGTGATACGGTTGTTGACTTTTGCTATAAAACCAGAGATATATTATCCTGGAAGTCATTTTAGTGTCTGGACGCAGCAGCTATTAACATCACATATCTAAATGAATTATTATAGGTAAAAATATGGATGATTCTCAAACATATTAATAATTTCTAAAACATTAAGAGAATACCACACAGTCATCACTGAAGATAAAATGTCCCAAGCACAATTTTTGTAAAGTATCTGAAATTGGTACTCTTGACACATTGTTCACAAGGCTAATTCTCTATCTTGGCCTTTAGAATTCATAGGCATTCACTTCACTGTCTCCTAGTGTGACCTTAAACTTTCAAGCTTGCTTTTTTTTGTATTAAAAGCCTGGATCTTTCTGAACACATTGAGATCTTACCCTGCACTTGATGGCTGGAGTCCCACCCCCTGGAAGCTCTGAGCGGCATCCAGGTCCTGTTTTAGAGAAGAGAGAGTTTGGGTGTGAACTCTTCATGGGGGATCTGGCTTTCCCTGAGGATATAGCTCTTCCTTCGGGCCCCCCTCACGGGAAGAAGGGGAACCCCTTTCCTAGTCATCTTGGGGCAAGAGGCATCTGGAGTTGTGACAGTTACATTCCTATTCAAGTTTGAGGCTGCCTTTGTTTCTTCTCATGAATAGACAAAAAATACCATCTTTCTCCTGTTGCGCCTTGGTACCCCTGCCACGAGATGGTGACCGCCAGATGCCATTCCAAGGCACCCTAAATGCAGGGTGTGCCATCTTTCTGCAACAGAAGTCCCAGGCCACACGTCATCCCACTGAAACTAGACGATAATGATGATGACCACCTGTCTGCTCGGTGGAAACTCGAGACTCCTGCATTCCTGCCAGATATTTGGGGCCGTGATGGGAAGGCATTCATTCCCCACTCCTGAGGCTTCCAGGTAGGCGGCCTCTGTTCGCATGGCACAGCGTGAACACTCCTCCTTGGGAAGGTGGTGACTTACCTGAGTCAGGACTTGGGATATGAACTGGGCGCTTAGAGCTTAGCCCCTCCCTCTTCATCACTGGGGTCTGCTTGCTTGCAGAAGGCATGCTTTTTAGGCTGCTTGTGATGGCGAAGAAAATGATAAAGGCTTTGTCACTGCAGGGGAGTAGGGGCTGTGGTTTCCCAGCACTGCCTTTAATGGATTAATAAAGCTTTCTAATCCTGAGGTAAGTATTGGAAATCTCGTTCTTCTCATATTTCTGTGCCTTATCCCACAACTCTCTCAATGATGAGGCTGACACTTGGCTCTTCAGCTGTTTCCATTTTCTATATCAATGGTCCAGAGCTTCAGTGGCAAAACAAGGGTACAAATACACTGACTTTGAGCAGCAGCAGTGTCCAGGAGAGGGCTCCCCCAACTGTCTCAGCCCCCGGGAGGGGGCCTCTGTCTTTCTCCTTCCTCCTCAGGGCTGGAGTCTCCCATCCCTGCAAATATCACACACCGCTGTGATGCCCCCAGTGCCATGGCAGCTCCAACTGGACATGGTGATGTGGGAACAGAGCTGTCAGTGCCTCAAGGTGAGGACGCCGCTGTCCGTGCAGGGGGCCTCTCCGTGGCTGCTGGTGGGGCTCCGTCCTGTCATCACCAAAGCTGCGGGCACCTTGGGCTTTCAGCCTCCTGTAGGATTTCAGCTGGTGGGCTCCATACCCTTCACCCTGGGGCTCAGGCATGAGGGCATGGAGACCAGGCTGAAGGGCAGTCTGAGGGAAAGACTCCATGCTGTTAGCATTTCCCAGAGTGGAGCACTGAAGTCTCCAAATGTGATACGGACTCACCTGTTTCTCCCTGCAGTTCTGTAGTTTTTGCTCCATGTATTTTGAAGCTCTGTTGTTAGGTGCATACATGTAAAGGATCATTATGTTTTCTCGGAAAATTGATTCCTTTATCATTATGGAATGCCCCTCTTTACTCCTGATAAATTTTCTTGCTCTGAAATCTGCTCTGTCTGAAATTAATATAGCTACTCCTGTTTTCTTTTGATTATGTTAGCATGGAGTACCTTTCTCCATTCATTTACTTTTAATCTGCACATGCCTTCATATTTATGGTGGTTTTCTTATAGACAATATGTAGTTGAATTTTATTTTTTGACCCACTCTGACAATCTCTCTTTTAATAGTATGCTTAGACCACTGATGTTTAAAGTGATTATTGATACAGTTGGGTTAATATCTGCTATGTTTGTTATTATTTTTAATTTTTTACCTTTTTTTGTTGTTAACTGTTTTCTTAATTGAGGCATAATTGATACATTAACATTGCCTTAGTTTCCAGGTGTACAACGTAATGTTTCAATATCTGTATGTATTTGAAGTGATCACCAGAATAAGTCTAGTTAACACCTATCCCTATGTGTTACTACAAAATATTTTTCTTCTTGTGATGAGGACTTTTATGATCTGCTCTTAGAACTTTCACTTTGATCCTATCTTTAAATTCCACTCTTTTTCTGCCTTTTGTAGTCTTGAGCATTCTATGTTTCCATTTCCTTCCTTTCTTAGCATACTGACTATACTTCTTTTTTTACTTTTTGATTGACTACCGTAGAGGTTGCAATATATATTCACATGAATTCAAGTCCACTTCCGAATAATACTATACCACTCCAGAAGTGTTTCAAATGCCTTATAATAACAAAATAGTCCCAATTCCTCCCTGCTGGCATTCATTTCACTTGTACATAAGCATTTATATACATGTGTGTATGTAAGCATACATTAGTGAATACATTATTGCTATTATTTTAAACAAACTGTTATCTGTTAGATCAATTAAGAATAAGAAAATAAAAAATGTTTATTTTAGCTTCACTTATTCCATCTCCTTGCCTTAGGTAGACCCCAGTTTGTGACCTACATCACTTTCCTTCTCTCGGAAGACCTCATTTTAACATTTCTTGCAAGGTAGTTCTATTGGTGATAAATTCCTTCTATTTTTGTTTCTTGGAGAAAGTATTTTTCCTTTACTTCTTAAGGATAATTTCACAGGATACAGAATTCCAAGTTGGTGGCTTTTTGTTCTCAACACACCAAATATTTCACTCCATTTTCTTCTTGCTTGCATAGTTCCTGATAAGAATCTGATGTAATTGTTATCCTTGTTCCTTTACAGGCAAGGTGTATTTTTCCTGTGGCTTCTTTCAGGGCATTTTCTTTATCCTTGGTTTTCTGAAGCTTTGATCTGTGATGCCTGCAAATAGTTTTTGTTTATTCGTTTGGCACTTTCCCTGCTTTGAGTTCTCTAAGCTTCCTTTATCTGTGGTTTGGTGTGACATCAGTTTGGGGAAATTCTCTTCATTATTGCTTCCAATATTGCTTCTGCTCCATTCTTG
This sequence comes from Phataginus tricuspis, assembly GCA_029783875.1. Taxonomy (NCBI): domain Eukaryota; kingdom Metazoa; phylum Chordata; class Mammalia; order Pholidota; family Manidae; genus Phataginus; species Phataginus tricuspis. Next base: position 1,266,269 of record JAQQAC010014596.1, on the reverse strand, counting down.
CTTCTTCTTCTTGTATTCCTGTTGTGCACACATTATACCTTTTATTGTTGTCCCACAACCTCAGGTAGTCTTTCCACTTTTTGCTTCTCAGTTTTGGAAGTTTCTATCAACATGTCCTCAAGCTCAGAGAGTCTTTCCTCAATTCTTTCCTAGTCTACTGGTGAGCCCATCAAAGGCATCCTTCATTTCTGTTATTTTCCTTTTTATCTTTAGCATTGCTTTTTGGTTCTTAGAGGTTTTATCTGTCTGCTCACATTACCCATCTATTCTTCCGTGTTGTCCACTTTTTCCAATACACCCTGTGACATTGTGATAGAGTAAGAAATACATGTTTTGTCTCCATCTCTGGTTCTTGGTACAGAGCTTCCAGAACTCTTGTAAATTCCTGAATGATAGGTAAATTCCTGAATGATAGGGGTGATAGGAGTGTCTTTTGTTAGTCTTAATAAGCTCTTCAACCACACACGTTGTGCTAATAAGGCAGCTCTTGGAGGATGGGGGCTGCCTGCCGGAGGTGCCAACGGGTCTTCCGAGGGTTGAAACTATCATCCCCACCCTCTGAACCCCAGTGAGGGGAGAGGGCTGGAGATTGAATTACTCACCAATAATCAGTGATGTAATCAATCATATCTACCTAGTGGAATCTCCATAAAGACCCTAAGTGATGGGGTTCTGTAATTCCCACTCATGTGACACCAAGTGAAATAGTGTATTTTTTCCCTACATATATGTATAACAGTAACAGTATTATACCCAGCAGTAATAGTATAACTCCCCTCAGGCTCCCAGACCTGTTTCCAATGCATGTAACTATGTGGGAGGGGGCCTTCCCACACATATTTACACCAAGCAATTCTCGAACACCAGCAGGGTGTCCATGAACTCAACTCAATTCTGATGTTATCTGCCCAGAGACAGCACCAGATTCCCAGGTTAAGGGCTCTGTCCTACAAGACTGCCCTCCACCCCCCACTCCAGATACCGGTCAGAAGCCCCAGGTAATTCCTGTGCTTCTGACCTACTGGCTACAGGTTGGAGGTGCCCACAACCTCCCCCTAACATTCAATTAATTTGCTAGAGCGGCTCACAGAACTCAGGAAAACACTTACGTTTACCAGTTTAATGAAGGACACTATTAAGGATACAAGTTAATAGCCAGATGAAGAGAGACACAGGGCAAGGTCCCAAATAAAGGAGCTTCTCTCCTCGTGGAGCTTGGGGTCTGGCTCAGTGGCACGTGGAGGCCTTCTGATTTCCCAGGCATGGAAGGTCTCCCCAGCCAAGAAGCAGGATCTGACCGAGCAGAGCAGAGAGTGAATGAGCTCTTCTCGGGGGTTTTGTGAGGCTCCACTGCACAGTCATGACTGACTAAATCGTTGGCCACTGGCTGATTCGGCCGCCAGCCCCTGCCCTTGGGTGGGGGTCCAAAGTCTCTGATCAACATGACAAGACACCCGCTTCATCTTTAAGACTCTGCAGTGTTTCAGCAACTATGGATGAAGACCAGATACACCTGGGAAATATGTATTTCTTATAACTAATTTCGTCACAGGTTCAAACAACTTCCACGTTGGTGAAGGCGTCCATGTCCCAGGGGTGCACCACACCCCAAACTTTGTGGAGACAAAAGCTCCTATGTACCTCTTCATCTGGCTGTTGATTTGTATTCTTTAAAATAAACTGGTAAATGTAAGTAAAGTGTTTCCCTGTGTTCATGAGTCGTTATGGCAAGTTAACCAAACTAGAGGAGACGGTTGTGGGGACTCCCAATTTGTAGCCAAGTCAGAAACCCTCACTGCCTGTTGTTGGCATCTGAGGTGGGGACAGTCTTGGGGGATGGGACCCTTAACCTCTAGAGTCTGTGCTAACTCCGGGTGGTAATATTAGGATTGAACTAAATTGTAGGACACCCAGTTGGTGTCCACAAAGAACTGAAGAATTCCCCAGAGTGAAAAACTCACACATTTGGGATCAGAAGTATCGTAGGCAGAGAAACAATTTTCTCTTAAACCCTTAGCATATTAATCAGAGTTGTTTGAAATTCATGATCTGATAATTCCAACATCCCTGTCATAGCTGAATCTGGTTTTGATTCGGTCTCTACAAAGCATGTTTTTTACCTTTTGGTGTGCCCTGTAATTTTTTCCTGATAGTTGGACATGATGTACTGGGTCAAAAGACCTCCAGTAGACAGGCCTTTAGTGGTGTGGTGTCAGAAGAGGGGAAGCACCCTATAGTTCTTTGGTTAGGTCTCAATCTCAGTAAGCCTGTGCTCCTGGGCTGTGAACCTCACAAGTGCATCTCTGTTTCTTCTGGTCCTTAGGTGGGAGCTGGGCATACTCCCTTCCCCCAAGTCAGTTAGGCTCCGATAAAACCCGATAGGTTGGGCTCTGGTAAAGCAGATTCTCTTGAGGACAGGCCTTGTCAGGAAGAACAGAATGCTACCGCTTACTTAGAAATGTTTTTCCCTCTCTCTTTTGCCAGAAGCGTAAGGGGACTTTTCTGCTGTTCACTGTGATAAGCAGCTACTAGAACTGAAATGCACACAAATGTGCCCACCCTCGGGGGTTCTCCCTAGAGCTTCTGGGCCTCGGACTTCTGCGCATTGAGCCTCCAGCAGTTTTTCAGGTTTCCTGCCTCAGTACTGGGTCCCGCGGAGGTCCGTGCCCATGAGTTTCAGCTGGAGTAGAAGCTGTGATTCTCTGCATCTGCCTGTTTGTCTCTCCGGTCTCGGGGACGGCACTTTGCCCTGCGACTTCTCTTTCCTGACAGATCTGAAAAGAGTTATTGATTTTTGTTTGTTTAGCTTTTTGCTTGTTGTTGGGATATATAATTTCCTTGCATCGCAGACCAGAAACTGAGATATGCACTTATTTTTGTTACCCAGGAATGGAATTTCTGGGTCATAGGCTATGTGTATGTTAATACTGCCAGAGAGTTTTCCGATGTACCCGACTTTCAGCAATGTATAAGAATTTTAGTTGCCCCACATCCCCACTAGCTCTCGAACCTGCTAATCTTTTCATGTTAGCCATTCTACTCGGTGTAGTATCTCATTGTGTATGATGGCCAGTGACGTTGAGCACATTTTCATTCCATGCTGTATTTAACTCCTATTTAAGTCCCTTCACTTTGGATTTATTCTAAAACTCTTCTTACTTTCTGAGGGTGGTTCTGAGCTACTTGGCTTCTAATTCCCCTTTATCTTTTCTTTTTATTATTAAGGTATCACTGATATACAATCTTATGAAAGTTTCACATGAGCAACACTGTGGTCACTACCTGCACCCTTATTTTCAAGTCCCCACCACATACCCCACCACAGTCACTGTCCATCAGCGTAGTAAAATGCTAGAGTCACTACTTGTCCTCTCTGTGCTGTACTGCCTTCCCCATGCCCCTCCTGTATTATGTGCATAATGCCCCTTATTCCCCTTGTCCCTCCCTTCCCACCCATCCTCCCCAGTCCCCTTCCCTTTGGTAACTATTAGTCCATTCTTGGGTTCTGTGAGTCTGCTGCTGTTTTGTTCCTTCAGTTTTTACTTTGCTCTTATGTTCCACATGAGTGAAATCATTTGGTACTTGTCTTTCTCCGCCTGGCTTATTTCACTGAACATAATACCCTCTAGCTCCATCCATGTTGTTGCAAATGGCAGGATTTGTTTTCTTCTTATGGCTGAGTAACATTCCGTTGTGTATATGGACCACCTCTTCTTTATCCAGTCATCCACTGATGGACACTTTAATTCCTCTTGTGTAAAGTGTTGTATCCTGCCTGCTACCATTTGCCTTCTTTATCCAGTAAATCCTGTCCCAGTTTCTAGGGTACTCAAGCCTGCCTCTTTGTGCTCTAACTGCCTGTGAGTGTCATTAAGAAAACACGAAATGCCAAAACTTTCTTCCTACAATGACCTTCATGCTCCAACCTCCCACCGAAGCTCCTTAAACACCACTGGGAATAGACTCCTAGTCGTGCATAAGATCTCCTGACGTGACTGGTCATGCCTGAGTCTCATGGAGAGTGTGGCGCCATCTCAGGCCGAGAGACACAGTGTGAGAATCTGAAAATTTGATTCTGTACATTTTTATTGAACAGAAAATACCAGAGCTAGAAATGAACTCTCTCAGACAAGGCTATGGGTTTCTTTTAAGAGCCAGTTAGAATTTGAAGTCCACAGAGAGCCCCCAAAGCAAAATCTAATTTTTGAGTGGCTGACATCTATTTCTTGCCTTGATGTGAATTAATGGTTAATATGAAACCACAGGCTTGATAATGGCCTTTTGATAAGTTGTCTTGTACCTTTGTACTAACAAAAATATATCTGGGCCTGGGGATGATTTTAGTTTTAAAAAGATAATAAAAGTAAGTAATAGAGAAACTGGCTTAATCTGGAATTAAGTTGTGTCCATTTGCAGCACTCACAGCTGCTGTGGGTCACTGTATTGAGTTGAGATTCCCATTCTTTGAGCAAACTAAAAGGTGCACATTACCCACAGGTAATTATGATAAAAACCATGAATATTACCAAAACCTGCAGAGTATATGAAACATAAGCTGAAAGGAATAGAGAATATTTTGCATTTTGAACTTGTTAGCAAAATCCTTTTAAAAACTTTATTCTTGATGTGAAGACTGTTTTCAACAGTAAATTGTTCCAAATTCTTCTGTGTAGCACTGAGGTAGTTCCTAGATAAAAATTAAAGATTTGGTTTCAAACCCATAATAGTGAATCTTCTGTCTTTTTATAAGTGTGGGACAAACCACGAAAATCAATCCTTATGCCTCTTTGCAATAGAGAAAACTATTGTTTGGCAAGTTGAAATCATTGTTTCGGTAGGTCTTTCTCGGCATGGGAATCGTATCACTGGTGCCCGAGAGTGAGTTCTAAAACAGGTTCTCAAACAATAACATGCACCTGGGCATCTTGTTAAAATGAAGATTCTGATTCATTAGGTCTGGGGTGGGGCCTGAGAGTCTGCCTTTTAACCAGCTCTCAAGAATGCCAATACTGCTGGTCCCGCAGACCACACTTTGAGCAGCAAGGGTCAGTGATGAGCCCTCATTATTTATAAAAACACAGCCCCTGGGAATGGCCAGGAAGATAATGTGTCGCAATGGGAAGAACAATGGCCCAGCATCAAATGCATTCATTCAAGGTTAAGTCCTGCTGCCTGCTAGCTTTGCATCCTTCAACAGATTCACGCCATGATTCTGAGCTTCAGTTTCATTACCTAGTATATGTGCACAGTACCTGCCTTATCTAACTCAAAGTGGAGTTTCCTCTAACTTGAAGTTCTAAGTAAATGTGTGAGGCAGAAAAGTATGTATGTACGTGTGTATCTATGTATTTATGTACCTAGTATATAAGACATGTATAGCATGTATATGCACATGCTGGAAGGACCTTTAAGTTTCCCATGAAGTACAGCATTTCAATAAATCCAACACCGGTCATTAGAGGCATTGTGTACTCATCTAGACAGTGGTCTCTTTGGGGACAGCTGGTGTCATGGTTTGTTGTGACATCTTTCAGTTCCAGTGAGGGTAAGATTACCTTCTATTACCAAGAAAGGACGGATAAGTACAGTTACAGTACAAGTCCCCTAGGATGGCCCCCAGATCCTCAAAGACACAAAAGTAATTTCACATTAACTTTTCAATACATTTGTGTAAAGTGTTGTATCCTTTTTCAGAAAGAATAATCCACAACATTCACTTATAAACAGAAACTTAAATTGCAACAGATGTTTCTCTTTTTGAAAAGGTTCTTGAATTCATTGGCAGACCTTTGGCTAAACTGATGAATTCATTTGTTTGGGCTAGATTTCATAAATCCACTAATAACTCTCCCTTTACACATATTGACTTGATTTTTGAGATCTACAGCCTGTGGTTTCAACATTTTAACCTTTACTGCTTTAATCAACTAACATTTATTTCAGGGTTGGATGAAGACCGACCACTGAAAGATACAGTTAACTAAGATGTAAAGTCCAATTTGTCACTTAAATAAACCTGAATATCTAGATAATAAGTAGAAATCAATCTATGTCACTGCATTTTGAAATGTTGGAAGCTTTGATGTAACTCTTTCTCTCCTGGGGCTGTGTGAAAGAAATGTCTCCAAAGCTTGGACATGTGTATCATTGCCACATCTAGATGTATACAAGCTGTGTACAAGCCAGCTTTTAACTTTACAAGGAGATTTATCTGTAATATGTTAGAGTATTTTTTCATTAATACATGAAAGCTAAGTACCAACTTAGCGTGGTTCAAGTCAGACTTTAAGACACAGTTCAGCAGCACTTTTAACATTTCAGTCTGGTCAACTCATTACACTAAACTTGAGATGAACATTGCTCACCATAAACAAGTTTAAGGGCAAGTTTGGTAACAATTTTTCAAAGAGTGTATATAAACCTTTTTAAGAGTATCTGTTAGAAAACTTTATTTCTAGAGCCCAATTGGCCAAATGTCATGGGTCTTCTCTCATAGTTATTTCTAACAAGTCATGAGGGAAATTCAGTGGATCATTTACTGGTTATAACAAGTATGTATTTAAGTTGGCAGATAACATTTTCATTTTTGATATGAACTTTCTCATTGTCTAGGAGATTATTGTGTCTCATTAGATTATTGTAGTGAGACTGGTCATAATTTCAAGATAAAATGCCTTCTATGTATTAGAAAGGCCATTTTGGTTATACTCTTCCAGTCTTGGGCTGATTAACTGTCAGATAAAGGATAAAACACACTTAGAACAGTGGTTTTCAAACTTGAGTGTGTGTTAGAGTTACATGGAAGCCTAGTGAAAACACAGGTTGCTCGATGGGGAAGGGCTCCTCCGGGAGCCAAGATCATTCCGTGGGGAAAGGCTTTTCAACAGATGCTGAGAAAACTGGATATCCACATGCAAAAGAATAAAGCAGGACCCTTAACTTGCACCATGTACAAAAAAATAACTAAAAATGGACCAGGTATCTACAGCCAAAACTGTAAAACTCTTAGAAGAAAACATAAGCTAAAAGTTTTGTGACATAGTGTTTGGCAATCATTTATTGGCCATCACACTCAAAGTGCAGGAAAAAAAAGAAAAAATAGGTAAATTGAACTTCTTGGAACTGTGAAACTTTTTGTGCATCACAGAACACTATCAAGAGAGGGAAGAGATAACCCACAGACTGGAAGAAAATTCTTGCGGGTCACATATCTGATAAGGACTAATATCCAGAATATGTAGAGAACTCCTTAAACTCAACAACAAAAAATTAACAACCCAATTCAAAAATGGGCAAAGACTTGAATAGACATTTCTCTAAAGAAGATTCACAAATGGCCAGTAATCACATGAAAAGATGCTTACCATCACTAGTTGCTAGGGAAATACTAATCAAAATCACAGTGAGATAGCAGGTCACCCCCATCAGGATGGTTATTATCTTAAAAAGACTATAAAAAGCAAGAGTTAGCAAGGATGTGGAACTGCTGGTGTGGATGTAAAATGGTGCAGCCCCTGTGGAAAACACTTTGGTGGTTCTTCAGAGTTCACTGATCCAGCAGTTATATGATCCAGAAATTCTATTACCCATAAGAATTGAAAACAGGGACTCAAACATATACCACACACCACTATTCATAGCAGCATTAACCACAATAGCTAGAAGGTGGAAACTACCCAAATATCCATCAACAGATCAATGCCTAAGCAAAATGTGGTCAATACATACAGTGGAATATTATTCAGCTATAAAAAGAATGAAATTCAGATACATGCTAGACATAGACGAGCCTTGAATACACTAGGCAAAGTGAAATAAGAAGCCAGAAACAGAAAGAAAAATATTGTGTAATTCCATTTATGTACGATATCTGGAAGAGGCAAGTTTGTACAGATAGAGCATAGAGTACAAGTCGTCGGGGACCAGGAAGTGGGAGGGCGCAAACGGGGAGCCACTGTTTGATGGGCACAGGGTTTCTGCTGAGGACGATGGGAAAGTTCTGGAAACAGACGTGGTGATGGTTTCACAATGTCAATGCATTTAACACTCCTGGATTATATACTTAACAAATGGCTAAAAGAGTATATTTATATCATGTATATTTTGCCACAGTGAAAAAAACAACAGATTTCTGGGCTCTATCCCCAGAGTTTCTGACTCCAGAAGCCTGGTTTGGAGCCAGAGAATTTACATTTCTAACACGTTCCCAGGTGACGCTCATGCTGCTGGCCTGGAAACTACGCTTAAAAAAACACCTCTCCTTTAAAGACTAGTTCTTCCAGCCATCAAGAGAAGGTATTCCAAAAATGATTAAAAAAAAAAAAAGATTCCAAATTGTGGGCCAAATCTGGCTGAAGGTAGTAGATACCTGAAACTCAGTGTGTTAAGAAGGGTTATTGAATCATGTGCAGACTCAGTGGGAAAGTCCTGCAGAGCAGAGCAGCAAAGCACACCACACTATAGGACGGACAATGCCACATATTTATCATCTATAAGGTCAACTAGCTTGAATCTTGTTCTTGTTTTAGTCATTTGATAGTACAATCTCATTCTTATGCTCAAGTTTAATTCATACCACAGAATTATATGTCTCTGGTGCAAGGCTTCAATGTAACCTAAGTTGGTGTGGCCCAGTGCAGTGGTGGGTTTTCCTTTGGTGGGGAGGGGATGGAGGAGGAATAGGACAGGACTGGAATGGAGAGAAGGCACAAGGTGAAAGCTGAAAGAATCAAGTTGGGGAAGAGCGTGCAACAGGGAAGTGTGTGCAAAGATTGCTTGTGAATCCCCAAGTACTTAATTAAAAGCAGACCAAGCTTGAGAACTGGGTTGAAGGCTGAGGGAGGTAAGGGTGGGCGATGCAGTTTTCAGGGACCAGCCCCATCACATCAGAATCTCTCGGTCATGGCTTTCTTAGGCACATTGTACCGGAAGACTGGGTTACATCTGGAATTCAAGAACTCTGTGTTTTGAATATGGCCTAGGAAACACATGTGGGCCACAGGCTGCATTTTTGCCACCCACAACTTTGGGCCACATTTATAGGAGCCGGTGAAAGAATTAATCTGCTGAGTCAGAATAAAATCTAACATTTTAAAAAGCTTATCTAAGTAGGCATTCATACATGTTACCATATTAAGCACTCAGGTGGTCCCCTTAATAATAAACTCTGTAGACACAAAAAGCATTTATGTCACTAATTATTTTACAAGTTATAAACAGAGGATAAAGCAGCTGAGAATGTGAAGTCAGGAGTCCTAAGTTCTGCTTCTAGCTCAAGCACAGGCCTAAAAAACAAAAAACAAAACTCATTCACCTCAACTTTGTTTAACAATTTTTCTGGAGTATATAAATAAGAGCAACTGTCTGTCTTGAAAGTGCTTAAAATTGAAAGAGATTAGATAAGTGAACAATCAATAAATGCAATATAATAACAATGTTATGAGAGAGATACAAGCAAAACATAGACCAAGGTAAAAACACAAAAACAGCGAGTAAGATGTCGGCTTCTCTGTGTTCCATTAGAATAGTTTCTGCACGTCTAGTTCCCAACATAAAGTAGGCATTTGATAAATGGCATTTTGAGTGAATTAAATGACCATATTTCTTCCTGGGCCTAAACAATCTGTTAATAACCTAGTTTACAATTTATGCACTCTTAATTTGCATAATTAGACCCAGTATCTACTTCTGTGCCACAAATCATGTAGAGAGACACACATTAATAATCGTGAAATGTTTTCTAGTCCTGTGTTCCTCAGACAGAACATGAGCAACCTGGACACCATCTACTGAATAGAAAATAATTCAAAGAGGGATGTAAATAGAAGATGTGGAGGGAGCCATAAATACAAGTAAAAGAGAAGTGAAGCTCTCTATGTAGGGTCAGTGGAGTTGTTTTCCTGAAATTCACATTTGTTTCTACTATAGGAGCATGAAATAATCGAGAGAAGACTGTTAAAAGTAGCAAAAAGCACGTATGAATCAGTCACCCACGACCCTCTGATCACCCAGTCCGTATCACACGCCATGTCTGACACACTGGCCCCTTTTTGCGGGAGGCCGAGAGGGAATGTTCCTGACAGTGAAATCCTTTCATTCTGCACACTAGTGGCTAATTCCTGCAGACCAGGCTTCACGTGCTCGGCAATACAGAACCTTTGTTGCAAAGGAAGGAAAAAGCAAAGGGAACTGAGCTGCTTGGAATGTCTTGGCACTGGGGAAAAATTTTTTACAAAGAAGTGACTTCAAGGCAGTGTTCTCAAAAGTCATGAGGTTCTGCATGTGTCTTAGCGACTTTTTTGTTGTTAAGGAAATGCCCAAGACTGATTGATTTATTTCTGTTCTACTGAACAACATAATAAAGATGCTATGGTTCTTAATCTTAATTTGCAAAATTAATCTTCTTAATTACATGACCAAACACGAATTTGGGCTGGTGAAACTGACACAGCAGAGAAGAATGAATGAGAGAAACTGGGTCCTTTGGCAGAATATCATGATACAATGTTGCAATACAGGATTTTATCATCTTGAGTCACAATTTCCACAGCAATAAAATTATAATCCCTCTCATTCTATATAAAATACGAGTGGATTATTATTTGGCACATCAGTGAAAGTCCAGGTAACTCTCACAGTAACATCACATCTTATCATATAATCTATCACACTGACCAAGTGTCCTCAACTGAGGCATTTTCCTATTTTCTCAGAACCTTGTCTTCTGTCTCACTTTGTGTCCCCCAGAAGCAGACCCTGACACAAGGACTTGAGCTCCAGCAGCCGTTTAGGAGGCATGGGGAGTGTTGAGCAGAGCAACTCAGCTGGCCTGTGGAGCTGACCACACATCTCTTCTCAGTTCCATGCTCACTGGTGTGACACTGAGCTTAAAAGAGGCTGTGGAGGGAGTGTTCGCACCAGGGGAATCAGCACAGGCTGTGTAAGAGGGCTGTTTGTGTTTTGAGCACTGCCTTACTATTGCACCATTGCGTCTTTGTGTTTTGAGCACTGCCTTACTATCACACTATTGGTACGATAAACAAAGTATCAGAGTGGAGCAGTTAAAGAGACAGGGAAGAGACACTAATAAGGGCACATCATTGAGCCTGTTGCCCGTGGAATTAAGCTGGAGCTTAATTCTGTGGAATGTGTGGGATGGTACAGATTGCCCTGCAACAGTGTAACACACTGCAAAACAAAAAACAAAAAACAAAATAAATATTACTGAGGGTAGAGGGAGTTGGGGTATTTATACACGGCTTGCGATCATCATTCATAAGGCTGTGGAGGCAGGGATAGTTGACTCCCCTGAGGCTCCTGCCTCCAGGGGCGGGTACGAGTGTTCTTGCTGTCCTCAGCGAAGAGATGCAGCTCCCGGCAGCTGGAAAGTGAAACCGAAGCCTTAGGACCCAGGAATACGGGCAGGGCACCGACAGCATCTGTTCCGATTTCTTTGTCTATAAAATAAAAATAAAAGCACCTACCACCCACCTTGTCTTACATTAACTTAATGCAAATACTCTCATGTCAATACTATTTTCTTTTTTTGAAAGTTCTGGGCATTCCTAAGAGAAAGGCAAGATGTTCATTGAATGTATTATTGTTATCATAATAAAAATGATAATAACCCATCAATCTAGAAAAGAAAAGAATTCCTTAGCAGAAAACATGGTTTATTTTTTCATAAATAGAATGTCACATCTGGAGACCAGCAGTCTATGAAGCTGAAATTGATAGGCACATAGTATGTGATTGGGGGCAGAGGTAAAGATCTCTACTAAAAATTACGCTCTCCTCCTCTGGCCTGTTCTGACCCCTGACTTTTCTCCCCTTGGCTCCTTCGCTGGGATTGAAGCATAAGAGGCCCTGGTGATTATTAAGAAGGTCATTTAAAAATAATGCACAAACCCACAAGCTCGCTGATATCCTTGCAACAGTGATTTATAAGAATGCTGGATGCTAAAACAATGGACAGTAACAGGAGGTTTTATAGTAGAGGAAGGTTGGGAAAAACCCAGAGCCTGGAATCCTGAGGAGGCCAAGACAGGTGTGGAATGGAAATCAGAAAGCGACGTCCCTCCTTCCCAGATTTGCCCAGAGCTGCCCGCGGCTCCACTCGCCCCGCCATCGATCGCATACCGCCGCCAGGGACTGGCCTTGAGATGTTAAGTAGGTGTGTAGCGACTGACCCTGAAATACCTCCCTTATGCTCTTTCTGATGCATGAAATTCTATTGTCAGAACTTCATTTCTTGGGCTTAAAGTAGAAATTGCCTGGAGACGGCAAGCAACTGAGTCTTAAGAATAAATCCACAGTTTGCTCTGGGTGTGTGGGTGATATGGGGAGGGAAAGGAGAGGGGAGGCGGGAGAGGTCGGAGACAACCCCAGGCAGGGTCCCCTGGAGGTCTGTGTGGTTTAGGGGAGACATGCGGAGAGGGTGAAAGAGGACTAGGAAGAAAGAAACACTACGAACCTGGAGGCCCTGAGCCGGCTTGGCCACACGCCGCCCTTAGCTTCTCCCTGGTCTTATGTCGCAGCGGCCGAGGAAGAAATTTTGTGGGGCAAGGGTTAGCAACTCCCCCACAAACTCACTATCAGGTTGTAATTAAAGCAAGTCTCACCAAATTCTGCTACTTTACAGACTTTTATCGAGCACACATTTAGGCAAGCAGACCCCAAACACTTCTTACTGTTTGTTTTATATGCACCACAAAGCCCCAGCTTCCTCTCCTTTTAGGCGCTCTGAAAGCCATTGCGTGCATGTTCACCTGGGAAAAGTACAACAATATTCCAGAAGCAGGACTCTGTTACCCCTGTTTGCTTGTCAGAACCTTAAACCAAAGGCTAGACAAAGGACCTTAGGGATCAGCCATGGGCCCTGATGCAAAGGCCACAGGCTATGACTCATTCTTGCATCTCTTACATTCAAGGGAGGAGTTAAAAAAGATACAAGTTTGGTTAATCGGTGCATCTTGAATACCTTTAAATTCAACACATAGAACACATGTATAGCATTTATCTTGACAGTCAGCAGGCCACCATTCTCATCAGTAAAAACCCATTTTCAATATTCATTATGCTGACTGGAAAAGCCCCAGGTGCTGGTCAAAGAATGGCCTCTGAGTGTGGGTTCTCTGGTAGCCTGAAGGCTCACCATCTGAGATTGGGGGCTCCTGATTAAAGCAACCAGGTATTTTCTGGTCCCTTGTAGACATCTTAATTATCAGCATTTGGGTGGGGAGGGGAGTGAGGGCGCATCAAAGACAAAATCCACAATCTTTACAATTTTGAGGAAGACTAATCTGCCAACTGAAGTTTACCAGCCATGTATTTTTCTGTTATTTTATTAAACACATCCTATTGGTTTGATGTCTCAGGCCCTGGGTCTTCTAGGAAAATAAAACTTGGCTCTTCTCCAACAAAAAAAATGTTTCCTTGCCCCTCTCGCCACCAGAAACATGTGCTTTTCTTACCACACTCCTCCAAGGAACCTTAAGAGATAAAAACTTGAAATGGTAACAGACTTCAAGGAATGCATTTTAATCTGACCTCCTGCCTGGATAGGAACTGCAGGTTACCTGGCTGATTTTTATAAAATTGTCACATATCTTTCAATAACAATTTACAATCAGTGACTATTTTTCATTGCTGTGCCTTTTGGAGTTAAGGGTGCAGGAGTCATGCTGAGACATGCTGGGTGGAGGCATTCTGAACAATCTTTTAAACCTAGTTTGCACTCTGCTAGCGCTCTACCCATAAATAATCTAGGCTGAAAAACTAGGTCAGTCATCAAGAGTCGAGAAGAAAATGCTTGTCCAAGTTCATGTGTGATCACAAAGTAATGCGTTCGTTGTCAGAGAAGTACAAAGAGCTTTTACTGTCATCTTCCATCAAGCGATCAGATTTAGGGATTACTTATAGTTAGCCAATAAATTGGGCTGAAAAATCATCAATTTCTGCTTAAAATCTCCCCGAACATTCAGGTTTCCAAGTATAACTAATCATTTATGTAGATTAAATGCAAGGGCTAATGAACTGAACCGAAGTGAGGGTGTCATCAAGCTCATCGAACTTACTCGGTGGAGCAGAGAATTCACGCGCCTCGACTCGGCTGTTTTGTGCGAGCCGCTTCCCTGCAAGCCACATTAATGGACAGTTTAATAGACAGTTAAAAACAAGCTGTGATCACCCCATGCCTGGCAACCCCGTCCCTGATTTAATAGACACTGTTGGAACAAATAGTTTGGCTAAGAAAAAAGTTGGCATTTAATTAAAACTCTCAAAATAAATGGAAATCCACTTAATTCTGAAAATAAACTGGTCTTTAAAAAATTAGAAGTAAATTAAATCTCAGCAGGAGACAGCCACATAGGCCACCATGAATGAAGACTGGAGGACACAGTGGGGCATGATAGGAATCCAGTGTGCAGTTCAGTGTTTCATAGCTTCCTAGGTGTGGATAAAGTGAAGGTTCCTGGGGCCAGGATTCTCACCTGGCCCTGGTTGGCTAGCTCACTACACACATGTGGGCAATGCCTCATTATTGACTCTATATAAAAGAGCCCTGACCAGTGCTCTGGGTGACACAGTGGCACGGCTGAAAGGCTGCAGGAGAGCAGAGGCTGGAGTGGTGGCAGCGCCGAGGACAGAGCCAGAGGACAGCTGTGCGGGCAGAGGGGCCCAGAGGCAGAGACCAGTTTGCTGCATGCAGACTCTCTCTGAATGGATGGGATTCTAGTGACTGACCTGCCACTGTGGAAATAAAGTTGGGTATAAAGCCTTTCACCCCAAGAACATTCTACTCTCATTTCTTTGGTCACATTGAGTCCATAGTGAACTTGCCTGGGGCTGAAACCTATTGGCAAGACACTAGGTAACACTGCCCTTTATCCATCTTCAGTCCGATGACTGTTGGTAATAATTCAGAAAATGGTGTTCAGTGAAGATCTTTATGCCTCCAGACTGTTTAAATCTGCTATGGATCTGGATCTCTGGTAACTATTTATCATAATGAAAGAGCCAGTATCAGTCCTTCAAGACGGACTCCCAGGCACCCGCAGTCACGTGACCCAGCATCTCCACATCCCCAGGGCACGTGATTCATCTCGTATTTTGTATGAGGTTCGTGGGCTTCATTTAATGATAGTCAGTTTCCTACAGACCTTTTCTAAACTCAGTTTTTTCTTAGAAGGTGGTTGAAATGTTCCTCAGTATTTATTACTCTGATGCCATAGGCTAAGCCATATAATCTCAGAAGATTCCAGAATACATATATTCTGTCAAAACTTGTGTGGTTAAACCACAAGTAGAAGCATGCAGATCAGAATAATAAAAATCAGATTCTAATCTTATGTGACATAGGACACTGTCCTCACTTTCCTGTCTGCTAAGCTTAAGTCTGTGATACAACATGCCAGTGTCATGGTTTTTAATAATATAACCCTGTAGTTATGATGAGAAATAACAAATCTGCTGGATAACTGTTATTGGGAAAAATGCTCAATATAAGAAACAGAAGTTATTGGGGGTAGAGTCTCTAGATTCAAATGGAAAATGTAAATAATTCCAACGAGCAGGTCAATTTTATTTATTTTGCAGGGGAAGGGTTTAATTCCAACAGACTATTATTTTTCTTTAAAACTTACTATATTAGCAAAAAGTATAGTTTTGTTTGAATGGCCAAGGTGAGCACCTCTGTTTGCTAGACCTGCATAACAACACACCCCAGACCAGGGGGCTTAGACAATGACACAGATGTTCGCTGTTCTGGAGGCTGCATGTCAGCACAGCTGGTCTCCTCCGAGGCCCGTCTGCTGGACGAGTAGACAGCTGTCGTCCGCCTGTGCTGCCTTCCCTCTGTGCAAGAGTTGGTGTCTGCGTCCCAACCTCTTCTTCACAAGAGGAATCCGACACTCGTGGGGTTGGACTGGGGCCCACCCTGATGACTTCTTTTTAATTTAATGACCTTTTTAAAAACCTTATCTCAAAATACAGTCCCATTTTGAGGTGCTGGGAGTTAGGACTTCAACATACTAATTTCGGGAGGACAGGATTCAGCCCCTAACAGTGAGCAGTTGACCGCCCTGCAGACCCTGGCAGCTGCCTCTTCCGCGGTCTACAGCACGGAACTCTGAGGTGCCTGAAAGAGTGCAGAGCTGCTTGTTGAGGGGACATGGACCAGCTCCTATTGCCCACTGGACATCTCCACGGACAAGCCTAATTCCCAGGCCTAAAACAGAACCTTGTCCTGCCACCTCAAACCATCCTCCCTCCCGAGCCCCCAGCCCCCCGGTCTTCCCATTCAGCAAATACCAGCACTTTCACCCAATAACTTTGCAAAATTCTAGGCATCATTCTTGATAGTCGTCTCCCTTTAATACCCTGTGTTCTACCCTAGAGCGAATCCTGTCTGCCTCCTTCCACAGTGTGGTCTGAACCTCCCCTGCCTCACTGCCTCCACTGCTCGATCCCAGGCCTGGGTTCCTGCAATTCTCTCATTGGTCTCAGGCCTGGGTTCCTGCAGTTCTCTCATTGATCTTCTGCTTCGTTCCTGACCCTAGCCACCCATTGTCTCTGTGATGGCCAGAGCGATCCTTTTAAAGTGTAATCAGGTCATAGCACATCACTCCTAGGAAATAGGATTTAAGCTCTTGCTGTGGCTTACAGAGCTGAACATCATCTGGCCCCAGGCTTACCCTCTGACCTCCTTCTCTGCCACTTTTCCCTTCCTTTGATCTGTTCCGGTTCACTTTTTTCTCATAGAGTTGTTGATCAATAATATCAGTTGTTTGAATGAGTGAAGGAATGGGTGAATGGATGGATGTTGACAAGCCCATTGCTAGGAGGAAGCTGGGTGGCCCTCCAAGCATGGGGTAAAAAGATAAGTCAGGTTGTTTAAATTTTCTAACAAAATGTCAGCCTGACAGTCCACATATGCAACGTCTAAGGCCTAGGAATCTTTCCGCCCAGGCGACCACACAGATCCCCACTCTCTGGTAACTTGGCATCCCTGCCTCAACCTGTCTGTGTTGGCAAAAGTGCATCTCTGGCCCTACCTGCATACCCAGTGAGAATTTGGTGATTTCTATTTCAAGGCGACCCGACCTCACAGAGATGTTCTGCATCGTCCCACAGCCTCCTGTGGGGTTGCTCACAGCATGGGGGCAGAGTGTGCACTTCTAAAAAGTCCCCATTAACTATGTTTCTGATTTTGTTTGAATTGCTATTAAAGAAATCTGTGATGTTGCAAAACTACCCTTTGTATCTGCATCTTAGTGACAAATTCGACTTTGAGATATAGTCCCAGGAAAGCGTTTCTCTGCCTATGAACTAGAGCTCCTTCTTATAGAAAATGAGGACAGCGCTATGTGCATTTTCCTTTTTAACTTGGCCACCACATTCCTCCGTTTTAGCCAAGACACAGCCACAAACCCATGAAGGCGCAGACAGCCATGCCTCTGGCATCAGCTGAGCACAGAGTTGATTGAATATTCAGCAGTTATCTAGTTAAAACTATACACTTTAAAAGTCTAGATATTCAGTCAGACTTGTACTAAGTCCAAATATCTAAGGAGGTTGGGTGTGTGGACAACCTAATAAATCATTAGTTGGCACAACAAACATGATAATTTTATGTAAGAACGATAGCTGGTCTTAAATCAGAATTAATATCAAGCTTTCGATTTGAAAAGTAAAATCAAAATTTGCGTCTGAAAGTGGAGCTTATATTTGATTTTTGTTTTACATTGGTTCTTTTGTACATGGGTTAACCCCTCATAATATTATTTGTTATTATTATTAATGAATATATGGGTTGGTCTTTTGCAATATTATTTTTAATACTGATAAATTTAACATTTGATCTTAATCTTAAACAACATTATTTTCTTTTCAGCCACAAACATTTCTACTTGCCCCGGGAAACAGGAAACTAGCATGGCTTCCATGTCCTATCCATATCCACATGTCCTTGCCACCTTCTACATTTTGACATCATGTGTTAACCCTCTGCACAGGATGGGTGCACAGGCATTCGGGAAGACGCAGATCCTTTCTCCCCATCCCAATCATAAAACGCAGCTTAAGGGAAACCCCTGAACGCTGTAACCTTAGGCAATCTAATGTTGAAAGTGCATGAGGAACAAGGTACTAGATGAACATCGTCATGTCCCTGAGGGTCCTGCTCGCTCACCTATGGAGTGTTGGACTCTGGACCGCTCGTCAGCCTGACTGCTTTCAGTCCCGTCCCCTGCTCTCGCCCTCCTGTGTTCTGCTTCTCTGAAGGCTGACCCCATTCGCTTCATTTCCCAAAAGCTCCCTTATCAAATACTTTCTATTGGGTTTGGGCAACGGCAGACACTGGCTAGAGATGGGAGGGCAGGAAGAACGGAAAGCCCAGACTGTCCCTTCTTCCTCCCCGGGTGGCACTTCCTCGGCGCCCACGGGCAGCCCAGCTCCTGGCTCTGCTGCGGGCAGAGGCTCCCAGCTCCAGCCTTTGAGGTGATGGCAGCTTGCTTTCTGTCGTCTGTGCCCCCTTAATTCTCCCGACACCTTGTGACGACCACTGTCTTCTCTCTGTTGACCTCCTGGTTACCTGCAACACTGGAATGAACTCTGGGGCAGGGCTTCTGCTTTCCCTGATTATATTCTGATTTATATGGTTCCTACCTACAGCCTAAGGTAGGCTAAACTGGGTTCACATTAGAACTCACCCACATCTGTCCAGGGCACCAGTCCTATGAAGACTCAAGATGTCTCCAGGAAAGTCCTTAAACCTCAGGAATGAAGAATGCATCTTGCATCAGGGTCAGAGAGGAAGGGTTTTAGCCAGCGTGCTCCCACAATAGAGCTTTATTGGAAGGTACAATAAATATTTTCCCAAGCTGTAAGACCACAGCAAAAAAGGAAAGGAAAGATGCAGAAAATGGAATCAAATAAAAGATGGAGGCTTCCTGAGCTGACCACACCTGCAGAAGGTACACAGATGTCTTCCAGACAGGGGTCAGTGGGGTGGGGTGGGCTGGACCCAGCACTGATTTAAGGGAAGAATTTATCTGCTGGCTCCTTCCCATCTCTCCACTTCTTTAAAAAAATAATTAATTAATTTTAAAATTGAGGTATAATTGACATATAACATAGTTTCAGGGGTATAATGATTTAATATTTTATATATTAAAAAATAATCGCCATAATCAGTCTAGTTAACTTCCATCCCACACATAAGTAAAAACTTTTTTCTTATGATGAGAACTTTTAAGATCTACTCTTTTAGCAGCTTTCAAATATGCGATACAGTAGCCCCTGCAGTTACCATGATGTACATCACATTCCCATGACTTGTTCAT
The DNA here is from genome assembly GCA_029783875.1 of Phataginus tricuspis. Lineage (NCBI taxonomy): Eukaryota > Metazoa > Chordata > Mammalia > Pholidota > Manidae > Phataginus > Phataginus tricuspis. The sequence continues at coordinate 1,246,926 of JAQQAC010014596.1, read as the reverse complement.
TTTTATAACTGGAAGTTTGTACTTTTTAACACTCTTTATTCATTTTGCTCTGACAACCACCAGTCTGTTCTCTGTATCTATGAGCTTGGCTTGTTATTATTATTTTTAGATTCCACATGTAACTGAGATCCAACGGTACTTGTCTTGCTCTGTCTGACTTATCTCACTCAGCATAGTGCCCTCAGGGCACACCCATGCGGTCGCAAATAGTAAGATTCCCTTCTCCTTTATGGCCGAAAAGTATTCCATTGTGTGTTTATATATATGTGCCACATTTTCTTTATCCATTCATCCATCAGTGGACACTACACTGTCATATCTTGGTTATTGTAAATAATATGGGGGTGCAAATATCTTTTCGAGTTACCAATTTTGTTTTCTTCAGATAAATACCCACAAGTGGGATTGCTGGGTCAGAAGGTAGTTTCTACTTTTAATCTTCTGAGGAACCTCCATGCTGTTTTCCACAGTGATTGCCCCAATTTACATTCCCACCAGCAGTGCACATCACCACCTTTTCCCCACATCACCAACATTTCTTATCTCTTGTCTCTGAGAAAAGGCGTTCTGACAGGTGTGCCGTGACGTCTCACTGAGGTTTTCATCTGCATTTCCCTGGTGGTCAGCAATGCTGAGCATGTCGTTGGCCACCTGTATGTCTTTTTTGGGAAAATGTGCATTCAGATCCTCTGCCCCTTTTTAAATGGGATTGTTTGATTTTTTGCTATTGAGTTGGATAAGTTCTTCATATTTTGGATGTTAGTCACTTGTCAGATATATGATTTGCAAATATTTTCTCCCATTTGGTAGGTCGTCTTTTCATTTTGTTGATGGTGTCCGTTGCTGTGCAGAAGCTTTTTAGTGTGATGTTGTCCCACTGGTTTATTTTTCTTCTGTTGCCTTTGCTTTTGGGGTCAAATCCAAAAAATTATCTCCAAGACTGATGTCAAGGAGCTCACTGCCTGTGTTTTCTCCTAGCAGCTTAATGGTTTCAGGTCTTATGGTAAAGGCTTTAATTCATTTTGAGTGAGTTTTTGTGGTGTAAGATTTCATTCTTCTGTATGTGGCTGTGCAGTTTTCCCAACGCCATTTATCTTTTCCCTACTGTGTGTTCATGGCTCCTTTGTTGTGAATTAATTGACCATATATGCGTGGGTTTATTTCTGGGCTTTCTCTTCTGTTCCATTGATCTGTATGTTGCTTTTTACGCCCAAACACACTCTTTTGGTCATCTAGCCTTGTAATATAGTCCAAAGTCAGGGACGGCAACGCCCCAGCTTTGTTCTTTCTCACAGCGGCTTTGCTCCTCAGGGCCTTTTGCAGTTCCGTACGAATTTGAGGATCGTTCGTTGTGTTTTCATGGAAAACTCCACTGGGATTTTGATAGGGACTGCTTTGAATCTGCAGGTGGCTGTGGGTTGTATGGACATATTAACACTTTCTTTCCGTTTGTGCTTTCTCCCATTTCTTGCATCAATGTCATAGTTTCGAGTGTCCGGCTTTTCACCGCCTCGGTTGAACTTTCTCTGACATGTCCCGTCTTTCCCCCTTTCGTCTCATTGCTCACAGTTTTCCAGGCAGCTGGTGTGGGTGTCAGAGATGCAGTGAGGATGCTGGGGGCTCTCCATCTAGAGAGCAGCTGAGAAAGGGAGCAGGTGGCACCGAGTGGCGCTGGGGGAGCTGGGCTCAGCCGCAGCAGCGATCTTAGGCACAGTGTGGTGTCTGTCTCATGGATTTTCCTCCAGCCCGTTCCCATGGGCTCAGGCCTGAGTTCTAACGACCAGGTGCTTCACCAAAAGAGGGTCTGAAAGCAAAAAGCTGTCCCACTAAAGCCTTCATGGGCATCAATGGCTTTGGCTCACGGCATGGCAGCGTCAAGAGGTGGCCCTGCTGGCCTGGCAGACACCTGGCTGCTGGCTTCTGTCGCCAAGTGAGACAGAAACCCAAGTTTGAGCAGCAGCCAGTGGGCCCCTGGTGTTGACCATGGCGACTGGACCAGCACCTCTGCTGGTAGCTGAGTGTCTGCAGTGGCCTTGGAGATCCAGCTGCTGGGGTGGGCCTGGCGGCAGGAGGAGGAGATGCAGCCACAGTGAGGCCGGGCAGGCGGCTGGGTGGTGGTGACGCCGGGGGCCCCAACGCGTGGAGCACTCCACTGGGTGGCTGGCATCCCAGCCGTGCTTCACCCCGGGCAGGTAGTTACATCTGGTACAAGAGACATTCTGCTTCTGCTTTCAAAGAATGGATCTTCCAGGAGGACTCAGTTGAAGACCTCTTCAGCCATCCACGCAGGTACATTCTTGCTTCTAGAAACCAGATTTTTACTAATGAGTAAAATGTACGAGAGCCACGTCTCCAGCATCAACCAGCAGAAACAGAAATTGAAATTTCAACGTGGCAAATCCATGTTCCTCCTTTCTGATCCTCTTGTGCTGTGGTTTCTGCATGGTTGGGCCTTATTGTTAATGTTGTTGGTCAAAGACACTGAAGGAATAAGGCCATTTCACTACATTTTCAGATAATTCTCAGCTTTTTTAAAGAAGGTGGAGAGCATACCTATGTGGAGAAGCAATTTTTTTTCGCAATTTCATCATCATGAAGGAGAGGGACACTGGGGATACCGATCGAATTTGTTCAAAATAACGTTCAAGACGGGCAAGCACGTTTTTCAGGATGGAAGCAGACTGTCCTGTAGCGTTCCATCCACCTGTCCCAGATCCGTGGAAGGGTGGGGCAGCGGGGCAGGCGTACAGGGCAAAGGGCCTAGGGACGGGCGTGCTGAAATGCCCCTGGAAATGGCCGAGGATGCGGACCACTGTACGTGCCAGAACTCCTCGAGGAGGTGGGGTGACGGGGTTAGACAGTCCCAGGATTAGTTCAAGGAGAGAGGTGGCCTGTAATTCGCCCTCTAAAAGGCGCAGTCTTCACCTGAAGAACCGGCTGTACCACTACACAGCTCTGGGTCTTCCTGGCACAGCGCTTTGATTCTCCTTTGGGTTCATGCCAAGCAGCAGCTGTTTACAGTACCAGTGTGTGGGCCCGACAAGGGGTGCGCCTGCCCTGCTCTCCCTGCGCTGACCTCAGCCCTGCACTGCCAGGCCCTCCGGCCTCCCCCAGGCTCCTGCCACGGTTTGCAGCCTGTCTTCTCTGATTCTGCTCAAGCAGTGTCTCAAGATGGCATTTCCTGAGGCTCCGGTCATCTCACTGCCATGTTCCAAAGCCCCCGTGGTTTCATCCACACCTCGGCGGGGGCCAGCACCTCAGTGGGGGTTCTAGCATGCTGGAGCTCAACCCCCGTCTCCACTCTGCCTTTGTTTTCTGTCACTCCCCTTTTGTGTCCCTACTCTGGTCAAACCAAAGCCCCTATTGCTTTGTGTCACACCATGTGCATCAGCGTTTGTGTCTCTGCTCCTGCAAGTCCCTCGGGTCTCTGCTCTCGGCTGCCTTCCCCACTCCCTCCCCCACACGCAAACCCATCCCGGCATCCAGGGCCCAACGTGGTGCATTTCCTCCATGGAGTCTTCAAGTCTAATCACTGGACTTCAGGGGCAAATCGTCTACACCACGCCTGTGGGACAGAGCGCTTGTGTGGCTCGTGTCATAATTCATTGTTCCGGCATTGAAAAGGTTTGAGCCTGTCAATTCTTGCATATCCCTCCGGGGCCACATCTGACTCCGTGGTACCTGTGTAGTCCAGGGCGCCTACTGGGAGAACACTGACATTTGAAAAAGGTTTTAAAGGAAATGGCTAATTTCCCTCTCTTACCACCAAAATAAGTTCACCATGCTGAACAGCGCTGTGACCTGCCTTATTAATATATGTGCATCATTTAAAAAGCAAATATAATCATAGGCACAATCATGGGACACAGAAAGTTCAAGAGATCAAGTAGGAAATCACCTTCCTATATTTCAGACTCATCCTTCTGGCTCGGGTCTAAACTATATGCAAATAAGGGGTGGGGAAAAGTTAAATGTAGTTAAGAAAGAGTTAGCTACTTGAGCGGCATATTAACATTAAAAAACCACCGAGTGCCTATGTCAAAAGGAATGCTTTCCAGCCTGTATGGGGCCAATGGACAGTGTGGTGCTGCTCTGTGGGTATGGGCATGGCCACTAAGTAAAGCCGAGTAACAAGCCCCCAGCGCGTGGAGATCCCAGTCATGCTGCCCTCGGCCCCAAGTAGGAATTTGGTGGATTTCTGCTGCCTTATTCCCGTCCACCCGTTCATTATGCACAGTTTACTGAGCGCCTATGGTCAGTCACTTCTCTAAGCACAACAAAGATCCCTGCCATCACTGTGCTTTCATTTACAGAAGAGAAAAAAGCAAAAATTAACAAACACAGAAATGAAAAAGTCAGGTGGTGCAAGTGTTACAAAGAAAATAAATAAGGTCATATGGCTGCAATGGGGCTCTCCTCTAGGCAGTAGGGAAAACCTCTATCAGGGGTGCTTTTATTCTGAAATGTGAATGACAAGGAACAGGCTATGAGATGCTCTGCGGCAGGAGCATTTTGGGCAGAGAGAACTGCAGGGTTGCTCAACCTTGGCAATGCTGACATTTTGGACCAGATCATTTCTTCCCTGGGGTAGCTGTCCTGCACATAGAATGCTTGTTTAGGAGCATCCCTGGGTGCTACCCACTAAATACAGCAGCAGCTCCTTCGCTCTGCCCCCAGCTGTGGCAACCGAAATTCCTGCAGACTCTGCTAGACGCCCCCTGGGGGACAAAACTGTGTCTGAAACCACTGAGGCGGAGCGAAGGCTTACAGTCACAATGAAGCCTGAGGTGTGAAATGCGCCGAAGCACCTCAACCTCAGGAGGAGTTTTAACACTTCTCCTTGCATGCAACAAAATCATTTTCTACAGTAATCCTGTAGCAACCCACAATAATCTCTTGCACTCATTCTTAAGTTATAAAGTAACTAGCAATCGAAAAAGAAGAAATTTTGATTTTGCAGTTTGAGCACAAATAAAAACTTCAAGTAGCCACATAGAAAACAGAATTAATGCAAGTCAGTGCCTCTTTCTCATCTTTACAAGCATTTGTTTGTGATTGTGCTGGCTATACACTGTGTCCTAAGGGAGCTTGAATGATGCTGTTAGAAATTCTCTCTTGGAACCAGTGCGTGTGTTCCGAGCTGAGTCGACTCTGACCCCGTGACCGTCGTACTTGGGAGAACTCCAAATTAACTTCCAAGCAAAAGGCAACGTTTATTAAAGGAAAAAGAATAAAAATGTGCTCACTTAAAGTTTACCAATGTATTATTAAAACTCTACATGCTTTCAGCAATTGTTCAGAATTTAGACCAACAAATGTTTTCTGTCAAGGAAGAAGTATTTTATCACTGCCACCGTTTGGGGTTTCCTGGTTCAGGGTGATAATGAAAAGCAGAAGAAGTGAGTTTTCCCATTGGTTTTAAATTCTCTATGGCTAATGTATCTTCGTATTGCCCACACCCGGAGCTGACCACTCCCAGCAACCTGCCCTTGACAGGTCAGTGATGGCAGGAGGTGAGTGCAGAAAGCAGTGGGGTTAGGACAAGTACAAGTCTCGGAGCTACTGGTAAGGACTTGGGTTTGTATTTTACTGGAATGTTAAGTGCAGAAGAAAGCCAGTGGACACTTTGGAGCAGGAGAGTAACTTCACCTGAACGGTGTTTTCTAATAGAGTCATTCTGGCAGGAGTGGAAGCTGGGGGACGGATGGGAGTTCGATGCAGCAGCTCAGTTTAGCCCTCGCAGTGGCCGAGAGGAGGCAGGGGTGTCTGGCTGAACTAGGTGAGCGGAGTTGGGTACATTTGGAGGTAAAATCCTCAGAAGAGGAGTGAACAGTCTGGAGCCCAGGAGGGAGGTCGGCGCTGGGGGGTGGTCTTCATTTGGCAGCTGTTGGCATGCACGTTGCATTTAACACCTCAGGCATCTGGGGAGAGAATGCAGCTAAAGGGTGGCAGCCTCCACTCCGCAGGGGCCGCAGTAGAGGTGGGAGGGAGCAGCAACTGACTGACGGGGTGAGGTCCCCATGTTGGAGAAGGACAGAGTGATCCTAGGTCAGCTGGAGATATGCAAAGAGGAATGGGACAGACTTTTGACCTGGCTTTGCACACTGGAGGTCTTTGGAGGTCACTGGTGGCATCGGAGAGGAGAGGCCCATCTGTGGGTGATGAAACACAAGCCCACCTGGTGGAGGTAAGAGGCTGGGGTGGTAACAACAGGCAATTCTGTTGGGACATTTTGCTGAAGAGGAACAAGAAGTAGGACAGAGGGGTAGGGAGACGTGGGACATTTATTTTCCTTTCTTCTAGCAGCACCATGAACTTCTTTCAAGGAGCCCCTCCTCTCCCATCACAGCATGTGCACTTCAAGAGAGGCTCAAGCCCTACTCCAGGGGCCGAGCGTGTGGCCCAGTGTGGCCAGCTGGAGCATCAGATTCCATAGCCACAGTGACTAGGTAGGGGCGCACGACCTCAGGTGGGGCAACCAGAACTCTGGCCGAGTGATACATTCTGGCCATTGTTCATTCTTACAGTCACCTTTTGCTTGAGTCCCATTGTGACCCTTCTTTTGCACCAACACCATCCGGGAGGTGGCATTCACTCCTGTACGTGGGGGTCCTTGGTAGACCAGAAACTGCAAACACATCTGAGCACCCCAATACGTGGTGCCTCCCCAGGGAAACTGTGCGTGCCGGGGGAGCACATCGCAGGCTTGGATGGGGTGACCAGACATGGCTGGGCTGTGACACCAGCCTTTCCAGAGTTCAGGCCCCCCAGGAGATCTGGTGGGTGTTAGTCTGAACCACAACATTTCAAGCCATCAAAAAAAGGAATTAACATCTGTGCCAATCAAGCCATTAGAATCCTATAGAACTGGGAGCCCGAAAGAACCTGTATTTCCACGGTGTGGAAACCAAGCAGAGACTCTGAGCTAGTGAGACATTCTTAGAGCTTTTTCCTCTCTTTTTAGAGATTGTACTCTCATGCTCATGGAATACTTATTTTGCATATCAAAAATTAAATTCCAAGAAACAGTCAGTTTAGAAGTTTAAGAATGCCCATGCCAATAATAAAAGCTTACATATAATAACTGAAGTTAGAGGAGAGGGAAGACTCCTAAAACATTGCTGATTTAAAAAAATAACCTGTTTTCTGACTATTTTATGTGTCATGGGCCCAGAAGCTGAGAGAATTCTGGAAAAGGCCAAGAAAAGCCGACAATAAACTTAAAGGAAAAGAATCAAAGTCCATATGCTTGAGGGGCGGTTCACTTAGACATTTTAACTTGGAGCTGGAGGGGAAGGGGTCTGACTATGTATACTGTGGTCTCTGACTCTCCTAGAATGGGATAAAGGGGAAAATTAGGAAGCTGATAATATTTTTAAAAACACTGAGCCCCAGGAGATACAATCAATGAAAATTCATTGTATTTAGCATCGTTTTCAGGAGGCTCCCAGATGGCTCCTGCTGGCCTAGCCTGGCCCATGTCTCCCTCCACCCTCCTCTGTCTTTGTTCTTTGGTCCCAGGAGGTCCACCATCACAGACTATAACTTTTCTTGCTTTGTGTCTCTAGAGCTTAGCATGATGCCTGAATTGTAGAGGATCCATGATAGATATTTGTTGAATAGGCAGGTGAATGAATGAAAACCTAGCTATGCAATATAGAAGGGATCCCATTTTTTCTTTCTGATTTCCTCATACCATAGGAGGGAGGGCTGTTGTGATGGAAAGTAATATTAATGCCTGAAAATGTAAGGAGCATCATTTTCTGGCTGATTAGGACACGGCCAACCCTCTCAGTCCAGGCTTGTAGGGAACTCAACTTCCAGGTTGAGACGAGCAATATGGAGGGTTTGGAACCACTGATAGGAACCAGGATGCTCACTCACATATCCCCGTGGCAGCTGGTGATGAATGAGCTCACAAATCCTTTTCCAAATCTTAATCCCACCCAAATCATATCCACAGTAGAGAATTTTTATTGGTCTTATTTCCCTGGTGCTCTACACTTGGAGAACAGGAAAGCCCAGCGCCTCTGCGCTGCCAGTTGGGACAAACTGCGGGACTCAACCTGCGACAGCTCCCTGGCTGTCCTGCTCCCTCCCCTCCTGCTGGGGCTCTGCGAGAGCACCTCCTTAATAAATCCCTCCCACACAAGTCCTCATCTCAGAGGGTGGTTTCTGGAGAGCCCGACCTTACACTAGCAATTGTTATGTGAGGGATGTGAACAGGTATAAAATGTAGTAATAGCTCTCAAAGTGTTTTCAACAAAATTAGACTTGATCTGAAGCTGTATATGTGTTTCTCATTGGAAGGTAAGCCTCTAATAGGTCTAGAAACAGCACGATTACATAGGCATTCTAGGAATCTTGAAGACAATCCTGTTTTTATAAAAAGCTGCCTGCCTCATGCATGACAGTAGGTTTGACTGTTTGGCCTCGCTCACGAAATTAAACAAAAACAAGCATTATCAAATGTTTAGATTTACAAAGCCTCTGGCTTCGAGTAGTTTGATGAGTCCTTCCTGACAAGCTCACAGCAGACCTCTGGCTGTGTTAAGGTGGTGAGGTGGGTTCCCTTGTTTCATGTTTAATCTAACAACGCAAGCAACTGAAGCCACACCAGTTAAGTCCAGTAAAGGGTTAACCGCCAAAATGACCACAGTCAAGAGGGCAGCATGGAAGTCATCAGAGCCATTTAATCTTGCAGAAGATTTATCATGCAACCCAAGCCTCTCATGTGGGTTCCGGCCACTCCAGCACACACAGAAGGAGTCTGGGGTTCATGGGAATGACGCAGCACCCTGAACGTGGGTTTGTGCAATCAACAACAGGCGGCGGGGCTGCCAGGAAAACCCCACAGTCTTTGCCATCAGGATTTGTGAAGACGGTCGTGTCGGTGGTGAGGACATGAGGGGGGCTCCGTGTCACTCCCCATCATGCACAGCTTCGCTCTCACTCTTTCCTCCTCTCCGGTCCTCATTCTCAGATACGCCGAATGCCTCTTTCTCGCTGTTCTGTGTTCCCCTTCCCGTTCTGCCCCAGACGTTTTTCCACACCCTGTTCAAGAAGCCTCAGTATTCCCCTCAAAAGTCGCGCCTCCAGAATTATTTCCACCCAGAAATCCCAAGCTGTCTTGTCCCACATCGGAGTCCTGGAATCCTGGAGTCCTGGAAAGAAGGACCTACTGTGCCTCCTGGCTCTCTAGCAGGAGGGCAGCCCCCCCACATCCCGGTGCCCAGGTGTCCTTTTTGACACACTGAAATCAAGTTTAAGAGCTCATTCTCCATGGTCATGAATCTTACAAAACGCCGCAGAGCACTGAAGTGAATGAGGCAACCACTTGGGCTGCAGTGCAATATATTTTTAGCTAAAGGGGGTTTTCAAAGGAAAACCATATCTTTTATAGGGTATTGTGCTTGTCAAAAGCAATTAAGTAGGACACAGAGCCCTCAAAGAAGTGCTCAAGTGTGATTTGGATATGGTTTGGGTATCTGAATAAATATAAATATGACCGAGGCTCTTGTGTATGAAATATAGTTAAAACTAGTATTTTTGAAAAAAATTGAAGTTATTCAAATACTTTGATTTAAAACTGCTCCACCACCCATCGATTTAGAAATGTCATTTGTCATGTAATTCCACATGATTTTACAGACTTAAGCCGGAAAGAATTTACTTAAACTTTTAGATAGAGAGATCTATCAATTGCTTGCCTAAGAACCTCTTGTTTTAGACACCTGTCATTTAAATGACGAGCTTTAAGAGAATATATGACATTTCTAGAAAACTAAGGTCAGGGTTGGTAGAAAATGAAGGATTAATTTGTTGTTTCTGTAATCAGTCTGTCTCAAAACTATGGCACATATTTTCCATGCCTATCAGACCTGTGATCTAAGATCCATTTGTATGATCACGCCGGCTCAAGGCAAAATGTTGCGTCTTGTTGTCTATCATCGCACGACCAACCATCCCAAACGTGGTGGCATAAAACAATAGCCATTAGATGGTGTTGTGGATTCTGTGGGTCAAAAATTTGGAAAGGGCACAGGAGAGACGGCTTGTCTCTGCTCTGTGATGTCTGTGGCCTCGGGTGGGAAGAACAGTGGGGCCGAGGATTCACTCCAAGACGGCATCTTCCCCCACGCTCCTGGCTCCTGGGACGCTGAGCAGGGCACCCGTACAGCACGGGGACTCTCCACGTGCCCTACACTTCCCGCAGGCGGCTGGTGGGATACAAGAGGGAACGTTCCAAGAACGAGGATTCCAAGAGAGCCAGATGGAAGCTGTCTGGCCTTTTCTGACCTAATCCTGGAAGTTAGATAGCATCTCTTCTGCCATACTTATTGTTTAAAACACTCATAAGCCCACACAGATTCAAGGGGAGGGGTCACTGAGAGGAAGATCCAAGGAGACGAGGCCACTTTCTAAAACCACCGTTATTGTTGTTTTGGCAAGATGGAAAAAATATGAGCTTGGCCTTGAATCCTGAAAACTCCATTTCTAAATGGGTGACCTTAGGCAAGCTCTTGACCCCTTCCATCACTGTACAAACATAGTGCTCAGTCACAAGGTCGCTGCAAATAGGCAGAAATCCATGTCAGAGCACATTGGTATTCATAAGCAGTTAGTTGGCAAATTCTAATCCTCTCCCTTTTTTCTTCTTAACTTTCTTTATCTCCTTTCTCAGCCGGGAGCAGCTTCAGTCTCCTCCCTGTAATTCCATCAAAGTCTGCTCTCAAGGCCACAGTTTAGGGTCCCCCAGGTACCCCTCAGTGTCTGGGGAAGGAAATGGTGGAGTGTCACTGAAGTAGCACCTTGAAGAGGCCACCTACCCACCAAGCCTGAATTCCAAATCTCCCCTCTCGAGACACCTGTAGGAGCCATCGACAGACATTCTTTAAGCCCTCAGAATTTCTTTTTCCTTTAAAGAAAGTGAAAAGAAATTCCAGACCAGGGCCCCACGGGATGGAGTTTTTCTGCAGGATGTGTTTCTCTTCCATTTCCCATCCCCGCCTGGTGTCACATCAGTCGAGGTAAAGGCATCCTGAGGAGGAGGGCCCTTTCAGCCTGGCTGCTCCTCCTGCCCAAGCTCCTTAAGCACATCGCACAGATCTGCCCCAGGCCCCAGAGCATTCTCAGTCATCGCTGGAGCCAGAGAATTCATGGACTATTCCGTGTGGGGTGCTGAGGACAGTGGGGTGTCCGGCCATGACAAAGTGCACCCAACAGAGCTATTTCTCTATTTATTGTCACGGTTACAATCAGTCACCACTAACTGGCCTTCCCACTGCCACTCGTGGTGCCCTAGGCTTGTCTCCGCACCCCAGTCAGAGATGCCCCCGACCTAGGGCGCGCCACTCCCCACTCAGAACCCGAAGTGGCTTCCTGCTGCGCTCGGGGTAGGGCCTGAGGCCCCTGAGAAGGCTGCAAGGCCATCCGCGATCAGCCATGAGGACTTCTCAGCCCCCGCGTTGCATCGTAGAGCGAGCCAGCCAGGCCAGCTGGGATGCATGCGGGCACCGGGCCCTGAGCTGGGAAGGGCCTTATGAAGGCCAGTGCCCTGCTGGTGCTGGTTTGAAGGTCTTAGTACTTTTTGAAGGAGGGCCCAGCCTTTTCATCCCCCCCTAGGCCCTGAAAACCTCGCGGCCAGCCCCTACTCCAGCCCCCCGGCCTCTTCCAGCCTCAGACGCTCAGGCACACCGGCCACTCCTGCTCAGGCAAGACTCGGTCACCGCTCCCTCCCTCCTCCAGGAGAGCTCCCCCAGAGTGTCCCCTGGGCTGCCTCTCTCTCTCACTCAGGTCTCAGGTCACACGTCTCCAGCAGGGAAGACTTCTGCGACCACCACGTCCCCAGTGTCACCCCCTCCCCACACTCTGAAAAGTTCCATGTTCAACCTCGTGCCCCTGCCTGACATTGGAGTCTGTTTATGTAGATCCAGTCCCTCCAGGCAGGGACATTCCTGGCTCTGTCATTTATTAGTCCCTGGAGTCTAACCCACTTCCTGGTACACAGATGTTTCTCGGTACCTTTTTGCTGCTTTAACTTATTCCCCAGTAAGCCATGAATGTTGCCCGTGTCACCAGGAGCACGTGAATTCCGTGGACCTGGTGGTGAGCGAGAAAGTTCCGAGGATGCGTTTGGAGATACATTCCTTGTGGTCACCTGGTTTTTCTGGAGCTGCTAAAAGTCCCATTCATCTGAATCTCTCTGCCTTCCTTCTCTTCCTCTGGTTTTCCATGACTCTAGCTCTGTGTTTCTGACACTTGAGACAGGGAAAACTAGAGGTTACTTTCTAACTTCCTAGAGAAAGAAGTCAGAGGAGGATCATAACAGCCCCCCCATTCACACCGAACTGGACAGTCTCACCTGGAGGGGAGGGCAGCCGCCCTGCGCCCCGCCACGACTCCTGGGGCTGCGTGCACGTCAGAGCTAGAGACGCCCTGGAGACCAGCGAGCCGAAACTCCAACTTCCTGTGTTCTTCCAGGGTGGAAAGGATGTTTCATTTTAGAAACAGAGAGAGGAGGGGAGGAGCGGGGAGGGAAGGGGACAATAGCAGGTGCACTTGAATTAGTCTGGCTCCTGAGAAGGAAATTAATTTCTTGAGATTACAGAACTCTTCATTGTAAACAGGTATAAAAATTCCCCTTTCCAACTTTCTCTCTGATATTAAATGTCCTTTAATTGAAGAGATGATGGTTGATACTTAATTTCCAATAGTCTGGTATCATTTCCATGCTTGGTGTTCATTTTCAATGAATTTTTCCACCATTGCTCATTTCACAGTCTGTCAGTCAAGTCTCTCTCTGCTGTGGGTATAGGCGGCCCTGGCTGCCCAGCAGGCAGCAGGCGGCAGGGGCCAGGTCATCAGGGTGCACCCTGAGGCCCTCAGCAAGGCACGAGGGGAACCGGGGGCCTGGGCCTAGGGTGCCTTGGTAGAGGCCTGGCAATACCACGTCTTGGGTTCTCTTGTTCTCTTTGGACAGAATGGATTAGTGTAATTTCAGTTCCTTGTCCTAGTCTCATCACTGGTCCATGCGTGCCCCTCAGCAGTGTATGTATAGATTTGTTTGTTTTTAGTGATTTCATCAACACTCATGGACGGGCCCCCCAACTCAGAAACGAGGACACTGACACCATGGCGGCCACCTGGCGGTCCGGCCACCTCGGCCCCTGGCCTCCCAGACCCAAACCGTGGGTAGGCCCCATTCTAAGTCTTGTGTTGCTCATTCTCTTTGCCTTTAAACAAACAGCTTTTTTGAAATTCACGAGCTTCCTATATGCATTCTTAAAAACCCGTATTTAGCTTGGGTGGTGCTTAGCTGTATATACAGGTGTCAAGTTGCAGATGGTTTTTCAGGACGTGTTCAGAAAGGGGAATTAAGTTTGAAGAGAGAAGGGCCAGAACCTTCTGCGTGAGGAGGGATGGAGAGAACCCCCAGCCGTTAGCTGGGTCTGCCTCTGAAAGGACCCCCCAGTGTGGAGGGGCCTGCTGGCCACTTTCCCCTGTGCAGGCTCGCTGACAGCGTCAGAACACACAAGCCTCTTCCTGGGCTTGCCTTTCCTCGGACAGCCCACCTGCGCTCTGGGCAGGGCTTCCAACCACCCACTGTGTGAGGCTGCTCGGTCCCCCACCTGTACAAACACAGGGCTTCCTGTCACCACGTGGCCAGAGCGGGGCGAGTCTATGGACGCAGGGCTTGGTGTTTTTAATTTCCTAATGAGAACGACTGTAGACCTGGAAAACAGCTGTTATCCCAGGGGCCACGGCACAATGTGATTCAACTGCACCTTTATGATCACTGTCTTGTCCTTTGCTATTTCCCACGAACCTGAAGTAGGTTTGGCTACTCAGTCTGTTTCACAGCAGTCACACAGCAGCCCGCAGGGAGACCCTCGCAGCATAGAATGGTTTTCATTCTGCAGGTCCGAGATGGAAACAAGAGGATATTGTGTCACAAAATCACGGCTCAGCCTAAGGACAGTGAGGTGACAAGAATGACACGATCCTACATAGGGTCCCCTTCCATGTCCTCTGTTACTGATGATCAGCCATTATTAAAAACAAGAGGCTGATGTGTCAAAGCAGAAGGAACATGACCTCTGACATCAGAAAAAAATCAAATTCAGATCCCACATGTGTGTCATTTGCTTGTTGTGTGACCTTGGACTTCTCAGAGTTTGTTTCCTGGTCTGTGAGATGGGGAATACCAGATACCTACTGTTCCACAGGACGCTGTGAAAGTCACGTGAGATAAGGTGTACGGGCGGCACTCACACCACCTGTGATGTGGGTCACAGAGCAGGGCCTTATGATTGGTAGCCTTGGGCCAAGCTTTCATTCTCTTACCCTGACCCTGCTGTGTCCTCACCCTCAGGCCTCACTCCCTCTCCATTCTGACCCATCACATGTCATGGTCGGATAATCATCCCGAAGCAGCATTTGTATATATCACAGTTCCTCCCCTCCCTAACCAAAATCACCCCTAAACCACCCTCCATGGTTTCCCAATGGTTTAAAAATGTCCAATCCCTTAAACTGGCATTTCAGCTCAACCACTATTTAGAATCAAAGACCATTTCACAGTGGTCTTTTATTACCCTACACCTGAAACTTGTGTTGTAGGCAAACTTAACTTACTGAACATCCCAGATACATATGAGGCCCATCTCTACCTCTGCCTTCCACGTTCACACTTTTTCCTTTGCACAGGCTACATGCTTCCTCCTTTTTATTGGGATGTAATCCATGGTTTCTTGGAGATGCGAATAAAGTCCCCACCTCTCTACTTCTCCTCATTCCCTTCCTGTTGGCTATAATATATCTTGCTTTGTGTTGTCATTAGTCATCTGTGTATGTGGCAGCTGGCATCTGGCCCAGGTTCTATAGAAAATATTCAGAAATGTGGGGTGATGATTACAAACACAAAAGCACAAATCTCAAAGACATTCCCACTTAGAAATTCAAATTGTAAAGTGATCTGAAATTCAACTTATATAGCACTTCCTTCCATAGTTTCTCAAAAAAGTTTTATCAATAGCCAGATTGGAATGATCAAGCATTGAGTTTGTTTATTGCTCTTAGGGTGCATGTGTGTGCGAGTGTGTGCATGTGCATGTGTGTGTACATGTGTGTGCGCGTGTGTACATGTGCGGGTGTGCATGTGTGTGTACATGTGCGTTGTGCAGGTGCATGGATGAGAGTGTGCATGTGCAAGTGTGCACGTGTGTGCATGTGCGTATGTGCATGTATGTGTGCATGTGCATGTGTGTGTACGTGTGTGTGTGCGTGTGTGCAAGTGCATTCATTTTAGGGAGCTGCACTGAGTGGTTTAGCTTCACTTCAGCCTTTAGTGGGACATAGTCATCCCTTCTCCTTGGCTACTCTCAGCTGATAAGCTTTCATCAAACCTTATTGGTTGAAACTCCAAAATGTTTCTGGAATTTAGGAAAGATAACCAAAGTGAAAATGAGCTTGACCGCTGCTGGCCAGTGTCTGCCTTCTAAGTTTTCTCCCAGGCTCCCTGCACAGTTTAATCTTGAAATAAAATACACCAAGGTGGGAGACCTGAAACAAGATGGCAGCATGAGAACTGAGGCAGAAACCTCCCCCCAAAACCATATATAACATGAAAATACAGCTAATCCTGAAATAGTGACCAGAAATAAGACTACAACACACAGCCTACATCTGGGGAAAAGAGAAGACCTCATAGAAAAGGGTAAAGTAGCAAAGCCATGATCCAGCGGGGCCCAAGGCCTTCCCCAACCCGGCTCACTGGTGGGAGGAAAAGAAGCAGAGTGGGGAGGCAGTAGAAGCCCAGGACTGCTAAACGCCCAGCCCCGGAGATCTGCTCCGGGAGCAGAAACCCACATTACATGGTGCTCTGGAGATTCGAGGGGCTGGAAAGCAAAGACAGGTGGAATACTCAGAAAGACAGAGATTCCAGCCACTTGTGGAGAACAGACACCCAAAACTGGCTGCTCTGGGACAAAAGAAAGGTGGGCACTTTGAAAGACTTCCCAACAGCAGGAGGGCTGCTAAAAGGGCAAGGATTACACAGAGCTTACTGCTCAGGAGAAAGGAGAGGTGGACAAAATCATTCCTGGCACAAACCCAGCAGGTTGGAAAATTTCAGGAGCTTCAGGCACTCCATCCCCATCTGGCAACCCACTCCAGAGGCTGCCCACTGCAATACACAGCCTGCTGTTCCTTCCTCCCGGCCAGCACTGGTTCACAAAACTGCTGCCCCTGCTATTGCACCAGGCAAGCCAGAGGGCAACCCCAACTACAGCAGCTACAGGGGCATAGCATAGAGGTTCCTCCCTGTGTGCTTGGCCCACTGGCCCTGGCAGTGGAGGCAGGCAGTGCAGCCGGGAAGCAGGAAAGAGCTCTTTCCTCCTGGCAGGCACTGTGCTGCGTGCCTGCAACCCTCACCATTGCTCCAGGGACTGGGCAGCTCCAGAGAGTAGAGCTTCTGGGCACTAGAGGGTGCTGTCTACATAAAGTTATTATTCCATAGCAGTCATTAGTAATATGAAATGGTAGAAGAACCTGGTACAAACCAAAATCCCACAAACACCAGAAAGACGGCTAAGTAAAACTGAAATCACCAATCTTCCTGAAAAATATTTCAAAATAAAAATCATAAACAAGTTCACAGAACTACAGAAAAATATTTAAGACCTCAGGGAGGACTTCAAGAAAGAGATAGAAACTTTGAAAAACACAGTTGAAATGAAACATACAATGGAGGAATTTAAAAGCAGATTAGATGAGGTAGAGGAGACAGTAAACGAAATAGAAATTAGAGAAGAGGAATACAAAGAAGGGCACAGGGAGAAAAAAGGATCTCTAGGAATGAAAGAATATTAAGAGAACTGTGTGACCAATCCAAACGGAACAATATTCCCATTATAGGTGTGCCAGAAGAAGAAGAAGAGACAAAAAGGGATAGATAGTCTCTTTGAGAAAGTAATTGCAGAAAACTTCCCCAATCTGGGGAAGAAAATAGCCTCTCAGGCCATGGAAGTGCACAGATCTCCCAACACAAGGGACCCAAGGAGGAAAACACCAAGACATATAATAATTAAAGTGGCAAAGATCAAGGACAAAGACAGAGTATTAAAAACAGCCAGAGAGAGAAAAAAGTTCACCTACAAAGGAAAACCCATCAGACTATCATCAGACTTCTCAGCAGAAACATTGCAGGCAGAAGGAGAGGCATGGTATATTAAATGCATGAAACAGAAGGGTCTCAAACCAAGAATACTGTATCCAGCAAGATTATCATTTAAATTTGAAGCAGGGATTAAACAACTTCAGATAAGCAAAATTTGAGGGAATTTACATCCCACAAACCATGTCCACAGTGTATTTTGGAGGGACTGCTCTAGAGGGAAGTACCCCTAAGGCTAAACAGCTGTCACCAGGGAAAATAAAACCACAGTAAAGGAAGTAGACCAATTAAGTACTAATAAAATGCCAAATTAAATCAACTATCCCCAAAGTCAGTCAAGGGATACACAAAGAGTACAAAATATGACACCTAATATATAAAGAGTGGAGGAGGAAGAAAAAGAAGGGAGAAAAAAAAAAAGAACATTTAGATTGTGTTTGAAATAGCGTAATAAGCAAGTTAAGTTAGACAGTTAGATAGTAAAGAAGCAGCCCTTGAACATTTTGTAACCACTAATCTAAAGCCTGCGGTGGCAATAAGTACATATTTATTGATAACACCCTAAATGTAAATGGACTGAATGCACCAATCAAAAGACACTGAGATGCAGAATGGATAAAAAACAGGACCCATCTATATGCTGCCGACAAGAGACTCATTTCATCCCCAAAGACATACAGAGACTAAAACTGGAGGGATGGAAAAAGATATTTCATGCAACTAATTGGGAGAAAAAAGCAGGAGTTGCAGTACTTGTATCAGACAAAACAGACTTCAAAACAAAGAAAGTGACAAAAGACAAAGAAGGACATTACATAACGATAAAGGGTCAGACCGACACGAGGACATAACCATTATAAATATCTATGCACCCAACATAGGAGCACCTAAATATGTGAAACAGATGCTAACAGAATTAAAGGGGGAAATAGAATGCAATGCATTCATTTTAGGAGACTTCAACACACCACTCACTCCAAAGAACAGATCAACCAGACAAAAAATAAGTAAAGACACAGAGGCACTGAACAACACATTAGAAAAGATGAACCTAACAGACATCTACAGAACTCTGCACCCAAAAGCAGCTGGATACACATTCTTCTCAAGTAAGTGCACATGAAACATTTTCCAAAATAGATCACATACTAGGCCATAAAAGAGCCTCTGTAATTTCAGATGGATTGAAATTGTACCAACCAGCTTCTCAGACCACACATGTATAAAACTAGTAATAAATTATGCAAAGAAAACAAAAAAGCCCATAAACACATGGAGGCTTAACAACCTGCTCTTAAATAATCAATGGATCAATGATCAAATAAAACCAGAGATCAAGCAATATATGGAGACAAATGAAAACAACAACTCAACACCCCAAAATCTGTGGGATGCAGTGAAGGCAGCTCTAAGAGGAAAGTTCATAACAGTACAGGCCGGCCTCAGGAAAGAAGAACAATCCCAAATGAACAGTCTAAACTCACAATTAATAAAACTAGAAAAAGAAGAACAAATGAGGCCCAAAGTCAATAGAAGGAGGGACATAATAAAGATTAGAGCAGAAATAAAATCGAGAAGAATAAAACAATAGAAAGAATCAGTGAAAGCAGGGGCTGGCACCTGCATTTGTATTTCAATACAATTTAGAACTAAATTTCAGACTCAGTTCTTAAAGATCATCTTTTGAACAACTGAGTAAGTAGTCAAAACCTGGAAACAAAGGACCTGAAGCAGAATGTGGGCACCCCCAGAAGAGAGAGTGCAGAGGGCGTGGCACCCAAAGAATCCAGCCTGCCTGGTGTTCTACTTCTGGTCTCTCCATTTCATGACGCTCATGACATCTTCTCCGGTATGGCTGAGCTACTCATGCTGCAAGGATACGTGGGAACTGCTACAAACCTATGACTATGGAGCAAATTATTCCTAAAGAAAAATGCTCTGAGATGGAGATTAGTGTCGAGGAGGTTAATTGGGAAGCACCCCTGAATTCACATGTGGGCACAGGGAAGGGGGCAGGATTGGTCAGGGGTAGAAGCTGATTCTGGGGCTGGAAAGGACCTTCAGAGGAGTGACAAGGGGCCAGAACTTTCTATCCTGTCGGTCAGTCTCTGGATGCAAACTGTCCTGGGAACTTGCAACCTCAGGAGTAGTCCTGAGTGAAGTAGCTGTTTTCAGCCCGGGCAATTCCCACGGAACTGGTAACTGAGACCTGCCTCCTACGGGACTTGCAGCAACTCAGGGAGCAAGTCCTTTGCTCCTGGAGAGCATCTGAGCAATGCGCCTGCTGTTCATGCATCCAGCCAGCTTCTCTGGGGCTCTGTGAACCCATCACTTGCATTTGGATTCTAGTAGTGGGGGCTCTTATATTTCTCTACAGCAGAAATTCAGGGATGGCAATATCATCAGGACACTAGAGAGGCTGGGGGCTCCTAGAGGTTTGTACAGCAGTTGTGTGGATGTAGCGAGCATGCCCTTTGACTTGGCGATATTTTTACTGGAGGTGGCTTTAGGGCAGTGTTGAGGATTGAAGGGAAGGGACCTAAAATACAGGCAAACCAGATGACGCCTACATCCATCCTTCCATCCATGCCTTAGTGTGATCAGGCAGCAGTTGTTGGTTCACATATAAAGAACTCATAACAGGAATTTAGCCTCCGGAAGGGAAGGGCAGGGGCTTCAAATAATCCTGTCTCCATCTGCCTCAGAGGGTCTAACAGCAACTGTAGCATTTGTTTTCATGGGAGAAATGAGTGGCATTAGGGCGTACGGTTGGCTAAGAGGATCCCCACTGCCACCGCCTCCTTCGGTTTGGCAGACCCCCTTTAAGAGGCTGTAGGTCTAGAATTCTGTCCTGTGGCCCCACCCATGGAGGGCGGCCTCTGCCACTTTTCTACCTGATCCTGCTGTCAAAATTTTGTTATGACCACATTAAACTGAATATTTCCAGCAAGGGGTTTGTCAGCACACCAAAAAAGACGAGAGAACGGGGAAAGAGTTTGAAAGACTCTTTTTGCGCCTACCTGCGAATGCGTGTTTGTGTGTATGCTGGCAGAATTTGACCTGGGACTTGCTTTTACTTACGCATATGTCTTGGTGGAGAGGTTGTACATGGAAAGGCGTGCAGACCTTTAACTGCTAGAGGCTGCCAATATTTTTCAAAAGAATCACATAACTGTTCATAGTCAACTTAGCCTAGCCTCTAAGAAAGTTAATGTTTCAACAATTAACCTGCAAAGTAATTATACCTGAAATAAATGTGATTATCAACACACTGGCTTAGTGCAATGATTGATCATAAAAATAAACAATCCTGCCTTAAACATTCAGTGCATGACATATGGTAATGGAACAAGGTAAACCTCATGTGCCTGTTCTAGACATTCACTTGACACGTGCTCTCTGCCCCTGGCTTGGCCCTGGGCGGCCTCAGCCTGTGGCTCTTTCTTGTGCCTGATGCTGTGGAAGACCCCTGCTTTTAACTGGTGGGTGTGGCAATCTAGGAGACCCTAAGGGACGACATCCCAGAAAAGCGAATCTAAAGTCTTGCTCTGGCTGAGAGGGGCAGTTTGGGCAATGCGGATGGACAAAATCAGACCAAGTACTGGACATAAGAGCATTAAAAAGAGACGTAGAATAAAAAACCCCTGTCAGCATGACAGGAATCTGCTACCCCTGGGGTTAGACACCATGTCCCTGCTCCGTGACACAGTCCCAGCTTGGGTAGGCCCCTCGCGCTTGCCCACACATTCAATCTCAGGCCCCTCTCTATTCAAAAACCCTCCCCACCCTTCTACAATCCCTTCCTTATATCCGGAGACACCTCCCCACCTTTCCTGGCCAGCATCGATCCCTGCGTCCAAACTCCCTAACTTCGCCACTTACCATATTTCATGAGATCCGAAGTTCCAGGGACATTCACTAGGGAGGAGCTGCAGCCTTTGCATGGTCTGTCCAGGTGTCTCTGCAGTACCCAGCCCAGGGCTGAGAACTCGGGGGGTCCTCCGTGCTCACTGAGTCTAAGAGGGTGTAAACCCGGATGGCCTGGGGGACTGGGAACTGAGCAGCCAGGCTAAGGCGACTGGAGGAGGCATTTGAATTCAACTGATTTTTTAAAAACTGTGCTAACAAAACAGGCCTGGAGTTGATTTCTGTGTGTCAGGTTTGCAGTTCCTGGGCTCAACATGACCAGCAAGCAATTTCTGGTCCCCTATGCTGGGAAAATAAATTTGTAAATAGAACAGCAGAGATGCATTCTTGGCTTCATTCTGGACTCCTTCCCTCAGCCCAGGTTTGTAGGCAAAGGGGCCCCCCAAGAAGGGGTGTGCGAGGGCTTCTCCCCGAAAGGGCCATTATGCTCAGGGAAGCAGCGTCCTCTGGGTCTCACTCTGACCCTGAGCCCGGCTCTCTTCCCTTCTGGACTTGCTGCCAGGCCTCTGCTCTGACGTGTTCTGTCATGCAGCCATTTGGGGTGGGTGTTGGAGGGCAGGGGGGCAAATGTGGAAAACAGTGGACCTTCTCCCTCCGTACAGGGCTGTTTGGGGGCAGAAACCAGTTCCTATCCTAAGGATTTGGGATGGGATGTTGGTCTTTGGGAGATCGAAGTCAAAGCCTTTTGGGCAAGAAGGAAGGAATATCTTCCTTCTGCAAGAAGGCTGACTATGGAGACACACGCCTAACGACACGGGGAAATACAGGGCTTTGTACTTGGTGAGAATGAGGGATGAAAGATAATTGAAAGATGGATGCAAATTCTCTTTCAGTTTGCTCCTCTGGAGAGGCTCACCTAAAAATAAGAGCATGTGGAGAAAAAGTGACATGTCTGACTGCTACTGAAAGCAGCCCTTCTGGGGCCGGGAGACGCGGAGCACAGTTCAGAAAGCGATGTCTCTCTGAACCCTGGCTCCGCCGGCCAGGCCACTGGGAGCTGGAGTTTGATGCCGCAAAACTGTTTACATACAGGGACACCCAGGGACAAAGGGTCGTGGGAAGTAAACAAGCCCGGAGTGCTCAAAGTCAAAAGACAATAAACACACCAACTTTTAGGGCTTTTAAAGAGGCACAATTGGGCCAAACAAATTCGAAGTTTGGATGGAGATTCACAACATCTTGTGGCAGATGGAAACAGGAGTGGACTCAAACTGAAGTAATAGTATCATGAGCAAACCAGGCAACAGAGGGTTAAGGCCTGGAGCGCGCCTCCAAACGGTCTGAGCTAGAATGAACACTGAACTGCACTGAGGACAGGGGTCAAAATCCAAGGCCAAGGCCCAGAGAGATCCATACGCACCCAGAGGGAGGAAAACCTTCTTCGGAAAATGTATGAGACAGAAGAGTCACCACTGTGATGTCACGGAGGGGATCGTCAGTGATGGACCCGTAGTGGACCTGAGGGCCAATGTACAGACTCTCAGCTACAATCTGACTGGTATTTCAAATATTTGGGTATATTTAATTGAAATGCATTTGTGGCAAGTCAACTCCTACAAAAAAATTATGTTAAAATATTCTCTCTGTAAATAGTGGAGTTTTGTCCTAAATCTACTACTCAGATGGAGCGGTCTGAGTGAGTGTGGGGACCAGAGCCGCCTTCTGAGACACCGTATGCTGAGGAGAGAATGTTTCCGAGTCGCTTCGAGCTCTGAGAAAGGGCTCAGACCCTCATGGGAGCCTCGTGTCCCTTCCCGCCCAAGCCTCTCCTAGCTCCTTTCTTTCTGTCGCCTTCAGGCACTAAAGTTCTTTGTAAGTCACGACCGTAAATCAACTCCCTTCTTTTTTACTGAGCGATCACAGCCACTTGCCTTTGAGATTCAGCTTCAAGGAAACAGAAAAGCCTACTTTTAACCAGATAAAAACCTCAAGCTGAGTGAAAATTACTTCACAGGCCCTGTTGAATGTAGACTGGAACCACTTTTGAGGTGATCATTAATTTTATGAACATGATGTACACCAGAATCAACTTCCATCCTGCTTCATAATCCATCAGTCGGCCCGCATGCCTGAGGGGGTGTGCGCTCCACAGACTCCGCCGGTGGCCTGAGGCCACAGGAGAGCAGTCACTGCGGGCTCACTGAATGCGTAGCCTAATTCCAAGTAATTTCAACCCCAGAACTGAACCTGGCAGGCAGAGAGAAGGAAATGCAGAGTGCCCTGAGCAACTCCTTCACAGAAGGAAAACATCCAATGCCTGTTTCTCTGTCCTTTCATGGTGGTATTGCTTAAGAAACATGGTAAATTTTGCCATCTTTGACAAAAATCAAAGTTTATATACATTCATTCTATGTATTTTTTCTAAATTATCATGCATTCATGTTTTTAAAATTTTTCACTCTAATATTCTTTTTAAAAGCTCTAATTCTAGTGTATCACATTTTGAAACAGCTTCCTTTACCCAGACTTAGCTAGATTCCAGAACCTATTTCACATATCAGATCAAAAGTTTTCTTGCATAAGCATCTTTTCTGTTAGACTCGAAGAGCTTGGATCTACAATACACTAGTGATTTTAAAGAAACAATTAAACTTTGATATTTGACCAGCTTAGTTGTCATTGTCAGGACTATATTCACATGACTGCAGCTGTTCAAACTGACACTGGTTAGTGTTTCTTTAATGCATGAAATTATTAAGAACATACTAATATGTCTACTACACAGATAACCTCTGATAACATATTTTTTTAAGAATTAACTCATGTACATAATGAAAAATTCAAGCTGCACAGAAAGATGTACAATGAAAAGTTACATTCCACTTCCCCATCTGGTCATTCTCATCCTGGTTATTAGCAATTTCTTATAGTTCCTTCAGAAAACATTTTTGTTTGTGTATCAAAATATGAATGGCAAACACATGTACATGTTTTTAAATATTTCACAGAGGGGCTCAGTCCCCAAAGTGCCTCATCTGGCTTCTTCCTGCATAATAAGAGGTCTTGAAGAGTTTCCCGTGTTAGCAAAAATAGGTAAATCTCATTCTTTTTAACAGCTGTATAGCGTCCAATTCCTTTGGATACTATAAATACCCGATATATCCCATGATATATTTCAGCAACCCCTTGTTAATTAGCATTAGTAGTTTCCAGGGTTTACTTCTGACAGATGATCCTTTTATAGCTTGCTTACAAAAAAAGCGTATTAATTAAGTTCCCAAGTGGAATTTTTTTTAAATGAACCTTTCTTTTTCAATCTATTGTAACATTTTATGTTGCCTACAATTTAGAAGGGGGAAAGCTTTTTAATTTTGCTTAGGTTAGGAAGAAAAAAAGTGGAAACCACCAGTGAACCCAGGGTACTGGCCCAGCTACCTTGATTTATTCCAGATTCCAGAGTGGAGGTGCTTATCTTGAAGAGATGCTTAGAAAGTGGTCCGTAATAACATTCTCCAGAGCGATACACAACGAATTATTGAGTAGCACCTCCTGTTTAAGGCTGTTAAAGAAGAGAATTCATTAAGAAATATATGAGCATCTAAAAATAATTGATACCTGATCAAATTTTTGTGACTTAGTCACCCTGAAGGAAATAGCTCCATCTGGTCTCTCTCAAATAAGAGTCATGTGAAGCTGTTAGACTGGACCTCACTGGAGCCACTGAAGATTTCTTTGGCTGAAATAACTACCCCTGTATATCATCTGCATGGTCCCCAAGCCACCTGTAAGTTTATAAGACCTAGATGTTGTAGAAGAGAAGCCAAGTCTTAGAATCTCGCTTTTATTAAATGCAGAGTGCTCACCCAATGGGGAAAACTCCGCTCCCTTTGCCAGTATTAGCAGCCAGGGCAAACCTCCTGCATATCAGATTCAAATTGTGCCCATGTCACTGGGGCAGCAGAGCCTGATGGGGACTGTGTCCTTAAAAAGAACAAACTGCTGATGTACGTCTCAATATAGAAGCTTCATTTTAGGAAAAGAGAAATTTTTCTGGATGAGCTAGATTTGTTCCATAAATCAACCTGGACAAATTTCCACCAGGCTTGGGTGTTCTCGAGAGGAGCAGACCTCCGATGTCTCTGACCCAGTCCCAGCCTGTTTGGGAGCACAGGTGGATTGTCTTGAGGACATTTCTGGGAGTTTGCGAAAACAAACCCTCCATGAGTTCCTTCAATGTAATTATGAGTAGGAACCACTCTTCCACAGACTTTGGCACTCTTCACGGATGAATAGTCAGGAGCTGGGTGGGGAAAAAGGCAGGCAAAAGATACAGCCAATTATGTGTTTCTGTCCCTGAGAAATTCCCTCTGAAAATTAGATATCGGTCTCAAATAGCTAATGAAAATGAAGCAAACGGAAAGTCGCAGAAATGGATGGAGATACCTATGAACAGAACAGAATTTTGAACCACTTTGATTAGACTTGCTATTACATTTTATTTGTTAATCCAAATATTTTTGAGTACCCATGCACCAGACTCTCCCAGCTAGAGGGACTTAAAGATTTTACACCGTACATGGTTTAAGTAATGCTTTGGTTTAAAATGGTCCCCATCACAGCCATCAGAGTACAACAGAGAGTGGAGGGAATAGAGTAAGTCCAGGGACAAAAACACACCAGAGAAATACTAAGAAAAAATACTAAGAAAGCTAGGCTTTTGAAATATAAAGTAATATGAGTATTTATAGAATCTGAAAAAAATAAATGACTTTTTGTTGTTGTGATTTTTTCCTACACAGCAGTAATAGTAGCAGAACCCCTTTCGGGTCCTGGACCCGACTCCAGTGTGTGTAAGCATGTGGGGGGGGCCTTCCCACACGACACCAGCAGGGGGTCCGAGAACGGAACTCAATTCTGATGCTGTCTGCCCGGAGCCGGCACCAGATTCCCCAGGCGAGGACCCCATCCTACAAGACTGCCCTCCACCCCCCACTCCAGACACTGGTCGCAAGCCCCAGGCAGGTCCCTGTGCTTCTGACCTACCGGCTACAGGTTGGAGGCTCCCACAACCTCCCCCGTAGGTTTGATTAATTTGCTAGAGTGGCTCACGGAACTCAGGAAAACACTTATGTTTACCAGTTTAATAAAGGAGACCATAAAGGATACAAGTTAACAGTCAGGCGGACAGACACAGGGCAGGGTCCCAAATACAGGAGCTTCTGTCCTCGTGGAGCCTGGGGCCTGGCTCGGTGGCACGTGGAGGCGTTCTGGTTCCCCAGGCAGAGAAGCTCTCTCCCACCGAGAAGCAGGACCCAACAAGCAAGAAGCTTTTCTCGGGGGTTTTGGGAGGCTTCACTGCACAGTCATGACTGACTAAATCATTGGCCACTGGCTGATTCAGCCTCCAGCCCCTGCCCTTGGGTGGGGGTCCAAAGTCTCTCATCAACATGACAAGACACCCGCTTCACCTTTAAGGCTCTGCAGTGTTTCCAGGAACTGTGGATGAAGACCAGATATACCTGGGAAATATATATTTGGTCACCTGAATGACCTAATATGTATTTCTTAAAACTCATTATAGTTCAGTTAAGAGGAAAGAACATGTTTTTTCCAAAATCCAAGAAACACTTTTAAAATTAACCATATATTCAGCACATATATTTCAACAGATGTCAAAAAACATTAAAAAAAAATGCAGATCACGTTCCCTGATCACAAAGCAGGAAAGTGGGGGAAATCACTTTTAAAAAAAAGGAAACAGAGCCTATTCAACCCATACCTGAGGGCAGCTCAGCTTAGGGCTTTTTGGTTACTTCCACCAGAAGCCTCCTACCCCTCCATTCTTAAACCAAGGTTTCTGACAAACAGATACATTCCAATATCACTATCTGGAAATTCTATCCTCAGCCTAATTATAAATCAAGTGTGATGAAATAATAAAGATGTTTTCAGAGCAGGTTTAGCTCTCATGCAACCTTTCCAGGAGGAGCGATACCAGGACCTGAGACGCGTGAACTGAACCCAGGAGAATGACAAAGGGACATTGCAGAAGGCAGCTGCTCAGCAGACCGAGAAACACGATCAGTGGGGGAAGCTAGTGTCCAGGAAGGAGGTATTTTGGAAAAGGAAATTGCATACATTGGATAGTATTATTTGGAGAGTGGAAAAAAATTTAAGATGCAATAAAGCCAGCAATGCCAGAATAAATAAGCAATTAGAAGCTGCAAAGGAACAAGAAATGGAAAGATAAACAGTATTGCTTGGATCTGCGGTGAACAATATTTATACGTTCATAATAACACGAGCACTTTATTGAGTTCTAGCTTTTCAAATCAAAGTCCTGACGCAGCACAGAGGCAGTTACTGCCTCAGAGGAGACCACAAGTAATAGCTCACGTCGGCCTTGCCAGTGTGGGTGTGGTGGGTACAGACAGCCGAATGTGGAAAGGGAAAAGGGGAAAATGCAGAAGGGAAGACCATGAGCCTTATATCCTTATCGTAGAAACTGACCGTTGACCCTTGAACAACATGGGTTTGAGTGGCAAGGGTCCGCTTACTCACAGATTTTTTTTCAATGAATATATTGGAAAATTTTGGGGGGACTTGTGACAACTTGAAAAAACCTTTTCTTTTCTCTAGCATACTTGATTGTAAGAATACAACACATAAAACGTATATAAAATATGTGCTAATTGACAATGTTATTGGGAAGGCTTCTGTCAAGAGTAGGCTATTAGCAAGTAAGTTTTTAGGGAGTAAAAAGTTATATGCATATTTCCTACTGTGTAAGGAGGTTGGCATCCCTGAGCCCTGCATTGTTCAAGGGTCTATTGTATATTATTCAAAGTTACAAAAGCCAAGCTCAGAGATAAGAAGAGTGGTATGATTAATGGAAGGTGGGAGAGGAGATGAGCTAAATTCCCTTACTGGCAGGAAGTCAAGAGGTAGCTTCTCAAAGGGATAAATGGAGAAATAGGGTTTGTGTATATTATTTAGAGGTAACGAGTAAATGTAAAGATATTGGAAATCACGCAAGAGCTAAAATCAGAAAATGTTAATAGAAGTAACATGGTTGCCTGTGGGGATCAGGACTGAGATCATGCTAGGGACCGTTACTTTTCATTTTAAATTCTGATGATCTAATTAAATATTTAAATCATGCATAGATTAGCTTGATAAAAAGAAAATTTCAATGCTTAATAAATCGACCTCTCATAATTAAGGGAATTCAATCAGATCACTTTCAATTCACCAATTTTGCAAAAATATGGAAAATTTGGTGAATCCCAAGGTAGGCCAGGGTAACAGGTATGAGAAACATAAAAAATATTTTTAGTATAGCACAGACACCAATCGCATAGAGCTGATGCCAACCATAAAATGCCGCGTGTCCAGCCTGGTGCTGGCCCACTGACCCGCAAGCACTCAGGGAGCAGGCGACCCCACTGGGCGGGGGTGAAGCTGGAGGCGGTCTTTCTGGAGGACATTAGTCACTGTCTTTTTTTTTTTCAGAGCTATTCAAAAATGTTTACTGAATGAGAATATTCATCTAAGTCAAATATAAAAGGGATATAACTTTTGTAAAAGCTTTATTGAACGATAATCCACATACCATGAACATGCGTGTAAAAGTTTTTGTGTGAGCACACGTTTTCCTTATTCTCAGGCATTCTGCCAGGAGTGGATTTGCTGGGTCACATGAACTGTCAAACTGCTTTCCAAAGTGACTAGACCACTGTACATTCCCACTGGCAGTGTGTGGGGTTCTCACGTCTTCTCCAACAAGGTCTTGGTCGTCTCAGTGGTAGGAAGTAGTATGAAATGTGGTTTTGGTTTGCATTTCTCTCGTGGTTAATGACGTTGAGCACTTTTTCATGAGCTTATTGGCTATTTGTTTATCTTCTTTGGAAATAATATCTACTCAGATGTTTTGCCATCTTTAAATTGGGTTATTTGTCTTTTATTATTGGTTTGTAACTGATCTTTATGTATTCTAGATACCAGTCCTTTATAATATTTATGATTTGCAAATATTTTCTCTGATTCTGTGGGTTTTATTTTTACTTTCTTGATAATATACTTTGAAGGACAAAATTTGCAAAGTCCAATACATCTATTTTTTTTCTTCTGTTGCTTTTGCTTATTTGTTATATCTAAAAATTCATTGCCAAATTAAAGTTCACAAAGATTTACCTATATGTTTTCTTCTAAGAGTTTTACAGTTTGGGCTTTTCCATTTAGGTTTTCATCTCTTGTAAGGTAAGGATCTAACTTTGCCTTTTGCATGTGGCTATCCTGCTACCCATCACCATCTGTTGAGGGCTACTCTTTTGCACACTGAATGGTGTCGACATTATGTTGAAATCAATTAGCCATAGTTGTGTGGGTTTATTTCTGGACCTCAATTCTCTTCTGCTATATGTCTATCCTTGTACCAGTTCTACACTGTCTTAGTGTAAGTCTGGGGAGAGGAAATCCCAGGGCAAAATACCTCAAAAAACCGAAATCAGTCAAAGGGAGTAATAAAGTTGAAAATCCGTTTATTGCTCACAAACAGCAGTCTTGGGCCGTCTCTCTTTCCCACTCCAGCAGAAGCAAACCCGGCCCTCTCCCTCACCTCTCAGGCACAAATAAGCCCTCCCTGCCCAGGTAATTACCCATTGATATGGAGATGAACTTCTCTCCACCCCTGAGGAATGATGCAAATTCTTTCTACCTCTGAATGCCTATTGATATGCAGATATACTAAAGCCGGGTGAGATATTCTGGAAATATTACAATTTTACCCATACTTGGTTATTATAACTTTGTAATAATTTTGGAAACCAGGAAGTGTGAGTCCTCCAATTTTGTTTTTCTTTTTCGATCCGTACATCATTTGGAGAGCTTATGACATTATGCTGATACCTACCTATGGTGTTGGCTCAAACTGAATGTTCTAAACTCTGGAACATAATTACCATTATGAAAAATGTACCATTGTTTACTCTGACTGCCTGTCTGGGCCACAGACTAGCAAGAACTTGGAGAGAAAAAGACCCCTTTCCGTTTCTGGGGTTGGGGGCATGGGACTAGACCCTAGGTCAGAGGGAACTGGTCACGGCTATGCCTTTTTGATGGCCCCTAAAGCCTACTTATGTGATTTTATGTGTAATGGCTTAGCCTCTGAACTTCTTTTCAAGTGTCTTTTCTGCTTTGCCCACACCAGGGGCCCTTTATAAGGTGAATCCAAGGAACGAGTCCAGGAAGAAATAACTGTCCCCTCTTTCCTTACACCTTCTCAGTTTCTCACTCCCCATTCTCTTGATTCTGAAACCCAGCAGTCCACAGTCAAGGCTGACAAAGACAGACTCTCCCAAGAGTACCGGAAATGAGGCAAAGCAGAATAGAAGACCATGATTCTCCTCGGGTCTGGGAGAGGGGGCTGAGAACACCCCACAGCACTGACACTAGACATAGAAATTGTCTCTGTGATATTAGCATAACACATGGGACTTTTCCTGTCATAGCTCCTCAGAAGCACAGTATTTCCTTGCCTCTTCTGTCTCTGGACAGCAAGTGCCTTGAGGCAGGGGCTTGTTCAGAGCTGTTTCTCCAGTACTTCGCAGGCATAAGAACTGTCATGTTTCAATCAAGGGTACCTCTTCTAGTCATAATGGCTGTCAAGTCAGATGATGCATGGGGAAGTGATTGTAAGGTCAAAGACCCGCATATATAGCACATTAGTTTTGGAAAAGCAGTTTTTAGAGAAGCAAAACATGAGCAGGATATCACTTGAATTTTCTAGTGGTATTAGAGACACCTCACTGAACAAGAAATGAGAACATGGGTTCTAATGAAATATGATAATTATAAACATAGCAGATTTAAATATTTGTGATTCCTATGATGCTTCACGCAGACTCCCAGTTTCAACATATGTTGTTAAATCAATCACAAAACATCAGACCTTTTATGACTACACGTTTATAACAATGTATATTTTAAGTCTTATCTTTTCGTGCAAGTTTGTTTTTATTGGACCACCAACAGCCAATTCCTGCAGTGACACCGTCATTGTTTTAGCACAGGCATCTGTTAGTAAAGACACTAGAAGTATTCTCTCATGAGTCACTAAAATACACTTGAGAACATCAATTAAATAAGTGCCAAATATGACAGGCCACCAGAAGGCTTTTAACAATTTACAATGTTTTTGCTGGGGAAGGGAGATAAAGAAAAAAGAGAGGTTAAATTGCATAACACTTTTTTTTTCCTCTGGTGAGCTTCAAAAGTTAAAATCACTGAAATTTTGAAATGCCGACTGCAGCCCTGTTCCTTCTGGTGCTTTTTACACTGTAGAGCAGACGTGGTAGTTATGATCTGGGGTGGCTGGCCCTTTCCATCTGCGCACTACACATTAGGCCTCGTCCTTCTTCCTGAACTGGAAGAGAGCTAAGCAAACATGAACGAAGTGTAGAAGAAGCAATGCTGGATTTTATGTTTCCCGATAATAAAAGGCCAGCCATACATGTGACAGGCGGTTGGTAAACTAGCAGTGAGATACTGCATGTCAAACAGCCAGAGGGTGAGGAAGGCAGCTCAAATACAGGCTGAGGATGTGGCTAAGAGGACTCACAACACCGTGGCTAGTATGGAAGGCATGTTGTCATCTTCACCTCACCAAATCCAAGAGCAGTGACTAGTTGGCAGATCTTTTAGGAAAGGGGTCAGCTCGTTGAATGTAATCTTGAGAGGGGACGGCATAAATTCATCATAATGTAGATAGCAACATGCCTTTCATACTAGCAATAATGTCTTACCTTCAAGCAAGTCAAAAGCAAGACTTTAACTTTGTCAAACCATTTCAGCATATAGCAGATTGAAAGGAAAATTTCCTCCTCAGTCTTAGGAATATTTATTTTTAGTTTCTCTTTGGCAAAAAAATGTTGCCAGATCTGTAAAATATGGAATCTCTGTAGTCGTTAAAGTGATGCTTTAGAAAATTGTTTATGGCATGCAAGGATATCCATGGTGCAGTGTTGAGGGGAAGGACACCACATTATGACAAAATAAACAATAGTATCACACACACACACATACGCACATGAAAAGAAGTGATAATTCCTAAAACGTTAACAAAGGTTAAACCCACAGGTCATTAACTACAGATTCTGTTTAGCACCTCCCAGTATCCAGTTCCCCCGCTTTCCTTTAGGGTAGCTTGCTGTTTTTGTTTAAATATTTCCCAAAGCCCCATTTATTCACGTGTCTCATGGGACCGAAGGTGCAGAAAAGGACTGCCACCTCCCTAAAGACTGACTGGCCAGCAGGATTTGAAGAGGAATCCAGTAGGAAGTTGTCACAGGAATTCTTCTCACTTTCAAAAGAGATGAGATAGTATCTCCTTCCTTTTAACATAGTTGAGTCTGGATGGATAAACCACACCAAAGATGGCCAACTGGAGAGAGAAAAAGAATCTGGATTTTCAATGACATCAATGAGCCGCCGAGTAAGTCAGCCCTGAAACCCACCTCCTGGACTACTGTTACCTCAGGAAATTGTGGTCTGTATTGTTTGAGCCTGGGTGTATTTTTCTGGAGCTGAAACCTGCAAACAGATATCATGGATAATGTTAATTTCTTTTTTGCTTATGTATCTATATTCCTTTCTATATCTTTGCATAAGGATGGACTTATTTTGTAATATGAAATATAAGGGGAAAATAAGAAAAATAACCTTTCATCTTCCCACCAATGAGGTATGCCTTTCCATGTCAAGTAAAAGAAATCAGCTGAATTCTTTTCATTTTATGGTCACCAAAAATGGAAGAAAAAAAAATATCTTCTGGTTAACCAGACCCACGCTAGAACGTTGTGTTAGAGCCTCTCAGTGTCTAAAATCTCTTAATGATTTCTCACAGTTTTCAGAAAGGGCCCAAACTTCTTCGTAGAACGAGATGGAGAACAGTCAGTTTTCTGATTGCTGGAGGTTGCTTCTCAGACTAGCTGTCGGAGGGGGTTTACCTAAGGGCCACTAATTATTCTGGCTCATCCAGGTCTGAGAGATGCCCACAGGACATGAGATTTTCAGTGTTAAAACCAGGAAAAGCCAGGAAGACTGGGAAAGCTGGTTACCCCCACTCGCCTTATAAGAAGCCAATAGAATGGGGCTGAGACGGAGAGTGGGGGAGACTGGCCTCAGATGTGGGTGAGGATAGGTGGGTCCGTGTGGAGGAGACACAAGCCTCTGGGGGCTGGGGACAGAAGGTGAGCAAAGGTGATGGCAGGAGAATGTGTGTGACGGACACAGTCAGTCCTTCTGCGGGACACCCGCAGACTTCCGTGGTAAATAAACCATGGCGTGTGTGGCTCCAGGGCATTCTTCAGAGAAACTAGCTAAGGAAGAACCGCCAAGCTCCCAAACTCAGAGAAAGAGACCAGGAGAACATGGAGTAAATTTGCTGAAACTAGGGGGGACTTTCAGCTACTTCCGTTTGTGGGAAAAGGCCTTGGGACTCCTTCCTGTTAAGCTCTGAAGGGCAAAGAAGGCCCAGGTGACATCCAGGATCATGTTTTTGTGACCTACTGGCCCCTTCATGCTTTTTCCCCTACGTTTAGCTCAAGACACACCTGCTGCAGTCCTTGGGCTGCAGGTGCCGCCGCCGCATTGCAGGAGTAAGTCTCCCTCCCGTCCACCTGGGTGACCGCAGGCCCCTCTCTCCCGCAGCCGCTGGGGCTCTGGGCCCGGGACTTGCCTCCCACCCCAAGGGACAAGCTCAACGAGAAGGACGTGACTGTGTGGGACTCGGTTCCCTAATGACCTGGGAATCCCAAAGGGAACACTGAGGCCCAGTCAAATCGACCACAGGGACGTGCTGCTCAACTTTTCCACCAAAGGCACCTTCGGCAGGTGAGGGCGGGAGAGTATCCCCAGAAACCTGGAGGTGGTGCTTCTTTCATACTTTGAGTTTTATCTTAAATATCATGCAGATTCTCTATTCTGTGACATAAAATAGTCCTGCTATTTTAGTTGAAAAAGTTACTTCTGTTACTATATGTAATAATCAATTCATTTATTTTAGGCTTTCCCCTCAATTTGGGGGTAACATTGACAGCCTAGGAAAATACACACCAGTGAACCTGGGACTTTCCTTTGCACCATCACAGAATCCCATAATTCCAGGGAGGGATGTTCCAATTTCAGAGATTGAAACAGGCTTCCTCGTTTTGCTGTAAACGTTTGCTTTGGTTCTGATTACCTGCCGGTCCCTAGAGGACAAACATCAACCCTGTGATTGCTGAAGCTCCACCTCCCCCGTGGGCATTTGTATGGCTATTGGTGAGTAAGTGATGATTGACTGATTCAGAACTTCAACAATAATTAAGTATACAAAAACTTGTCAGTTACTATTTGAGTCACTTCAAAAACTCCTAGTAGCATAACAAAAGTGGACACGTACATCAATACTGATCATTAATTTTCCAGGAAAACCCTGGCCCTATCACCAGATTGCCGGCACAGGAGCCCTGGAGCATCCTGGGCCGCTCTGGCAGTGCCTGGACACCCTCACAGCCCATGGC